>JAVJIF010000944.1:0-268715 GCA_038442645.1 Agave tequilana
TAGTGGTGGTTACGGACAACCTATACAGCGGTATGCCTAGGAAGTAGAGAAGCCTTTTGGGATGATGCTGAGTGCGGACCCCAATCGACTTGTATTCTTTCAATGCACGTTGAACTGATATGTCGGTGTAGTACAGAGGTCGATCGTGCTTGTTGTCCTTGAGAAGCATATCTTCCGCTGTGAAGGTAATAGCGGGCACCTTTGATTGTGCATGATGACATTCAGGACACTGAGGCTGAGCGTCATCGTTAAGGACCTCTGGCATGCATGTCAGAAAGGATTCTGAATTAGCCAGCGCATCCCTGAGTGCTTCTCTTGTCTCTTTTGAGAGACGAAGGAGCTCTTGTATTGTAATACGAGCTAGGATATTAGCCAGCTGGGCCAATATGTCAAACGAAAGGGTGTGTCAAGCCCTGGGCCTGAAGGCTTCTTCAGGACATGGTCGAATCGGACCTCTTTAGGCTTTTCTTTTCCTTGACTTGAACTGAAGTGGATAGTGGTATTTGTACTGACGTCGTTTGCTGTTGTATCTCGCCAGTAGACTTCTCATACTGCCTTAGGTATGATTTTTCAGATCGGGTGCCTGTCGGCTGAGGTACATCGGCCTGCATTGTGCAAGCATGCTTTTCTCCTTCTGAATCGCTGAGGGAAGCCGATGTAAGATTGCCGTCGTCTGGCAGGATGGAGATGACATTGCAAGATTTACCCTTTGATTTGGGCCTCTTTGAATCCCAGTGCATGTCTTGGGCGAGGTCTGGGTGTATCCACATGATTTTCCCTGTCTCCAATGTTAAGGGAACAAGACCCTTATTATCTTGAGCTGTAGCTGGAGGATGCTTGACTTCCAACCGTGGCTCAGGGACTGAATAAGTCCCGTCAGGAACTGCGACCTTTGGAGTTTTGCCGAACTCGAGGGTCACCATATTGGTAGTGACTTTCTCTTCTCCGTCTTCAATGTCAGAACCCCGGCGTCGACCAAGGCTTGAATTCTATCTTTGAAGACATAGCACTTGTTGGTAGGATGGTGAATCATCCTATGGTAGAGACAGTATTTGGGGTCGTTGGTGTGCGTCCTATCTCATTGGGACGCCGAGCATCAGGCAGCTTCATTTTATTCCCTTTGTGGAGCAGATGGAATATCGTGACCACCTGATCATCTTTGAAGGAATATTGTTTTAGAGGAAACTTAGGTTCCTGATTGTTGAAGCCGCTCTTCTTGGCTTTTGACTGCGCATCCCCGGACAATTCAACGGACATAGTCTCCTTCCCTTTGGCTTGAGAAGACTGCGCCATGTCGCTACGTCCTTTGTTGTTCACACCCCATTTGCCTCTAGGGGTGGATGGTTCGAACTTTCTAGCCGACTTCTCGGCTATCTCAGCTTGTTCGACCAATTCTTTCCAGGTGTGGGCCTTGACAGCCCCCATGCGAATTTCTACCTGGTCTAAGAAGTTATGCCTGCATGTCTGCAGGAGCATGGGTAATGGCATCCCTGCTGGGCACATCAAAGACAGATTTCTGAATCGCTCAATGTAGTCACGGACAGATTCGCCCTTCTTCTGTATGGTGGAGAGGAGCTTGTCCATGGTCACCTCGGTATCGTCCTCATAGAAACGAGAGAGGAATCGGGTCTCCAGGTCGATCCAGAAATGATAGAGCCCGGAGGGAGACTTGGAACCAGTCAAATGCCACCTCCTTTAAGGTGCCAATGAACAGCCTAGCCATGATGGCGTCGTTGTCTATAACATTACCAGTCTGAGACCGAAAATAGTAGATGTGCTGATTTGGTGAACTTTTACCATCATACGTGTGCAACGTTGGTGGTTTGAACTTCAGTGGGTACGGCACTGAATCCCACTCCAATGGGTAAGGACGGACAGCCCCTACTTTCTTTAATTCATCCCTCTGAGTTAGGGATGCAATTTGAGCTTGAAGGCCTTTAAGGACTTCAGCGTCCAAAGAAGAACCCTCCTTGGATTTTTTCGTCTTTGGGTGATCATTGCGAAAATGTTCCTCCTCATCATGATTGCTCCTGGCATCATTGTCGTTGCGATTGCTGAGGAGTTGAGCGAGCATCTGTTGAATGTTGTCCAGAGCCTCTTGCTGAGTCTTAGAAGTTTGCTCCTGAGCTTCCAAACATTGACGAAGGTCGTCGTTAGCATTATCAGCCATCTTGACTGATGCTCTATCTGTTCGCATCGAGCTGACTGCCACCGAAGAGGCGTACCCACTGTCTTCATCTTCTTCATCTGACTGCTGGAGTGATCTTCTGAGCTCCGGCGAGGCTAGGCCGTTGAGGAGGAAGGCTGCCCATAATTATAGGGTATTGCCACCCTAGATCTGGTATTTCAGAAAACACCTTCTTCATGCACCAAGACTTCGCCTAAGCCTGGGCTGTAATCTGGATCTGGGGAGCTGTAGGGAGTGTTGTCGGATGCTTGTCTGTCCCTGCGCAGCTCTTGTCCTCTTCCATTCATGTTGGCGGATGCGAAGGGTAGATCTCGCGAGACGCTCCTTTTGCGATGCTTCCTCGGGGCCTGTACCGACAATAGATCAAAAACTGATCGTCGTCCTGGAGGAGTGGCGGGGATCGGTCCCAGCCGGCAATGGACCGAGTAGACTGTCACCAACTGACATCCCACTTGTTGACAACAGGAGGAAGATGTTTGTTTATTTGTCAACAATTCCCTCAAATCAGACCCGGTTGGGTCTCTACAATAGAGCGCAAAAGGCTCTTTTGGGTCGCACATAGGACGATGTTCTGCTTCTTTTATCCCTGCAGAAGGGATTAGTACTGAATAATACTTCAGTTCCAGCTTCGCAACAAAAGCGCGAGCTTAGCGCTTGACGAACTGGAGGGCGGAGCACGCTATGGTGCTTTACCCGCTATGCTGCTGTGAAGGCGGTTAGCCTTGATAGTACTTTGGCTCTAGCTTCGCAGTCATAAACCATGCACGTACGCTGTGGTACAGTAGTTTCGCTCATGAGAACGAGGCCGGCGCGAGGCATTGCTGCTCTTGAATTGGGCAACGGTATGATTGCCGTCGTGACTTCGTGATTAGCAGCGTTGTTGGAGCGACAGGCATCTTGCCTTTTTTTTTCACGAGAGAGGCGCGGTTTTGGCGTAGCTGCGCCTGAGGCTTCGGCCAAAGACTTCTGTTTAGGCCTTCATATCAGCTTTGGCAAAGGATATTTAGGTTCATAAGGAACCTGATTAGCCACACGCGAGGCTGAAGGGTGTTGGCAGAATTCTGCTTCTGGTTCCCGCCTCGAAACCTTGGTCATGGAGACCTTTCTATGCTTCCGTGCTCGAAGCATTAGACCACCCCCAGAGAGGACTTCTTCAAATCTTCCTTGGTCGAATTGAACGACCAGGTTCTCGAAAGTGAAGGGCTTGGACTGCGGGCGTGCTTCCTTGTTGCGCCAGAGAACCGCAGTAGGTTCACAAAGAACCTTTTCTGTCTCCGCAGAGACTTTCCTTGAAGATTTAGCCAGAGAGGCTCTGGCTGCACCGGCTTTTCTGAATTCAGAGTTAGACCCGAAGGTCTGTTCGTCGCATTGCGACACTTGATTCTCGACAGTGGAGAATTTCCTCCCCAGCGGAGTCGCCATCTTGTTTTCCATTGATTTGCAAAGGGGAAAACTTACAATAAAAAGAGTTTGAGGAGCTAAATTACACGTATTCTTAAAAAGATTACAAGTAGATCTCCTGCAATTGATATCAAGTTAGAAATACGAGGCAAAAATACTAGGCCAACTTTGTAAACAGAACTGACTATTGTGATTCCTTATAAGCATAGAAATCTATATACTGTTTGATGCATTAATGCTTTCATGTTCATAAGGGAGCAATTTTTCTTTCTTTTTCTGACCACAGATAAGGTGTATAATATGACTAACAATTGATGATGGTTTGAAATGTGTGCTAAGGTGCGCAAATAGTACATATGTTTTCATGCTATTTGTTTTAGTTTGAGAGAGAAGTTTTGGAATTACTAGTTTGATAGAAAGTGCATGACATTTTCCTGCTTTTTTTTTTCAATTTTAATGTTCTGTATATTGGAAAATTATCATTTTCTCTTTAGGATTATTCTTTTTTGTTTAACAAATTTCTCTTGTGTTTGGTATCGTTGGTTCTCAGATCAGCTGCTGAAAAAGGAAATAAATGAGCTGAAGAAGGCATTAACTGAGGAAAATGAGGGAACTGTGAATGGAGATTCTGAGCAGATTTCTGCGGAATAACAAACTGTTAGGATTATGACTGGAATACATTGCAAATATAGACGAAGCTTCAGAAATCAAAGAACGGATGTGCACGAGGAGCTGTGGACAATATAAGTCGACTTATACTTTGTATAGTTGACTTATGATAAGACTAGTCAACTTATACAATTAGCATAGTCGATTAGTCTTGTAAAAAACAAGTAAGGTTCTTATTTTTTTGTCAGATTAATTGAGTGATACTTCTGTATAGTCGACTAATACACATGATAAGCCGACTTATACATTAGTATAGTCGACTATATCCAGTTCTGGCAGTTTTTTCTGGATCTGTTTCCAATTTGAATTGGATTCGGGGTTTTTTTTTTCTTCTGAGACGGTGATTGTTCCTATTGATGGAGTTTGTATAGGACTAGGAGGGCCATATGGTCTACAAATAACTCTTTGGGGGTGGCCTTAAATGAAATTTAAGGAATTCAATAATTCTAAGAGAGAATCAAGAAAAATGAGAGATTTGTGCGAGAAGTTTTAGCCATAAGGCTTCTCTGTTCTAGGCAGTCATCAAATGGCTTGTAATCTTCTTAGCAAGAGGTGTAAGTGTTTCTTATCGGCCTCCACAAAAGTTCAATAAAGTTTCTCCCCTTATCCCTGGATGTATACACGATCTGTTTGATTGGTGGAACCACGTTAAATTATGTAGTATTGGCTTATACTTTGGATTATATCTTTCTTCATCTCTTCTTCTCGTTGCTCGGTGATCTTGTCCCTACCGCTGTGCCATCCTAGCAATTGGTTTAGGAACATATCCATCGTGGGGGCCATTTTTACACAATTGGTATCAGAGCAAGGTCAATGTGAAGATGTTTGCAATCAAGTTCGATAAGAAGTTCGATAATATCATCAATTTCAACAGGTAATAGATTAGAATGAACGCCATTCTAACCCGAGCGGGTTGAAGAAAGCACTACTCGGGAGGGAGAAAAAGGCTCAATACATGAAGGAAGAAACTTAACAAGAGTCTGATGAAAAAACCTTGACAGCTATTTAGGTTTACTTGGCTGACAAAGTGTTGGATGAGTTTTCTTTAAAGAAAATAACATCCTCACTGTGGAAGCGACTTCAGGACCATTATCTGAAGAAGTCGTTGGCGAATTGATTATTTTTGGAGCCACATCTTTTTCTTCTCCACATGCATTAAGGTACACTTATTAAGTCTCACATTGCAATATTTTCTCTATTATCAATGATTTAGATAAGATAGAGGATAGATGTTAAGATAGAAGATGAGGATCAAGCACTTCTATTACTGTGTTCTTTACCTTCTTTATATAAGAGCTTTATGAAAGCTATCATCTATGGAGGCAAATCAACTATCAAGGTCAATGAGATCAAGGAGCATCTGTTCAACAAGGACAAAATTGACAACCAGTTGACGGGTGAGTATCATCGTGATGATTTCTGGTAAGCTCATTTTTCAGAGGAGAAGAGTAATAATGAAAGTTTCATAGGTAACCCAAAACACAAGAATTGGGTGCGCAACTAGTGTCACAAGAAGGGGCCCATTAGAGCTGTTTGGAATCGCAAGAAGAAACAACAAGATGCTAATGTCACTGAACTGGTAGGAGGGGATAAAGATAAATGTGATGTTCTATCTGTTAGAGACAGATCTGTCGGCAATAAAGATAGATGGATTATTGACTCTGAATCTTCATAATATATATCTGTTCCAATAGGAAGATGTTCTGCTCATACACTTCGGTTCAAGGGGGAAAGATCTTCATGGAGAATTCTGCCACGAGCAAGGTGATTGGTGAAGGAACAAACAACTTTCGTTCTCATGATGGATGCATCACTATTCTTCAAGGCGTTCATCATGTTCCTTAATTAAGGTACAATCTCATCTCTCTTGGAAACCTATATGGAGAAGGGTTCAATTTCAATTCTGAAGGTGATTTTATAAAAGTTTTCAAAGATGTCCATGTGAAGTTTCAGACCAAACATGTCGGCAATGTTTACATGTTGCGAAATTCGAAGATTCTAATTGGTAGATTGCAGTTATCCTTGGCTTTAAGATCATAGGTTGTGGAACAATTGAAGATTATAATAGTTTCGAGCTCGGATGTTCAGTTTTACCCCGAAGGAATATTGGGACTAGGCGCGCCGGTGCACAACAAGGAAGTGTAGATCGTTACTCCTATGGTGAAGAAAATTCTCATAAATTCTGTGTGGATTAAGGAGATCGTTGGGTGATCAAGTTCAGGTCGGGCCTGAACTTGTTCGAGCTAATCAAGTTATGAACCGTATGAGGGGTTATTGAGAAGAAGGAGTGAGATGGAGATGAAGTTAAGAGTTGTTCAACTGTACATTGATGTGAGCACATGTAGCATGGTGGCTATATATTCTCGAACTTGGACGTATTCAAGTATAGGGGGAGATTGTTAGGATTGTAGCTGGAATACATCGTGAAGATAGATAAAGCTTCAAAGATCAAAGAATGGATGAGCACAAGGAGCTGTGTACAATATAAGTCGACTTATACTTTGTATAGTTGACTTATGATAAGATTAGTTGACTTATATAATTAGTATAGTCGACTGGTCTTGCAACAGAAAGTTTGATTTTTTATCAGATTAATCGATTGATACTTCTGTATAGTCGGCTGATACACATGATAAGTCGACTTATACATTATTATAGTCGGCTAATATCGGTTCTGACAGTTTCTTTTCTAGACTGTTTCTAGTTTGAATTGGATTCGAGTTTTCTTTTCTTCTGAGACGGTGATTGTTCATATTGATAGAGTTTATATAAGACCAGTATGGTCCTATGGTTTATAAATAACCCCTTGGGGTGACCTTATGAAGTTCAATGAAATCAATAATTCTAAGAGAGAATCAAGAAAAAGTGAGAGATTCGAGTGAGAAGTTTTAGCGATAAGGCTTCCCTGTTCTAGGCGGCCATCAAAAGGTTTGTAATCTTTTTAGCGAGAGGTGTAATTGTTTCTTATTGTATTCCCCTAAAGTTTAATAAAGTTTCTCCCCCTTCTCCCTTGGATGTACGCACGATCTGTTTAATCGGTGGAACCACATTAAATTGTATGTTGGCTTTCTATACTTAGGAATATCTTCTTCATCTCTTCTTCTCGTTGCTTGACGATCATGTCCCTTCCGTTGCGTCGCCCCAGCAACCGTTGTAGGGTATATCGATCGTGGAGTCCATCGTCACAACACAAACTAGTCTCTATGAGCAAATTTCTCAAAAAGAAAAAGATCTTGAGAAGCTTATACGTGACTTGGGTGATGAGGTCTGGTTTGGCCAGAAAGCCACTGGTCTTGGTGCCCTCAAGATTGCATTTTCTTTAGATCACCACCTTCTTAGTCTAGTATTCTTGAGGAGTCAAAGAGTATGGACTTAATGGATAGATCTTGATATTGTGGTGGCTCTGGGGATTCATAGGGTAAGCCCGTGGATGACAGGAGGCTTTTTAAGGAGGAAGGGAAATAGGCTTTCTTGCAGCAGAAGCATAGATATGTAAACACAAAGTCCTATTCATCATTCCCAATTTTCTAGAGTAATCCGTTGGTGCTTGGTTCCCTTTGATACTTGACATGTAGGATATTTTAGTTTCGTATAGTTGCTGGTTGCTCTATGCGCTTAGCTTAGCTGTCTTTATTTGATAACAATTGTACCCAATATTTTATGTCCTTAGAGAAATGGTTTTATTAAGCAGATTTTGAGAAAACTTCAACGTCCACATTTGGCTTCTGTCCACATTTTCCTAAGACAATTATCCTCATTTGCCAAGTGAGGTCATAGTGCAGGTTCCTTCGAGACTTCTCAGGAAAAATAGTGGATGACATATCTTGCTTGCCACTTGAAATTTGTTTATGAAAGGTTATAGATTATGTTGGCTCGAACTTAATGTTGTGGCATTCAGTGAGTACAATGTAATGCACCCAGTAGATACAATGTAGAAAGAGGGGGGAGAGAGAGAGTGTAACACTCCGATTTTTTTAAAATCTTGATCAGTATTATAATTAGTGATAAATAAAATTATATATGATTATCTAAGGTGATTATTTAGTTAATATTGTTTAAGAATTAGATTTTTAGAAATTTTGTGGGGAATTTTGGAGTGGGATGATATATTGACAATTGTTTTGTGTCCAATAAATGATCTCACGAAGTAGAATAGACTCAAGCTGTGAGTGGAGTTCTTAATCTTATAGTAAACTATAAGTTCACTAACCCACTCAAGATGTCATGTAATAATACACAGATAAATATACAATAAGGCATTCATAAATGAGACTCAATATGCAAGTCAAGAACTCATGATTGCCAAGAAAGCAATTTGTTCGTGGCAGAATATAATCGACCCTGACATTTAGTCAGGAACTCAGTTTTTGGTGAGTACAGAAAATAGGAAAAAGGACATAGCATAAGAAATAGAAATTTAGTAAAGAACCATCTAAAGTACTAGGAGTAAAACTGGCACTTACAGATCTTAGAATCGGAAATTGTTGATCCTCTCTCATAAATTCCATCAACTAACCGTAAATGCTTTCTTGGAGTTTTTCCCTCACGATGTTTGATAGTGTGTGTGTGTGTGTGTGTGTGTGTGTGTGTGTGAAAATTTTCAAATGAGAAACTTTCTCACACGAAGACCGTGAGAAAACCAATAGGGGCGATCATGTGGGTGATCCGAACCGTTCATCTTGATCTATATACTTTATTTAGGCTACCAATAAAAAATCACGTGAGTTTAAGTCTTTTTACCCATGCAACAAGTGGTTACAAAACATACGTTTATTCGCCGTAGAATAAACATGTCACTTGATGCATGGGTAAAAAGACTTGGAATCACGTGATTTTTTATTAGTAGTCTAATTAGAGTATGTAGATCAAGATGAACGGTTCGGATCATTCATAAAATCTCTCTTATATGGTTTTCTCACGAAGCTTATTTTGAGAAAGTTTCTCATTTGAAAATTTTCATATATATATATATATATATATATATATATATATATATATTATATATATATATATATATATATATATATAAAAGAGAAAAATGGGAATCAACTGACACAGGAGGCAACTCCCTCCTATGTCGCACTCAAAACTCATATCTTCTGAATTTTTTTCACGATCCGACCGCACATTATCATCTTCATGTTCTAAGATGCACATAAATAAAAAATCAAATGATTTAGAGTTCATTTACACATTGATCTAATCGTTCCATTTTATTCTATTGTTAAAAAACCGTTAATGTTTGAACCCAAAGAAAATGAAGTAAACAAATTTCAAATCAGGTGATTTTTTTATATGTATATATCTTAGAATACGAAGATGATAATGTGCAGTCGGATCTTGAAAATTCAATCGAAAACTTGAGTTTTGAGTGCGACATAGGAGGGAGTTGCCTCCTGTGTGAGCTGATTCCCATTTTTCTCATATATATATATATATATATATATATATATATATATATATATATATATATATATATATATATATATATATATATATATATATATTCTTGGGTAAATGTTGACGTAGAATCGATGTGCTTCTGCTTTGTTATGTTTTTTAGTAGATCATATGGCCTATAGGATGATGATCTTGGGCTGTTACCTTGTTTAAAGTGCCACTTTATTTGTAAATCCCTTGTTGATAAAACATGATGGTCTTTACACGATCGCATGGGGATTTTAGAATAGATCCTTCGATGAATACATGCGAATTGGCGACTTATTGGGGAACTTTTCCAAAATAAATCAAGTGTGTTGCTCAAGAATATTGCTAGTGTTTAAATGGGTAACAAGGAATTGCATTATCTTAAAAATCTTGGTATAAATGCGGCCGTAGTAGAACCCATATATTCCTTGAATAAACAAGTGAGTGACTTGACTGATATATTGATAATTCTGATGGTCGGGGTTCATCACTTATTGGACCCAAAGGATTAGCTATTCTACCCCAGGGTAACCATAATTAAATTGGAACTTCATATTATTATTGGATACCCATAATTGTAGATTAATTCGTTCGAATGCCCGATGGTCACTTTGTCAGCTTATACCGATATCAGATTGATATGAAATCACTTGTATCAATTAGAAGTGGATAATTAGCTAAATTGGCGATGAGGTGTGAAACTAGAATTAATTGCGAGGCAAGCTAAGTAGTTGATGCGGATATCCGACGACACCAGAAGCGCTACAAGTTTATTCGTTCTTGTTGATTGGAGTCTGTGCTTTTTATTTTATTGAGTCGAGTCATTTTCTTTTAATTCAATAGTTTTGTTTTATCTTGTTTAGTCCTATATCGGTTGTGTGGGAAAAGTGAGAGTTTTTTAAACCATAAAGACAAGAGTCAATAAGAGTTGTAAACAATGAGAATAGATTAATGAAAAATATTGAATTTTCTATTTGAAAATTTTTATGAAAATTGGAGTGTGAAGCCCATTTTTAAAATAGACAGAGTGTGAAACTCAATCCTATCAGATGTGAGCGTGAATCCACATCTGAGTTATCCCCTTATCTCAATCCACACTTCTCAATTCAAAATTCCAATCACAATTTAAGAACCCCCTCAGATCCATTCTCAGCCATTTTCCACAAACAAAATACAAAATATCAACTCTTCTTTCTCCTCCTCTTGTGGACCCCACGTGCCCACTCCTATCCCTCTCGCCCAAAGCAAAAGAAATCATCAAAAGCCAGCCTTTGCTTCTCCTTCACCCGTATCCACAACAACAGAGGAAGGAAAAATAAAACAAACAGAACCCATGCCCTATCCGTGATTCCCCTCTTCCCTGTACGTCTTCTTCTTGTCAACACCACTCAGTCACCTAACTTCAGCAGCACCTCCCTTCCACTGCAGATCTGCAAGTGCCCCCCTCCACGCCATCATCACCAGCCTCACGTGCTGGTTGCTCGATAACTGCCAGCAAGCACCGACACTAGTCTCCGAACCTCGCGCCAACAACCCCGTGCAACATCCCTCTTCACTCGACATCACCCCCTCGTCTTTACTTGTCCATGCCCTCATGCGTAGGGGACGATATTGGGCTCTCTTCGGCCATCATCAACAGAGGTGCAATAACACTTCATCGTCAACAGAAGTAGTAGCGTCATCTTCCTTTCTCGTCACGACCCTCAGCGCTCCTCCCGACAGCACCCTCGGCCACTCCCCCTCTGCAGCCTCCACCGACGAGCTACCCCTGCAATTACAACAACACAAACAACTTCAGAGCAAGTACAAGTTCAACAGATCAACAACAAAATAAAGATCAATAAAGTAACGTTTATCTGAGGACATAGCTTCTCAGTAAATAAATTTTATTTCACCAGTCAGATTATTTATTGGATTACTTCACTGTTTATCTCTAAAATTTTATTTTTACTACCTGTTATCCAACATAATTGTGAGACTGTGTGATTCTGTGTAAAGCTTGTGATTTAATGATCTTGATACCGCAATTAGGACTATTTCATGTTTAACTGAATATGACATTTGACTTGTCGAGAACTGAAATATCTAGATTACAACTGCAAATCATTGTTAAAATCCATCTGGTCGCTTTATTAGTTTTAGATGATTTCCTACTGAAGATCATTTTTTTGTGAAACATTGCTAATTTAGTTTATCACTGATTAATCACACCACAGGGTCCTCGTTTCACATCAGTTTAGTATCAAATTATGATTTAAGTAGGAAACTTGCATTAGGTCAAAAATAATATTTTTGAGTTTTATTTAGGTATTTATTAGGAAAAATTGTTTTGCCTTTTTTCATTTAAAAAATATTAGATTTGTTTTTCATATTGCATATAGGATTCATACATTGTATATGCGTCTAGTCAATCCCCATTACCCTGATGGATCCGATCACAGAGGCTCAACTTGTCGTAACGTTTTCCACTATGTCCGCTACGCTTGATATATGATCCAAACCACAAGTAGCTAGAATTAAAGATTGGAGAGGGTTGTTTCTCATTTGACTCCCATAGCATGAGAAGTGGTAGAAGAGTCTGGTAGCATTATTCCTCTTATAATCACGCCCATCGTAAAGGAGTTTTGTGATGCCCTGAAAACTCTCTCGAGCAAACTATTACAAAGAGACTTTTTCAAAATTAGCCCCCACAATTAAGTGTTACAAGTGTTAAGGCTATGGGCATATTGCTGCCAACTGCCCAACTCCAGTCAAAGTCGCTAAAGTTAGAAAACCGCTTGTAATAAATCCAGAGCCCCTTTCTCCTTTATTGCCGACCCCTACTGTCTTTACTTGCTTCCTTCCCCCTCTATTTCCAACACCATCCCCTTTTCCCTTGTAGCGTGCGTTAGGTCCTAAATTGAAACTCTCCACTTCCATTCAACACGCCAGTGATTTAGTCCCAAAAGCTAGTCTTTCCAGCTTGCCACGCCATAGGATGGATCTATCAAGTATATTGAACTGGAACAGCAAGCTGATGTGTCACCAATAGAAGCCAATTAGCAGTGCTTTGTCCCAATAGACACATATTTATGAGGACAAGTTCCGGTGCGAAGTTGTGACTTGGAATGTAGGTCAAGTCAAGAAAGTTACCATCTATGATTGATCCACATCCGAAGACTTAGGAGGTGCCATTATAGGAGAACCTCACATTCTGTAGATTATCAACTTTTTCTCTCTTATGGCTAAACAAAAAGGTGTTTTCACTCAGACTTTACCTGTTAAAATCTCTCTTGTCGTTGTTAATAAAGTAACATGCAAACTACCACATACATTTATGTTGGTACACTTAATAATCTCTTTTGATAGAGGTCATGAGTATTGTTGACCCACTGAACCAAGTGTCTAAATTTTTTCGTCCAATGGGGAGTCAAGTGGCCCTTTTGCATATGTAGGTACTAAATGAGCTCTCTGCTACTGTTCATTATAGAGTTGTTTGGACCGGAAAAAATTTAGAAGATTGTAATAAAATTTTCTTGAATCAATAAAAGATTACAACAATCTCAAAAATTTCGATTACAAGAAAGAGAAGATATTCAAGCTCAAATCTTGTCTCTGTTTAATGTTGGGTTCTTGATGTAGCAGTGAAAAGTGATCTTATTTTTCGTTGACCAGGTGAATGTCACAATCTTCTGGGAATCTTCTCTTCGGACCATGGACGGAGTAGCACAGCTCATGTCCAATAAAATCTCAAAGAGACTTGAGGCAAGAGCAAACTTGTACTCAGCAAGTTGTTAGAAGAGTTGAACTCTTTTGTATTCCTCAGCTAAAGATTCTGATTTTTCCAATCAAAACTTCTGACCCCTCTTCAGTAGCAAACTGAGCTATTTATAGGGGTTTCAGGGTTAAAACTATCTCCTAAAAATCCTCCATAATGGGTTTAACTCCCCTCATTACGTGGGCAATAATTGACCCAGTAATGAGGGCAGTTATAACCGAGACACAGAGCTTCTCTGTAGTTGGAACGCAGGCTTCGAGCCTCGCATTTTGGATGCCGACTCTGAACCTTGCTAGACGCAGGTTTCGAACTCTGCCAGACGCGGGCTTCAGGCTCTGCATCTTGAGATTGCAGTGATGTCGAGACGCGAGCTTCGAACCTCGCGTCTTGACACTGCAGTGATGCCAGGATGTGGGCTTCAAGCTTCGCGTCTTGGTTATTACAGTGCAGTTGGGACACGGGCTTCGACCATCGCGTCGTGGTACTATAATGATGTCGAGGCACGGGCTTCATGCTCTGCGTCTTGGCATTACACGAGTGGCTATGATTAGCCTCGCGTTTGGAGTATAGACTCTATTCTCTGATGACTTATCTTCAGTGAACTTTAGACAGTCTACAGAACCCCCTCCAAAGTTTTCAAAACTCTGTGGTTGACTGAGACGGGTTTTGAAATACTTTGGACTTTTCTTCTAGCAGCAATGCTCTCAAGACTAGACTAACAATCTTCTGAGATATCTTGAGCTTGATCTTATCTGAATGTTGGTCTCCATGAGTATACTGTTAAACTCTTTGAAGCCACCAAAAATGATCGTTGTGAGTATCTGGATACGCAGTCCGGATCTCCTCGGTGCTCTGAGCTGGTTGTTGGTGTACTGTTGAACCGGGGGTAAACAGTCATCTGCTTGTGCTAGTATACTGTTGAACTGATTGCAGAAGTAAAGACTGAACACAAGTCTTGTAGACGTAGAGGTCATGTTGCCTTGGAGACGCAGAGGTCATTTGAAGTAGAAATGCGACTTTCTCTTTTTTTTTTATATTGGAGAGACACGAACAATGAAATGGAGACGCATCTCTCACTTTATTCAAGTAACGCAGACTTTAAGGTGATGACCCGGTCCTTCTTTAAAGAGATGCGATCTTGCTAAACGTGAGACTCGCGTTCTGGGGCATTGCCACGTGTCTGGAGGAGTTGAGAAGACGTCTTTCCCTTAATACGCGAGGAGCGCATTCAAGGCGCGTGCCACGTGTCGGGTGGAGCTCGAAGAGACGCATTTCCCTTAATACGTGATTTTCGCGTTCAAGGCGCATGCCACGCGTCAGATGGAGATTGGGCTCGAGACATGTGCCGCGTATCTCGGTCGATTACTGAGTCTATAAAAGACATCAGTCTTTCAAAAATCATCATTAAACACTTTTCTTCTCCACTGAGCCCTACTTGAGGACTTAGCTCTAAGCTTTTTTCTTCCTTCTCTCGTCTTCTATATAGAATTCATGGTCAAAATGGCCCTAAAAACAAAACCTGTGGCTTCGTCCTCGAGCGTTGTCGCTCCAAAAGTGCAAATGGGCGACTCTTCCACACAGGAGGCCCCCATTTTAGGTAAGAAGACCATCTGAACTGGTTTTCACCATTAAGGGACTTAAAGAGTTGTCTTAACTCTTAAGTCTCTTCTAAACTGAACCACCAATGCGAGGCTTAGGTCTGCATTTTTGACATTCAGATGCGGCTCTTAGACTGGTAGGCAAGACGCTGGTTTGACGACCTCTGTGTTTTTTGCTTCATCAGCTCGAGTCCGTATCAGCTTGTTGAACGCGGGCTTCGTTGAGCCTTGTGTTTTGATCCTAACACTTAGAGAATTTCTCTAAGTGGGGGAAAGTTCAGACGCAGACTTCATGTGAACCTCGCGTCTTTGAGACTGGACGCGGGCTTCACTGAGTCTCGTGTCTGATTCCAACACTTAGAGAAACTGCTAAGTTGTGAAATTTAAAATGCAGGCTTTATGCGAGCCTCGCGCCTTTGAGTTTAGACGCGAGTTTTCCTGATCTCCGCGTCTAGACTCAATCCTGCGTCTGAGTTTCAAGCACTTAGTTTTTTTCTTTTAGATTTCTGACTGTGTGTTATCCTCTTTACAGTGCGATATTCCTTCAGTCCTCTGTCCAAGAAGTGCCACTTTGGATACGTTGGTGGCGCTGATTCGAATCTGATCTTCGTTCTCCAGAGGACTGCTCCTGTGACTACTGGTAAGTTAAAGGAGCGAAAGAATAGGATCAGCAATGCCAGTATACTGACCCTTCGGGAGATCATTTCTGATGGCCGATTTGAGTTGGATTCCCGCAGACTTCTTCTTTGGTGACTGATTAGTCTCTAATTTTGCATAATTTTCATCACATTCTCATATTTACTTGATGTAAAATTCTGCTAATAAAGCTTTGCTTGCTTGATCCTAGGTCCATAGTGTGCATATGAAGAAGAAGACCCTAAATCACCAATTAAGGGTGATTAAAAGCCTACCAAGTAGCCATTGACTTTAGGGAAGAGATTTTATCAGCCCAGGGCATCAAATCATGAATTCAGGAGATCAAGTGAACATGAAACAGTCAGGACAACACGCTGCCCAAATACTGGCGCGCGCGGCCCTGACATGGCCGCGGAAACGCGGCCAGGGCCGCGTTTTCGTGGCAATACTGGCGCGCGCGCCCGGGCTTTGGGACATGGGTCACCCCCCTGATGCCATTTCCCCTGGTGCCTATAAATACCCCCCCAAAGGCCTTCAGTTCGGAGATATCCAAAGAATAGAGTTGTATTTGTTACTTTGTTGTTAGGAATTATAGTTGTTTCTTTCTTCTTCTAGTTTTAGCTTTAGCCATTAGAGTGAAAGAGAGAGAGTGTGTAAGTGTTGTATTTGAAGGTGACAAGATAATACAAGTAACTACTTCTCTTTCTTCTTTCCATTTACTTGTCTTTGCAATTTACTTTTACTTCCTTGTTGCAGTGTAACTTCCTTTCTCTTCACTTCTTTTCTTTTACTTTCTTGTAGTGTAACTCCCTTTCTCTTTACCCCTTTTCTTTTGTTGTTTCTTTTACTATCATGTCTAACTAACTCCTCCATAGCATGACTAACTAACTACTAACCGACTAATCTCTAACACTTGATTGATAAATCCAAATGAGTCAATAGTGTCAAACAAGCCTTGTGCAAACGAGAACTATGACATCTTAAGACGAGGGTTCTAACTCTAACTTACCTACATGTATTAACTTTCTTATATTTCATACTTAATGGGTTTTTGATGATCTATGGGTTGTGTACTTTACTTGTTGATGTAAGTTAGAGATTTTTCTTTTAACTTTGCCGATACCATTAGTGCACTTGTGTCTTCCCTTATTCTCGCCTTCTATTGGATCTTGATACGGGAATGTCCAAGTTTTTGCCGTGTAGAGCTAAGTTAAAGGAAAGATTTTTATTCGTTCCCAACGTGAATAGTTCCTATGCATAAAAATTTTTCTTGCCTATGATCCATCGTGAGGCTACATCTTCAAGAAATTAGGGATTAGTGGGAGCACATAGTAGAAAGTTAGCCATGCATTCTTATCACTAAGAAAATCTAACTTTACAAATCACCAAATCATTTTCAAACAATTCTTAAAACTTTGTTTCTTTTCATTTTCCAATTCTTTATTTAAAACAAAGAATTTTCTCTTTTCTTGAACAAAGAAGCCGCATCAAGCTTCCATCGCTCTCCCTCCTTGTGGATACGACCCGTAGAGCCACTTTGCTACTACGGAAGAATCGCAAAAGCAGTAACATCAACCCACAGTCCTTCACTTATTTTTGTACTTGCTTTTTGTCGATCAGCGACACAATTGAAGAGGATGAGGCTGCCCTTTATGACAGGAACTACAAGTGGCTCTGCCAAATTGGTGATAGAAAGTTCTTCCTCCCGAACATGGAGAGGATGTATCCCCTTGCCTATCTGCAGTACATGTCTGTGCGTCGGATAATGGATTGGGATTTGGTCAAGCCATACTCTAAAGTCTCTTTGAGCAAGATAGGTGTTCATGAAGCCTACACCGTTGGGCATCAGAGTAGTGTGCTGGGATTGCATCCTGGCTTGGTCAGAACTGAGTACCCGATGGGAGAGACCCCCCAGCTTGGAGCCACCTTCATCAAACAATTCCTGGAGGTGGGAGGTGACTTTCCTTCTGAATTTTGTGCCACCGGCTGGGTCCATTCTATTGATAAGAACTGGTGGTACAGAATGGTGGGGTTTGTTCTGACAGAACTTGGTGACCTTCTGCTGCAGGCTGGGCTGTATGGGGCCGTCAGAGCTGTCAAATACGGCATCCCGCAGAGCATTCAACATTTTTACGCTGTTCTAGAGTGTTATAATCCAGAGACTTGTACCTTCTTCACTCCTCTGAGGAAAATTCCTTCGACTTTGCTTGGATGCTTCTTGAGAATCAGATCAAAAACATCCGTCATACTGAAAACCCAGAGCAAGTTAGGACGTATCTGACGCTGGTTAAATAGCTGGGGATATGCCTGAAGGAACTAGGGACCCTGAAAAAGGTTAGCCTGATGGACGAGACTTGGTTGACACTGAGTAAGCTCCTCGCCGCTCAAGAACACGAGCAAAAAGAGATGGAGGAGCAGATGGCTGAAGAGGCTCGTCATCTCCACAACTTTCAAGCTGACTACCAAAGGTTGGTTGACGATTCGAAGGAATCCGAGGTCATCACCAAGAGTGCAGAGAAGTCATTACCACTGCTCGGGCAGCTATTGCTAAGGCGCAAGCCTTGATTCAAGTCAACGAGCAGAAGCTTGCTGTCGTTAGAAAAAGTTGGAAGAGCTCGAAGCTGCCAAGAAGATGGTCCAAGAAGATCTTGCTGCTCATTCCTCCAGGTTGGAGTCTCTTCAGACACAATTGTCTATGATGAGATTCTTATCAGAGAAAGAGTTGCGGGTTCAAACTTGGGCGGAAGTTGAGAAGGCACGTCAGCAGGAGATGCAGCGCCTCCGGGAACGGATCTATTCTTTGGCGGAGCAGGATTATTAGCCTTCTTTCCCTTTTGTATTTTCCCATTTTTCATAACACTCCACTTGTCAAATAAGACAGTGTTTGTGTTACTTTTATTATTTTTTAATCAAATAATAAAAGTTATTAAATTCTTGTCTCGTCTTTATTCTTTCTTTGTCTTTGAGAATTAGACGGACTCTTTGTTGCTTGGATGAACTCAGCTTTCATAGTCGCAACCCTTGACTATTGTGGAAACGCAGTCCTTAGTCATTTTTGTTGAGACGCGGCCATGAATGATAGAAAATAAACTCAGGCTGCACTGAGTTTAAGATTGGGACACGACTATCATTTGTAGTAGAGACGCGGCTTTGATTTATCAAGAAAGACACGACTTTGAACTATTGAGAGAAACGCGACTCTAGGTTATCAAGAGAGATGTGACTCTCAACTGTTGATGGGGACGCGACTCTGGCTCATTGTGAGGACGTGGTTCTGGATCACTGAGAGGACGCGGCTCTGGCTCACTGAGAGGATGCGGCTCTGACTTACTGAGAGAACACGGTTCTGCATCACTGAGAGGATGCGGCTCTGACTTACTGAGAGAACGCGGTTCTGGATCACTGAGAGGACCAGCTCTGACTTACTGAGAGAACGCGGCTCTGGATCATTGAGAGGACACAACTCTGCTTTCTCTAATTTGATAAAGGGAACGCGGCCCTCAGGCTTGTGAAAGGCCACAGACTTCTGGACGTTGCCTTTGAGTCTATGCAAGACGTCGACTTCAAGACGCAGCTTTCAAGCTTGTGAAAGGGCGCGAACTTCAGGATGCAGCCTTCAAGCTTGTGAAAGGACGCGGACTTCAGGACACAGCCTTCAAAGCGTCACATGCAATCCGTCTTAAAGATTTTGTTGGAACTTTCAATGCCAAGTCGGCGTTGACGGTTAGGGACTTGTGTCTTTGGTGTTTCCTGGAGTAAAAATCCACGTGTCTCATCCACACTGGATTTGATATTCGTGCAGGAATTAAGGCTGATGGCTTTGATTTTTATGCCATTAATTATAGGCCTTTTACGGGCCTATAAATAGGCCACAACCTCTTAACAGTCAGTCATCTTGACTATTTCCTTTCACAAGCACACGCTCTGAAGAACTCCGTCTTGATTGTCCACCTTTCCTTCAAGGGCATGTATTATGAAGAATAAAAAAGAACCCAAAGTTTTCATGCTTTCTTTCAATCTTCTTCGAAGATTATCACTGTTAGGTGATTTCAAGATTAACAAGTATTATTTTAAGTGCTTTCACACCGTGCCTTAACAAATGAAGTCCAACTTCTAGAGAATTCTTCTTGGGGTGGGAACTGGCTTTTGCCATGATAAGGCTCGGTCTCTCTGAAGTTCTGTCATCCCCATCCATGACGAGACTCCATCTCTTGATCTCTTTCTGAAATCTTTTTCTTGAGATTCATGCATCCTTGCTCTGCAAATGCGCCATTCACATTACTTGATGAAATATGAGCTCATTGACTTCATAGTCTAAGTCTCAAGTTCTTCAGACGCGAGTGTGGTGAACTCTGCATTTGGGTCTTGAAACGCGAGTTTTGCATATGAAGCTCGCGTTTGGGGTTCTTGACTTAGAAAATTTTAAGTCTACTCTTTTGAGACCTCTGGACGTGAATGTGATAAACCCTGCGTCTCAGACGTGAGTGTGGCGAACTCTGCATTTAGAAGTTTCCTCAGGCAGTTTTTAAGACTCGCATCTGCGTCTTTGATTTATGCCTCCTGTCTCACATATCAGACGCGAGTCTAACACTAGACTGCGTTTGGATACATACTTTCTATCCCTGCGTTGGTTAAATCCGCGTCTGGAGTTCATGACTTCAGCCTCGCATTCGTGCTTCTGACTTTCTGATTCTGTCTTTGTAAAATTTTAACCTTTGAGTTTTTGTTTCTTGTAGGTTCTGGCCATATCGATAGTGCCGGTTCTAGCGTCTTTGCCGGGTTTATAGGAGAATATTTGGACCGACCAGCTTGTTCGTTTGGCGAGCACTCGGGGTGTCAGAACTCCTGTCCATGGGCGAGGAGGATCCGCGCGGTTGCTGATACACATCAAGGCCTTATTGGATATGACGCACTAGAGATGCCTCAGGTTCTTCATTGTCACAGTAGGTATGACGCCTTTGAAGGTCACGGGAAAGATGATGTAACCAGTAAGGTCTCAGATCCTCCCTTCACCAATCTTACCCAAAGAGGTGACCGCAACAAAAAATCCATGCTCGTTGGGTGACTTTCTGGTGGTGGAGATGCTCATTAAGCGAAGAATTACAGCCTTGTGAAAACCTTCATACTAGTTGGTCAGATTGAATCAGAATGCTCCCCTGCATTTCGACCTCGAGAAACACCATTGTTCTCAAGAGGAGAAAAAGTTGATATGCTATTACTGGCCGCAGTCATGAGGATGAACTTCATGTATCTTTAATATTTTGGGAGTGAGTGCAACCTTTCACTGAGCAAGAGGGACTTCTTTACACTCCTTTATTGTAACACTCAATCTTATTGTATAAGAGAGCGCCTTGTATCATTTTTCATATTTTTGAATATCAATAAAAGTGACACTTTTTTCTGTCTTCTTATATGTCTTGACTTTCTCTTTGTATTGAAAATCAGATAAAAAAAGTGGTTACTTTTGATTTGCTAGAAATGTGAAATTTAACTTAGCAAGTCAAAGTTGAAAATTCTATTTAAGAACTTTAAGATTATTGTCAGAGGTGTGATATTAAATTGACAGGAGTGAAATAATTTTCATGGACTTGCCAATCTATGAATGAGAATAACAAGTGAAACTAGACCCATTGGGGATCTAGAAGAATCTTTACCGCTAGAGGTGTGATATTAACTTAACAGGTTGAATTAAATCTTATCGGAGGTGTGATATTAACTTGTTAGGAGTGTGAGCTAGAGGTGTAATAATAACTTAGCTCCACGGGAATTTTAGCTTCATTTGAGAAAACTAAAAATATTACTATCATAGATGTAGTGTTAAACTTGACAGTAGAGGTAATGCTAGAGGTGTAATGTTAAACTTAGCATTAGTCATCTCGACTTCGATATGAAAGTTCGAGAGAAAGTCATTGTCATAGGAGTATTGTTGAACTTAATAATGAACTGGATGCTAGAGGTGTAGTGTTAAACTTAGCATCGCTGATCTCAGCTTCAATATGAAAGCATGATAAAAAGTCATTGACATAGGTGTATTGTTGAACTTAACAATGAACTGGATGCAAGAGGTGTGGTGTTAAACTTAGCATCGCTCATCTCAGCTTCGATTTGGAAGCCTGAGGAACAGTAACTGTCAGAGGTTTAATATTGAACTTGGTAACAACTTAATCAATGTTAGAGGTGTAGTGTTAAACATAACAGTAATTTGTCAGAAGTGTGATGTTAACATGGCAGTAGTTGATTTGCGATATGAACAATTTTAAGGACTTGTCATTCTATTGATGAGAATTGACAAGTGGAGTTTGAAATGTCAGATGTGTAGTGTTAACTTGATAAGAATTGATTTGCAATATGAGCAATTTTGAGAACTTGTCATTCTGTGAACGAGAATTGACAAGTGAAGTTTGGAATGTCAGAGGTGTAGTGTTAACTTGACAAGAATTGATTTGCGATATGAGTAATTTTGAGGACTTGTGACTCCATGCAAGAGAGAGACAAGTGAAGTTCATACTCGCTGGGAAGTATTGAAACTTTTCACTGTTAGAGGCGTGGTATTAAACTTAATAATGATTGAGCTTGTGGACCTACCACCCTATGGGAGAGAATTGGTAGGGGACTTTGGTGAAAAATAAAATGAATTATCAGAGGTGTAATATTAACGTGACCATCATTGATTTTCAGGGACACGGGAGGCATGCTGTTAGAGGTGTAATATTAACATAACAACGAAGATTTTAAATGAGTTTCGTTATCAGAGATTTAATAATAACTTGACTAAATCCGCTGGGAATCAGAAAATCTGGCTTGTCAGATGTTTACTGTTAACGTGACAAGTCCCAGCTCATTTTGTTGGAGAAATGAACATATGTTTTCCCCATCTTATTTGGGTCAAAAAATGAATCAACATCTCGATGTGATACAACCCTTTCCATTTTCGTTGGGAAAGAACGATAAAGTCCATCCAACCCGTCCAATGAAGGAATAAGAGGAAAGCAAAGTGCCAATGGTGCGCGAACTGCATGCAGAATGGGCACAGAGAACATTTGTGGTCCTACTGATTAGTCTCAAACTTTGCATAATTTTCATCACGTTCTCATATTTAATTGATGTAAAATTCTGCTAATAAAGTTTTGCTTTCTTGGTCCTAGGTCCATGGTGTGCAAATGAAGAAGAAGACCCTAAATCACCATTTAATGGGTGATTAAAGGCCTACAAAGTAGCCATTGACTTTAGAGTGATGATTTTGTCAGTCCAGGACATCAAATCACGAATCCAGCAGACTGACCTGACAGGAGACAGAAGGGACGACGCGCTGCCCGAAGTCAAGCGCGCGCCGCCCTGGCAGGGCCATGGAAACGCGGCCCAGGCCGCGTTTTCGCGGCCCTTTGGGCGGGCGCGCGCCTGCGCTTTGGGCCATGAGCCGTCCCCCTGGCCCCCTTTCCCCTGGTGCCTATAAATACCCCCCAGGGGTCTTCAGTTGGGAGATATCTAGAGAATAGAGTGGTAGTTGTTACTTTGTTGTTAGGATTTGTAGTTTTTGTTGTTGTTCTTCTTTTAGTTTTAGTTTTAGCCATTAGAGTGAAAGAGAGAGAGTGTGTAAGAGTTGTATGAAGGGTGACAAGCTAATACAAGTAACTACTTCTCTTTCTTCTTTCCATTTTATTTGTGCTTTCCATTTTGCTCTTACTTTCTTGTTGTAGTGTAACTCACTCTCTTTAACTCTTTTCTTTTGTTGATTCTTTTCTCAAGCATGTCTAACTAACTCCTCCATAGCATTGCTAACTAACTACTAACCCACTAATCTCTAATACTTGATTGATAACCTAAATGAGTCAATAGTGTCAAACAAAGCCTTGTGCAAACGAGAGCTATGACATCTTAAGACGAGGGTTCTAACTCTAACTTGCCTCCAAGTACTTACCATCTTATATTTCATGCTTAATGGGTTTTTGATGATCTATGGGTTATGTACTTTACTTGTTATTGTAAGTTAGAGATTTTTCCTTTTAACTTTGCCGATACCAATAGTGCACTCGATTCTTCCCTTATTCTCGCCTTCTATCGGATCTTGATAAGGGAACGTCCGAGTTTTTGCCGTATAAGAAGAAATTTCACTCGATTTTCACGTGAATGTTCCTATGCATAAGAGGTATACTTGCCTATGATCCATCATGAGGCTACATCTTCAAGAAGTTAGGGATTAGTGGGCGCACTTAGTAGAAAGTTAGCCATGCACTTTTACCATTAAGAAAAACTCCACTTTTACAAACTAAGAAACTAATTCAAAGCTATTCTTGAAACAAACTTGTTTTCATTTTCAATTTGTTTATTTGAAACAAGGATCATTCTCTTTTCTTGAACTTTGAAGCCGCATCAAGCTTTCATTGCTCTCCTTTCTTGTGGATACGATCGGTATAGCCACTTCGCTACTACGGAAGAATCACAAAAGTAGTAACATCAACCCACACTCTTTTTCTTATTCTTGTGCTTGCTTTTTGCCGATCAAATTTTGGCGCCGTTGCTGGGGAGAGAACGGCTTTATTGTTCAATACTAAAGATTGTTCTTTATTTTTGTGCGTAGGAGAAGTACCAAGGAGCTCACTATCACGAGAAGCGAAAGAGGTGGCCAAGGACATTGCGCGAGGATTCATTTACCCTCGGAAAAATTCGTGTAAAAGCGAGTTTTTTCGATTGAAGTACTAACAAACTCATATGTAGGGATGCCGAGAGCCGCTAAAAAAGTTGCTTTCTAAATCTTTTAGTTCCATTGAATGCTTCACCTATACATGTGTAATAAACTCAATAGAAATCCACTTGTTGCTTAATTGAAATTTGGATTAGACTTTTGCATTTAGGGCACGTGTCTATTTCAATTCATTTCAGTTTCTGTTGAATAGTGCTGGAGAAAAGGTACGTGTGCATTCATATAGAATAGGACCAACACTTGGGAGTGATTTACCGCTTTGAGTGTTACCTTGTTGTGAATAAACTGTACACTTGCACAATTGACTTTAAGGGCAAAACCCAAATAAACAAGATAAGGTGGGAATTTCATCACCCTTCCTTAGCCCAAAAACCATCTCCAAGCGCACTCACACCATCCCAACCCTTAACTAAAAACAGATAGACGTTGGCCTTAGGGGCATCTCGGACTCATTAAGAGATTAACCGAGGGTGAAAATTGCAAGAACTATACTCCTGCAAAATCGGTGTCTAAGGAAAGTGGATTGAGAGGTAAAACCTCGAAAGCTCCGTGGTTTGACGTAATTAGGCCCGTGGCTAACGCTCGGATACCTCCCCCCGAGCTTTGCCCTTTTCTAGCCGATTAGCTTGTAGTCGAATTCCTGCAACAACCTCCCCTGGAGAATCGACCAGTTAGGAGTCGTCTAGGTCCAGGTACCTTACACTAAGGCTTGGTGGTTGTTTTTCTTTCTTTTGTTTGTTTTTTATTCTTTTTGACTGTTTGTTTTTTACGTTGTTTGTGGTGTGCTGCATGCAAGAGTGGGTGAGAGATCCGACAACTTCCAGATTAACCAGAAATACTTCTCTACCCTTGCATCCAGAACCAGTGATGGCTTCACTTCAGGACAGGTTTTACCCGATCAGAATCTCATTGCCATCCTGTATAAAACTTCCTGAAGCGAACGGTAATAATTTTGAGTTAAAACCCCAATTCATTAATACTCTTCCCAAGTTTCATGGTTTAGAATCGGATGACGCATACGTCTTTGTTAGGGAATTTTAAGAAGTATGCCTCATGATGGGTGTACCCCAGCTAGGAGACGATGCCGTTAGGTTACGTTTCATCCCTTTTTCCCTAAAAAACCTAGCTAAGAAATAGTTGTACAGTTTGGCAGCAGATTCGTCACGACATGGGATGATTTTGTTAAGGCCTTCTTGAAGAAATTTTATCCAATTCCCAAAACTGCCCTCATTAGGAAGAATATCATGCAGTTCAGGCAAGAACCGAGCGAACCATTTTGGAGATACTTTAAGCGATTCAAAGATCTCCTAGCTCAATGCTCTCATCATGGCGTGGAGAAATAGCGTCAGTGCCAGATTCTCTACGATGGTCTAGACTATCAGACAAAGACCTTGTTAGAAACGATGAGTCAGGGAGGGTTCTTGCAGAAGGATGAGAATCAGGGTTGGGATTTATTTGAGGATTTAGCTGAGAAAACCCTGCAATGGGAGCCAGCATCAGAAAAATCTAGAAATTCACAATCTATAGCTTCAAGAGGAGGGCTCTTATCTCTAGAATCATCCATAGCTACCGAGGCTAAGATTGCAACCCTAATGAGGAGGATAGAGGCTTCGAAAATAAAAGAGCCTACCAATATCAACCAGATCAACCCACCATCAATTCACAATCCAGGTTGTTCATATTGTCAGGCACCAAACCATGTCTTCGAAGAGTGCCCTGTTTTTCATACCCAACAAGTGCCACCGGAACACCTGAACGCGGCCTATTCACAGCCGCCGCATAATCCCTACTCACAGACATACAATCCCAGTTGGAGGAATCACCCAAATTTCTCTTGGGCCCAAAACAATCCTCCTAGGCCTAATTTCTCCAACAATTTTCACCATCCTGCTCCTCCACCACCTTTTCCCAGTCAAGCCCCATCTTCCTTCTCTCAAAGCTCACCAATGGAAAAGAAAATCAGTAAATTAGAGGAGAGCATAGAGGCTTTCATGAAGTCCCAAGCTGCTTTCATGCAAAATCAGGGACAAACTCTGAACAATCATTCACAGGCCATATCAAGATTGGAAATACAGATGAGCCAATTAGCTAGCTCCCTAAGTGAAAGACCAAAGGGTACTTTGCCTAGTCACCGCTAGTTAACCAAAAACCTCCAATCAAGCCTATGAAATTCAGGATCCAATGATCAACCGGTGCAATGCTGTTCACACACTTCGATCGGGAAAGAAGGTAGACAACCAGGTCTACCAATAGAAAAGTCCAGTCTATCCTGATCCCACTCCAGCCTCCACCTCTGCTAGTTTCTCCCAAACTGCTCCTCAAACATCTGATGAGGACAAAGCTACTGAACAAGTTCATAAGCCTGTAGCATCCTTTCCTAATAGGCTTAGGAACAACAATAAAAATGTGCACATGAAAAAGATGCTAGAGATATTCAACCAGGTCAAATTGAATGTGCCTCTTCTTGACGCTATCCAACAAGTCCCAGCTTATGCAAAATTTCTTAAGGATATGTGCACTAAGAAGAGAAAGACAAATGTGCCCAAGAAAGTGTTCTTGGCAACCAATATAAGTGAAACTCTGTCTGGTTCCATTCCGGTGAAATATAAGGATCTCGGATGTCCCACCATTTCCTGTACCATAGGACAGATTGAAATTAGTAGAGCACTTCTTGACCTGGGAGCAAGTATCAACTTGCTACCTCTCTCAGTATATCAGCAACTTGGGTTGGGCGAGCTAAGCCCAACTCGAATCACCATTCGGCTAGCTGACCGATCTGTGAAGATCCCGAAGGGGGAAATCACAGACGTCCTTATCCGGGTCGGGAATTTCATCTACCCCGTTGACTTCATTGTGCTTGAGACCCAACCTGTATCCAATCCAAGGTCTCAGACTCCTGTCATCTTAGGGTGCCCATTCCTTGGTACAGCCAATGCCATTATCAACTGTAGGAACGGGTCCATGCGATTGATCTTTGGAGACATGACGAAGGAAGTCAATGTTTTCAATCTTGGAAGACAACCTAGGGATGTCAATGATCAGATGTTTGAGGTCAATTCTATTGAAAACCTGACCAGTGAGCATGAGGAAAGCATGAAGATAGAAACTGAGGCGGAGTTTGATCTGGAGGCTGAAGATTTTAATCTAGACCAGATCGTAGATTCAGTAGTGGATTAGGCGTCAAGCCTAAGTGTACATCATCATAGGATTAAAAGCCCGGAGATTGCCTCCAATGAAGCAACACCTTCCCTAGAGCTAAAAGCCTTACCTGAACACCTCAAGTACGCCTACCTGGGCGGAAAGGACACCTTGCTAGTTATCATAGCATCCCACCTGACTGAGCAACAAGAGGACATCTTAATGTCTATTCTGAAAAGACATCGGGAAGCCATTGGATGGACGATGAAGGACATCAAAGGAATAAGTCTAGCCATAGTGCAACATAGAATCCATTTAGTTGATGAAGCAACCCCCAGGAGGGACCCACAACGCAGGCTTAACCCACTCATGCAAGAAGCAGTTAAAGCAGAAATTTTGAAACTATTAGATAATGGGATCATTTATCCCATTTTTGATAGTCAATGGGTTAGCCTTGTTCATGCGATCCCAAAGAAAGCTGGCTTTATGGTGGTAGAAAATGAGGAAAAAGAGTTGGTACAAACAAGACTGCCTACCAAGGTTCATGTTTGTATCGACTATAAGAAGTTGAATGCAGCTACCCGTAAAAACCACTTCCCGCTACCCTTCATCGACCAAATGCTGGAACGATTGGCTGGATATGAGTACTATTGCTTCCTAGATGGGTACTCGGGATATAATCAAATCCCCATTGCTGTAGAAGACCAGGAAAAGACAACATTCACCTGTCCGTTCGGAACCTTCGCTTATCGGCGCATGCCCTTTGGATTATGCAATGCTCCCGCAACATTCCAACAATCCATGCTCAGTTTGTTCTCCGACATGGTAGAACGTTTTCTTGAGATTTTTATGGATGACTTCTCCATCTACGGAGATTCATTTGATCAGTGTCTTCATCACCTAGAGTTAGTTCTGTAGAGATGTAAGGAGAAGAATCTAACTCTAAACTGGGAGAAATGTCACTTCATGGTGAGACAAGGGATTGTCTTGGGCCATGAGATTTCGAGGAGAGGCATTGAAGTAGACAAGGCTAAAGTAGAAGTGATTGCTAAGCTTCCACCACCCAAATGTATTAAGGATATTAGATCCTTTCTAGGGCATGCTGGGTTCTACCGACGGTTCATTAAGGATTTTAGCAAAATTGCTAGGCCCTTAACCAACCTGCTCGCTAAGGACGTGCTCTTTGATTTTAACGATGAGTGTTTCAAGTCATGGGGGAAGCTTAAGTAAGAACTTATTTCTGTGCCTATTATTTCTGCTCCTAATTGGGCCCAGCCATTTGAAATCATGTGTGATGCATCTGATTTTGCTATTGGCGCTGTTCGAGGACAGCGCATCGATAATAGGCAGCACGTGATTACTATTCGAGTAGGACCTTAAATGACGCCTAACAGAATTACACAACGACCGAGAAGGAGTTCTTGGCCGTTGTCTTTGTGTTAGAGAAGTTCCGGCCATACTTGTTAGGCTCAAAGACGGTGATTTTCACAAATCATTCAGCACTGAAATACCTCATGACCAAGAAGGAACCTAAGGCCCGACTGATTCAGTGGATCCTTTTACTTCAAGAATTTGACTTGAAAATTCGGGATAAACGAGGTATAGAAAAAGTGGTCGCTGATCATTTGTCACGAATTCCAAACGCACCTGTCATACAAGCTCCGATCAACGAGGATTTCCCAGATGAGCACATCCTAGCCATTTTTAAAGAACCCTGGTATGCAGACATCGTCAATTACCTGACCACTAGACAATTACCCGCTGAATGGACAAAGTAAGACCAGTGTCATTTCTTTGCCCAAGTACGGTACTTCTTCTGGGAAGAGCCGTATCTTTTTAAGTATTGTCCCGACTAGATTATAAGACGATGCATACCAGAGGAAGAACAGAGGAGTGTGCTAAGCTTTTGTCATGAACTTGCATGCGGAGGACACTTCGGTCCTCGCAAAACTGCAGAGAAGGTTCTACAAAGTGGGTTTTACTGGCCCACTTTGTTCAAAGATTCATATCATTTTTGCAAGTCATGTGCAAATTATCAGAAGATTGAAAAAATTTCAAGAAGAGACATGATGCCTCTGAACCCGATCCTGGAAGTTGAAATTTTTGATGTCTGGGATATCGACTTCATGGGGCCATTCCCTAATTCTTTCGGCAACCAGTTCATTTTAGTTGTTGTAGATTATGTCTCTAAATGGGTAAAAGCTGTGCCAACTAAGACCAATGACAACAAAGTGGTTGTCAAATTTCTCAAAGAGAATATCTTCTCCCGATTTGGCACCCCTCGAGCTATAATTAGTGATAATGGATCTCATTTCTGCAACAGAGTTTTTAAAGCTTTGATGCCAAAATATTTCATCAATCACAAGTTGTCTACTCTGTACATCCCCAGACAAATGGGCAGGTCGAAGTCACCAATCGACAGATCAATCTCATTCTGGAAAAGACTGTCGGACAAAACTGAAAGGATTGGCGGTCAAACTCAATGATGCATTGTAGGCTTACCGCACTGCTTTTAAGACAGTTCTGGGGATGTCTCCGTATAGAATCGTATTTGAAAAAGCCTGTCATCTGCCAGTCGAATTAGAACACCGTGCTCTATGGGCTATTAAGCAACTCAATTTTGATCTGAACAAGGCCGGTGAGCTAAGGAGACTGGAGATTTCAGAATTAAAGAAGATACGGAATGAAGCCTATGAGAATGCTCGGATCACCAAAAGCAGGACTAAACTTTTTCATAACCAGATCATAACCCGAAAAAACTTTGCCCCGGGAGACAAGGTTCTGCTGTACAACTCAAGGCTTCATATTTTCATGGGGAAGCTGAATACTCGTTGATCTGAACCGTTCATTGTACGCACCGTTTTTTCACACGGTGTTGTGACTATTGTAGACCCTAAGACCAACACGGAATTCAAAGTGAATGAGCAAAGACTGAAGCCCTTTTTGACCACTGAGCCTACATCACAGGCTGATAATATGCTGACACTTTTTGCCCCGTCATACACCTAACAACAGCCATCCACACGCAACTAAAAAAAAAATACACTTATTGTTTATATGCTTACCCCTTCTTTTTGCTTTGCCATTTCTTTCGCCTATTCGCACTTGGCCGGCCTGAGTCGACGAGGGCGGTAACATCCTTTCTTCACCCTATTTATTGTTGGAACCTGACATGTTCAAGATGTTGAAGCTTCTCCAATTACAAGATTTTGATGATTGACGAACACGACTACTACATGATGATTGCTCTACCTCAGATGGAGTTTTACTGAAGCTTATGGGTGTTTGTGGAAGTTGTATGTGTAACTTAGAAAGTTTTGTAATAGCCTTGATAACTTACACACAAAATTAACCTTCCCAGTCGACTTACCCCTTTGACCTAGTCGACTACCCCAATATAGTCGACTTATCATATAGCCCTAGTCGACTAGTCCACTTAGAACAAAAACTATCAACTCTCTGTTTGGACTCTGAAATGCCAATTAGTCGACTTGACTTTTCTACCTAGTCGACTAACAGATACGCTAGTCGACTAACCCTATTTTCAAGTCGACTAATCCTTGACACAAAATTTATCCAACTCTCTGTTTCTTTTCTGAAACAAAGTTAGTCGACTACCATTTTTATCCAGTCGACTAATACAAGTTTCAAGTCGACTACAAGTTAGTTATAGTCGACTAATTTCAGTTATCCAGAAACTTTTGTTTCCAACAGACACTTCCCTAGTCGACTTACATTCAAACCTAGTCGACTAATAAGTGAACTTTTGCCTAGCCTAGTCGACTAATCCAGTTTCCTAGTCGACTATAGGTAGTTTCTGACTGTTGGACAGTTATTCTTATCTGATCCAATTGGCAACGTTATACAACGTTTAAATCCTCTGAAATGGTGCCATAACTTCCCCAACTGACCCTAGTCTACATCTATAAATAGGGAAGTTATTCCTAAGGCCATTCACTAATTCTTTCAATCAGATTTCCAAAGCCAAAAATTCCAGAATCCTGAAAACTGAAATTTGCAACTTCTTTCTTCACCAAAAGCCATCTCCTCTTGTGAAGAATTCTGAAGTTAAACCTTCCTATACAGAACCTTGTCCACTACAGATCCTTATCAAGGCTATAGGAAGATACTGTATTCATTTCAAAGAAAGTTGTACAAGAAGTCTTCTTGGGTGTAGAAGATTGTACAAGGTGTGTTCTCTTGGCGGAAGAGAAGTTGTGTGCACGTTGGCAAAGGGTGTTTGCCAAGTGGTGCACAAGGTACTTGTTGTAGGGTGTACACAAGGAAAGTAAGGGAAAATCTCAAGCATTTGCTTGGGGACTGGATGTAGGTCACAAGGACCGAACCAGGATAACTCTCCGTTGTTTGCGTTTGTTTTTCTGTGCTTAATCTCTTGTGATTATTTAATTTCTGCAAGTAATTTGTTTAAAGTTTAATTAACACTATTCACCCCCCCTCTAGTGTTGTTTTGCTTGTTATATAGATCCTACATTTGGTATCAGAGCAGGTTTCAAGGCAAACAACCATACAAGGATGGCAACGGAGTTCCCATCATCCCAATACAAAGAAGGGCATTCTACACAACGTCCACCGCTCTTTGACGGAACCAACTACAATTACTGGAAGTGTAGAATGAAGATCTACTTGCAGTCACTTGATTACGATCTTTGGAACATCGTAGAAGCAGCGTACACAAAGCCTACAACCAACTACAGCGCTTGGAGTGAAGAACAAAAGAAGAGTGCAAATCTGGATGCCAAGGCGATGAACGCTCTCTTTTGTGCCTTAACCAAAGAAGAGTTCAACCGTGTGTCTACATCAACCTCTGCACATCAAATATGGCATACACTCGAGGTAACACACGAAGGTACGAACAAGGTTAAAGAATCTAAAATTTCAGTTCTTGTACACAGGTTTGAATTGTTCAAGATGAAGGAGAACGAAACCATATCCGAAATGGTTACAAGGTTCACCGACATCACCAACACTCTTGCATCTCTTGGAAAGGACTACACTCAAGTTGAACGAGTCCGTAAGATCCTTCGAGCACTCACACCGGAATGGGAGAAGAAGACAACCGCCATTGAAGAAGCGAACGATCTCTCCACTATGACATTAGAAAACCTAATTGGTAATCTAATGGCATATGAAGTGCAAATAGAAGAAAGAAAGAAGGACGAACAACAACATCAATCCAAGAAGAAAGTTCTTGCCTTCCATGCAACTTCAGATACGGACGACTCGGATGAAGATGAAGAAGAAATGGCCATGATTTCAAGAAAGTTCAAAAGGTTCTTAAAACAAAGTAAGTATAATAAGAATAAAGATACTAACAATATTCCTACTTGTTTTAAGTGTAACAAACCAGGCCACATGAAGAAGGATTGTCCATTGATGAAATCAAAGGAACCCTTCAAGACTTTCAACAAGTTCAACAAGTCCAACAAATTCAACAAGTTCAACAAGAAGAAGAAAGCATTTCAAGCAACATGGGATGATAGCGACTCATCTTCCTCGGACGAAGAAGAAGCAACGGAAACCGCCAATATTTGCTTCATGGCCCAAGAAGATGAGGTACAAGATTATGATGCTTTATTAGAAGCCTTTAATGAACTTTATAGTAATTTCAAAACTGAAAAGATTAGAAATAAAGTTTTAATAAAGGAAAATGAAAAACTTGTTAATGATAATTCAATCCTTGTTTCTCAAACATTATCTTTTAGTTCTCAAAAAGAAGAATTTGAAAAAGTTATTGTATCTTTAAAAAGAGACAATGAAGTTTTCTTAAAAGAGAATACTTTACTTAAAAAGGAAACTTTTTCTTTAAGTTCTAGAATTAATGTTTTAGATAAAGATATGATAATTTTCAAAGTTAAGTATGAAGATCTTTTGAAAAATGTAAATAAATTTAATAAAGGAAAAGAAAGTTTAAATATGTTATTATCTTCTCAAAAGATGTCTAACAACCATTTTGGTCTTGGTTTTTCAAAAGATAACATGTATAAGCCTACTCATGTTGGTATTGGTTTTTCAAAGACTAATTTTGTAAGATCTACACATGTTCATAATTCATACAATGCTTTTGTAAAAAGAAATGATCTTTCAAAAAGAAGTAGATGCAAATATATATGGGTTCCTAAGAATTTGAATAATATTGATAAGAATATCTATGTTGCATCTTTTATTCATGAAGTATGTAATTCTAAGAATTATGTTTATACTAACAAGTGGAAACCAAATTCCAATTGGATTTGGGTTCCTAAAGGCTAACCTTTTTCGGACCCTATCATGATGGGTACCATATATAATGTCTTATCTTATAGGTACCGAACAAAGAAAAATGGATACTTGATAGCGGGTGTTCCAAACACATGACCGGACATATGCAACTATTGTCCTCCGTTCAAATGAAAAAGGGAGGTACAGTGATCTTTGGCGACAATAACAAAGGAAAAGTTATTGGAACCGGCATTGTTGGTAATTCTTCAAAACCTCTTATTGAAAATGTTCTTTTGGTAAGTGGTTTAAAACACAATCTATTAAGTATTAGTCAATTATGTGATAAGGGTTATAAAATTGTGTTTGAAAAAGATGTTTGTCTTATTTATGATGCTAATATGAAAGATATATTATTTAAAGGTTTTCGAAACAATAACATATATGAATTGTCAATAACATGCATGTCTTCAAATAAAAATTTATGTCTAATTGCTTCAAATAATGATTATTTTTTATGGCATAAAAGATTTGGTCATTTGAATATGAAAACTATTTCTAAGATTTCAAAATTTGACTTAGTTAAAGGTCTTCCAAAAATTGCTTTCAAAAAGGATTATTTTTGTGATTCTTGTCAATTAGGAAAACAAGTTAAATCTTCTTTTAAATCAAAAGATTTGGTTTCTACAAAAAGACCTTTAGAATTATTGCATTTGGATTTATTTGGTCCTACTCGTGTTTCTTCATTAAACAAGAGTAGATATGTTTTTGTCATTGTAGATGATTACTCACGTTTTACATGGGTGATTTTTCTGAAAAATAAAAATGACACTTTTGATGAATTTGTAAGTTTTTGTAAAAGAATTCAAAATCAAAAGTCTCTAAACATAGTCACTATTCGAAGTGATCATGGAGGAGAATTTGAAAATGAATCTTTTTCAAATTTCTGTAATAAGTATGGTATTACACATAATTTTGCATTTCCTAGAGCATCTCCTCAAAATGGTGTTGTAGAGAGAAAGAATAGGACTTTGCAAGAATGTGCTAGAACTATGCTTATGGATAGTAACTTACCAAAATACTTTTGGGCTGAAGCCACTGCTACTGCTTGTTATGTTTTAAATCGAGTACTTATTCGACCATTTTTAAACAAAACTTCTTATGAATTGTTTCATGATCGAATTCCAAAAGTTTCATATTTTAAGATTTTTGGTTGTAAATGCTTTATTTTAAATACAAAAGATGCTTTAGATAAATTTGATGCTAGATCCAATGAAGGTATTTTTGTTGGCTATTCTACTCATAGTAAAGCATATAGAATTTTTAATAAAAAATCTTTTACAATTGAAGAATCTTTACATGTTAAATTTGATGAATCCTTGACTAAACTTGTTTCTAATGATTCTCCACATGATGATGATCATATTATAGATTCTCCTAATGAAAATATTGTTATATCTTCTGTTGATACTAACTTGTCTAAGGATGAAGAGATTCCTACCGAGTTACCGAAAGCCTATGTTGAAGTAAGGAATCATCCACAAGATTTGGTAATTGGAGATATCAATCAAGGAGTTCAAACGAGATCCAAGTTGAACTACATGACACAAATTGCCTTCATTTCAATCATTGAACCGAAGAATATCAACGAAGCATGTGAGGACGATTTTTGGATAATCGCCATGCAAGAAGAGTTGAACCAATTTGTAAGAAATGATGTGTGGGATCTTGTGCAACGTCCTACTGATCATCCCGTCATCGGTACAAGATGGGTCTTCAAGAACAAACTCAATGAAGCCGGTGAAGTCATTAAGAACAAGGCAAGGTTAGTAGCACAAGGGTACAATCAAGAAGAAGGTATTGATTTCGATGAAACTTATGCTCCTGTTGCAAGACTTGAATCAATTCGTATATTACTTGCTTTTTCATGTTTCATGAATTTCAAATTATATCAAATGGATGTAAAAAGTGCCTTTTTAAATGGAATAATTAAAGAAACTGTTTATGTTGAACAACCACCAGGCTTTGAACATGAAAAATTTCCTAACCATGTTTTCAAACTTAAAAAAGCTTTATATGGTTTAAAACAAGCACCTCGTGCTTGGTATGATAGATTAAAGAGTTTTCTTTTAAATTCTGATTTCAAAATGGGAAGTGCAGATACAACACTTTTTATCAAACATGTTAATAAAGATATCTTAATCATTCAGATTTATGTTGATGATATATTATTTGGTTCTACTAATGATGATCTTTGTCAAGAATTTTCTAAGACTATGCAGAATGAATTTGAGATGAGTCACATGGGCGAACTCACTTACTTCCTCGGTCTTCAAATCAAACAAATGAAGGATGGAATCTTCATCTCGCAATGCAAATACGCTAAGGAACTCCTAAAGCGATTTGGCATGGAAAATTCTGGTCACAAGAATACTCCCATGAGTACAACTACCTTTTTGGACAAAGATGAAAGTGGTAAGAATGTCGATCAAAAACTCTATAGAGGTATGATTGGTTCTCTACTTTACATTACTTCTAGTAGACCTGATATAATGTTTAGTGTATGCTTATGTGCTAGATTTCAGTCAAATCCTAAAGAATCACATATTAAAGCCGTGAAAAGGATCTTTAGATATTTAAATAACACAATCAATTACGGTTTATTTTATCCAAAGTCATGCACATTTGATTTATTATCTTATAGTGATGCTGATTTTGCAGGTTGTAAATCTGACCGGAAGAGTACTAGTGGTACTTGTCACTTTTTGGGACATTCACTAGTATCTTGGTTCAGTAAAAAGCAAAATTCCGTATCCTTATCAACAACTGAGGCAGAATATATTGCTGCTAGTGTTGCATGTGCACAAATTATATGGATGAAACAAACCTTAATTGATTATGGCATGACTATCACAAACTCTCCTATTATGTGTGATAATACAAGTGCTATTAATCTATCTAAAAATCCAGTTCACCATTCACGTACCAAACATATTGATATACGACATCATTTCTTACGTGATCATACTTTAAAAGGTGATATTTCTTTAAATTTCATTTCAACTGATAATCAAGTTGCTGATATCTTAACTAAACCACTAAAAGAAGATACTTTTATTAAGTTTAGAAGAGATCTTGGTATTTGTAATTTTTCAGATTTTTAAACAATTTTTTTAGAATTTTTCAAAGTCTGTATTTTTGTGCAAGTTAGTCGACTTACATCTATTATTAGTCGACTTATAAAAGTCTTAGTCGACTTATAAAATTTCCTAGTCGACTCCTGTGAGAAACAGAAACTTATTAGTCGACTATAGAAAATTACCAGTCGACTAGACCTATTATTAGTCGACTAGTCTTGTCCTGTAAGTCGACTAATACTGTGAAATTTTATGTGTTCTGTTTTCGGATTCCTGTTTCAAACCCGACCCAATAACTTAAGTTAAGGATCCGATATCAATTCTTTTTAATCCTATCCATTGATTTCTATTCAGATTTAATCTTAACCCTTCATTCCTTTCTATTACTCACCCAAACCCTAGAAAATCCCTCATTTCCTTCCTCAGTCGAGTCTCTCAGTCGACCAAGGCGAAAACTAGGGCACCCGATTTTTTTTGGCTTTTCCAGCGAATTCCTTCCAAAATTCCTCCTCAGTTCTTCAATTCAGGGTATAATCGTTTCAATTTCAGTTCATTACATCCATATCTATTGTCTATTTGTTCCAATTTCAGTTTTCAACATGTCTCGTTCCAAGAAAACCAAGTTTACCCCAGGTTCTTCCTCTTCAACTGTTGATTTTAGGTCATTTCTGAGAAACCCTGTCCTAGAAAAAGATTATCTTCGTTTGTCTCAGTTAGATATCATACCCGGAAGATTTATCAATTATGATGATTTTTATGATTATGATATCATGTCCTATCTTCGAACTTGTGGATTATATAACATGTTCTCTTCAGAAGTTAAGGATGAATATTATCCTTTTCTCATTTATCTATTCTACACACATTTAAATTATGAAGATAATGAGAATGCAACCTATCTTGAAACCTTTGTTAAGGGTGTCAATATTAAGCTTTCTATCAAGCAAATTGGTCGTATCTTGTCTATTCCCTATTCTGGCCTAACTCTTGATGAGATTGTCATGGATGATGAGGATATCTTAAATCAGATTTTTCTACCTGGTCAACATCTACCAATGACCAACAACAAGCTTAGACCTATTCCCCGTCTAATTGGTAGAATTCTATCTTATAACATCTGTCCTAAGACTGGTAGTTATAACTACTTTTCCAGGGAATTATCGTCGTGTGTCTATGCTATCATGGCTGGACATGATGTTAATTGGGCAAAAATCATATTTGACACCATGGTCAAATTTCATTCCTCTTTCTTACCATTTGGCGCCTTTCTAACTCCAATTTTTCGGAAGTACCATATTGATCTTGCTTCTGAAAATACTGTTGTCAAGATTTTCGAACTCTTTGATCGTGCTGCCATAAATAGGATGAAATTACCTGATTTTCCTTCTGAAGAACCACAACAACCACCTTCAAATCCACCAAGTCCTCCACATGGTCCATCTACATCTTCACAACCCGATCCTCCTCCAACTCAACCAAATCCATATGCCGATGCTTTCTATAATTCCATGTCCGCCCAGATAGCATCCATTCAATCTTCTCAACAAGATTTGTTGAATTCTCACTCTCGCATTCTTGAGAATCAGTCTATGATGATGGATAGGCTGCAATCCATTGAGTCTACTCAGACCGTCCTTATCAGTCTTCTCAAGGTCGGTTCCCGCCCACCTCCTCCTCCCGGATCCGAAGATTGAAGCTATTGGTGTTGGAGTGTCTCTTTTTATGTTATTTTCTTTTGACAGAACTCTTATGTATTTTGTTTTTAGTACTATGTATCTTCTCTTTTTGTTAATGACAAAGGGGGAGAAGTTGTTATGTAAGTGTGTTCAGTGTTTTATGTGTTAAGTGTTTATCACTTTATGTTTGTGTCACTGTGTGTTAATTTGTAAAAACTCTGTTATGTTATCAAACTCTGTTATGTTATGTGAGTTTTTATGTTGTGATATGTGTTCTATGTGTTATGTGTTATATATCTGTGTATCTGTGTCATAATCTGAGAATCTCTGCATGTTGTGCAACATTGTGACAAAATTCTGTCATATATATGTTATGTATACTAACAAATGATCATGCAGGTGCAACCTAACATTTTTCTGCAGGGACAAATTATTTTTTATAACCTAGTTACTGCAGGGAAGTTTTGTTGCAGGGGGAGCCATCATAGACATATGTTGTCATCATCAAAAAGGGGGAGAATGTTGGAACCTGACATGTTCAAGATGTTGAAGCTTCTCCAATTACAAGATTTTGATGATTGATGAACACGACTACTACATGATGATTGCTCTACCTCAGATGGAGTTTTACTGAAGCTTATGGGTGTTTGTGGAAGTTGTATGTGTAACTTAGAAAGTTTTGTAATAGCCTTGATAACTTACACACAAAATTAACCTTCCCAGTCGACTTACCCCTTTGACCTAGTCGACTACCCCAATATAGTCGACTTATCATATAGCCCTAGTCGACTAGTCCACTTAGAACAAAAACTATCAACTCTCTGTTTGGACTCTGAAATGCCAATTAGTCGACTTGACTTTTCTACCTAGTCGACTAACAGATACGCTAGTCGACTAACCCTATTTTCAAGTCGACTAATCCTTGACACAAAATTTATCCAACTCTCTGTTTCTTTTCTGAAACAAAGTTAGTCGACTACCATTTTTATCCAGTCGACTAATACAAGTTTCAAGTCGACTACAAGTTAGTTATAGTCGACTAATTTCAGTTATCCAGAAACTTTTGTTTCCAACAGACACTTCCCTAGTCGACTTACATTCAAACCTAGTCGACTAATAAGTGAACTTTTGCCTAGCCTAGTCGACTAATCCAGTTTCCTAGTCGACTATAGGTAGTTTCTGACTGTTGGACAGTTATTCTTATCTGATCCAATTGGCAACGTTATACAACGTTTAAATCCTCTGAAATGGTGCCATAACTTCCCCAACTGACCCTAGTCTACATCTATAAATAGGGAAGTTATTCCTAAGGCCATTCACTAATTCTTTCAATCAGATTTCCAAAGCCAAAAATTCCAGAATCCTGAAAACTGAAATTTGCAACTTCTTTCTTCACCAAAAGCCATCTCCTCTTGTGAAGAATTCTGAAGTTAAACCTTCCTATACAGAACCTTGTCCACTACAGATCCTTATCAAGGCTATAGGAAGATACTGTATTCATTTCAAAGAAAGTTGTACAAGAAGTCTTCTTGGGTGTAGAAGATTGTACAAGGTGTGTTCTCTTGGCGGAAGAGAAGTTGTGTGCACGTTGGCAAAGGGTGTTTGCCAAGTGGTGCACAAGGTACTTGTTGTAGGGTGTACACAAGGAAAGTAAGGGAAAATCTCAAGCATTTGCTTGGGGACTGGATGTAGGTCACAAGGACCGAACCAGGATAACTCTCCGTTGTTTGCGTTTGTTTTTCTGTGCTTAATCTCTTGTGATTATTTAATTTCTGCAAGTAATTTGTTTAAAGTTTAATTAACACTATTCACCCCCCCTCTAGTGTTGTTTTGCTTGTTATATAGATCCTACATTTATTTCATTTGCATTTACATGTAATTCATTGAGGACAATGCATTAGATAGGTGTGGGGGGGTGCTAACACTTTCACTTTTTCTTTTTATTTCAAAAAAAAAAAAAAACTCCTGAACGATAAATGAATATTTATACTCTTTATAAAAATACCAAAAGATTGTAAGAATTAAGGAAACCTTATTAATGAATCTTTATTTTTGCCTAAATAAACAAGAAACATTGGTTTAACTAAGAGTTGGGAGGGATAAGAAAAAAACTCATATTTTTTGTTTAGCCTTAGAAGAATATGCATAAACTACACACACATGCTTGGGATTTAGAGACACAACTCTGAAAAAAAAAAGAAAAAAAAAGCTAGATAATTGTGCCTCAAGAAGCATGATTACTCACGCCAAAAAAAAAATATAAATAAGTAAATCTTGATTTCATGACTTACTTTACTTGCATATTTGACCTGAGGGGTGTTTTTCCACCTGGTGCCCTAAAACCATCTGGTTTGGGAGTCATCGGTTTGATATGTGTTACATAAGTGAAGTAGAAAGCCTAATCGAACCAAGAATAATAAATAAATCTTAATAAAATTAAGTTTAAAGTTGAGTTAAAAAATCCCAAGCACATCACACTTACACATTATGCATATCTATCTAAAGCAAAATAACAGAATGAGTTAGAAGTATAAGATCCTTTCTAAATTTAAAGAAAAATCAAGTTTCTTCTTTTATGAAGGCTAAAGTATAGGAGGACTTATGAGGGTTAAACCTAATTCTTACATCATTCGGTCTTTTCTACTTAGATAATTGAAAATTCTTTTTCATGACAGAGTTTTTGCTAACAACTAACTACTTTTCTTTACTTACTGGATTTTATGGGTGCAATCCGCTGAAAACCCTCAGGAGACAACACTCCTCTAGGGAAAACTTAAAGGTTTAAAGGCTTGTTGCACATGCTCAGTGCAATCGCGTCACCTACGAAAGTGGTGTAATAATTTTCTTATTTTTGTTTTGCTCGAGACGAGCAAAAAGATAAGAGTGGGGTGCGATTAGTCTCAAACTTTACATATTTTTCATCACATTCTCATATTTAATTGATGTAAAATTCTGCTAATAAAGCTTTGCTTGCTTAGTCCTAGGTCCATGGTGTGCAAATGAAGAAGAAGACCCTAAATCACCATTTAATGGGTGATTAAAGGCCTACCAAGTAGCCATTGACTTTAGAGTGAAGATTTTATCAGTCCAGGACAGCAAATCACGAATCCAGCAGACTGACCTGACAGGAGACAGAAGGGATGGCGCGCTGCCCGAAGCCAGGCGCGCGCCGCCCTGGCAGGGCCGCGTCTCCGCGACCCTTTGGGCGCGTGCGCGCCTGCGCTTTGGGCCATTAGCCGTCCCCCTGGCCCCTTTTCCCCTAGTGCCTATAAATACCCCCCCAGGGGTCTTCAGTTGGGAGATATCCAGAGTATAGAGTGGTAGTTGTTACTTTGTTGTTAGGATTTGTAGTTTTTGTTGTTGTTCTTCTTCTAGTTTTAGTTTTAGCCATTATAGTGAAAGAGAGAGAGTGTGTAAGAGTTGTATTTGAAGGGTGACAAGCTAATACAAGTAACTACTTCTCTTTTTTCTTTTCATTTTACTTATGCTTTCCATTTTGCTCTTACTTTCTTGTTGTAGTGTAACTCACTCTCTTTAACTCTTTTCTTTTGTTGATTCTTTTCTCAAGCATGTCTAACTAACTCCTCCATAGCATGACTAACTAACTACTAACCCACTAATCTCTAACACTTGATTGATAACTCAAATGAGTCAATAGTGTCAAACAAAGCCATGTGCAAACGAGAGCTATGACATCTTAAGACGAGGGTTCTAACTCTAACTTACCTCCAAGTACTTACCTTCTTATATTTCATGCTTAATGGGTTTTTGATGATCTATGGGTTATGTACTTTGCTTTTTGTTGTAAGTTAGAGATTTTTCCTTTTAACTTTGCCGATACCAATAGTGCACTCGAGTCTTCCCTTATTCTCGCCTTCTATCGGATCTTGATAAGGGAACGTCCGAGTTTTTGCCGTGTGAAGCTAAGCTATAGGAAGAACTTTCACTCGATTTTCACGTGAATAGTTCCTATGTATAAGGGTTATGCTTGCCTATGATCCATCGTGAGGCTACATCTTCAAGAAGTTAAGGATTAGTGGGAGCACTTAGTAGAAAGTTAGCCATGCGCCTTTACCATTAAGAAAAACTCCACTTTTACAAACCAACAAACCAATTCAAAGCTATTCTTGAAACAAACTTGTTTTCATTTTCAATTTCTTTATTTGAAACAAGGATCATTCTCTTTTCTTAAACTTTGAAGCCGCATTAAGCTTCCATCGCTCTCCCTACTTGTGGATACGACCCGTATAGCCACTTCGTTACTACGGAAGAATCACAAAAGCAGTAATATCAACCCACACTCTTTTTACTTATTCTTGTGCTTGCTTTTTACCGATCACCTGCCATTCTGAGGGTGAGAAATTGTAGGAGATTTTGGAGGAGAGGATGGGACCAAGTCCCTTTGGATTTTTAGCAAACCCTCAGCTATCAACGAATTTGGGGTGCCTTTACTGACTACCATTTGAGTTGGGCTAGCCATGCTATTCCCCTCAGCATGATGAGTTGTCGAAGACTTATGTTGGACTGAAAAGTCAACATTTTCCTCTATCCTACGCCGTCAGAGGCATCAGATATCCATAAATAAACTAAAGAAGAGTAACGAGGATAAAACTGAAGTCTTGCACTTTGTATCTTCTTCAATGTTTATATCATGAATCATGATGTAACTGTTGGCCCAAAGGCCTTCCACTCTAGTTTTGATGATGATTAACTCATGTAGTTATGTGTACTAATTATCTTGTGATTTTAGTTTCAGATCATTAATCAAGATTTTAGTAGGTGATTAGCTTCAACAAGATAGGTTGGAAGCATTCACATGATGATTCAAGAGCCCGAGCGTCAAAGATCACATATAGCACTCATTGGAGTCAAGCTCGGTGAATCACGGAGTTTTGGATCGAGTCGGCTTAGAGATTGCGCTCTACAAGAAGACATCGGTACCATAGTTTAGTTTTGTGTTTAGATCCAAATTGTAAAGATTAGAATAATATGATATGCTCAAGTTCACAACACACACGTTTCATGTTTTAAATATTGGTTTTCGGTTTTAGGTTTAACCGATCTTGGTTTTCATGAATAGATATTATATCAAAACAAGTTTACATGGTTTAGTGTATATTAGATTTGTTCTATATACATGCATGCTTCAACTCTTAGACAAAGTTACTTTGATATACCTATTCATGTGTTTTAGGTTTTGTGTTTTAACAAAACTTATTTTTGGAATTAAAGACAAAAACTATGATATATATATATATGTTTCATGTATATAGGATTATATCCATATACATCATGCCTAAATATTGTTTAATATCATGTTTTTGTATTTGGATGAGTTTTGGATAAAATGTATTTTCTATTCAAAATCCAAGTTTTAGAAAATACGGTTTTTGGTTTTTGGCAAAATTTCTATAACACAAAAATAGTTCAATGTTTGAGATTTGTGTTAAACTTTTTAACACAAGTTTGTATTTCAATGAAAAATGATAAAACTATTTTTGTGGAATTTTAGAGATTTAATGGGAATTCTTAGGATTTATAAATAACATGTTTTTGCTGACCGAATAGCCTCTGCCAGGCTAGGTCGGCCGACCGCTAGGGTCGACCGCACCTATAGCCAGTCGACCGTATCAGTCGACCGACGTGCACGGATACGTGCACGTTGGCTGCCTATTGGGCCGGCCGATCGTACGGTCGACCGACTGCATGCAGGCTACTCTCTGTTTGTTTCGGTCGACCGGGCGGTCGACCGGTAGCTGGCAACGGTCAAAATGTGACCGTTGGCCGGTCGACCGACCGGTCGACCGGTAGGCCATTTTTGGCAGATTTGGCTGCCAACGGCTATATTTTTCTGGGGGCTATAAATACCCCATAAATGGCCTGTTTTCACTAAGAATTTTGTGGACGAAATTTTCATACTCTCTAGTGTTTTCACAGCAATCAAAAGAAGTTTTTTGGGCTTTTAATTGAACAATCTATTTGGTGTTTTTGCTAGGGTTTGGAAATTCAAGAAAAGGGTTTTTGGGAAAAGTTTTTGAATGAACTTCTTCATCTTGATTTGTATAATTTCCCAAGGATTTTCTTTGAGATTTTGATTTTCATTCCTTTGGTTTTCTCCACACTTGAGCTACATCTACTTTCTTATTCTATAGGATCTTTCTGTGGGAGAAAGAGATTGTTTGTGGTTGTTTGTTAGACCACCAAGTTGTAAACCCAATCTTTGCTTGGCTTTGTGCCTTTGGGTTGTATCCCTCAAGTTGTGAGGTGATCCTTGTGTTGCTTTGTGCTAATCCCTCAAGTTGTGAGGTGATTGATTGTTGGCTTGGTGTTGTGCCTCATGGAGGAGGTTGTGTTTGTAAGGAGAGGAGTTGGGTACTCCTTGTAATTGTGATTGCCCCAAATCCTCGGTGGAGGTTCCCTTTGTGGGAGTCCTTTGTGGACAAGCTAGTGAACTTGAAATCCTTCGGTGTGAAGGCCGGGATGTAGAGCTGGGTGCTCGAATCTCGAAACATATCGTGTTGTTTGCGCTTGATCCCTTGACTCTTACTCTATCTCTCTCTCTTTACTTTGTGCCTTGCATTATTTCATATTGTGCATTCATACTTATATGCTTGGCTTGGTTGTGTTCATCACTTGTTGATTGCATTGTTGTAATTGCAATTAGTTTTTAAATTCCGTATTTAGTTCACTAGATTAGCATTATCACCTATTCACCCCCCCTCTAGGTGATTTTAATTGGTATCAGAGCCTACGCTCCTGATATTTAGGTTTAACCACCTAGGAGTGAGATCTTGGTTTGCTAATCTTCATTTGCATTTTCATTTGCACACATTTAGTTTGCACTCATGGCTAGCCCTCCTATGTTTGACTTTACTAGACATGATATTTGGATAGCTAAGATGACTAGTCATTTAAAAAGCCTAGGACATCTAGTTTATCAAGCCTCTACTCAAGAATCCCACCTAAATAATAGCAAGCATAAAAAGGCTAATGCATTAGCACTTCAAACACTTAGAGCATCTCTTAATGAATTTCTTTTACCCGTGTTCCCTCATTTTGATTCGGCTTTTACAGTTTGGAGCATATTGACTTCTCCCGAGCTACCAAGGATTGTCAACAAGTTGAGAAGATCTAGGAGAGACGAGTCCGACGAGCATTGCCTCATGGTCCAAAGAAAAGACTCCCTTGAGGTACAATCGGATTCTCAACTAGATGATAGCTCTAGTTCCTATTGCTATGGATGTTTAGAAGTTCAATCTTTAAATTTGGAACTTACTCAAAAGCTTGAAAATTTTGTGGAAAAACATGACCTTTTGAAAAAGAAGCATTTTGATTTAAAAGAAGAAATGAAAGATTTTTGTTCTAGTTTTGAAGTGATTTTGCAAGAGAAGGAAGAGATTACTAGTGATCGTGACTCACTAAGATCTCAACTAGACCTTGCCCTAAATGAGATTGATGTTTTGAAAAGTAAAAATAATTGTGATGTTCAGAAAAACAATGAGGTTTTATCTTCTAAATTGGATTTTGTTTTAAAAGATAACCTTGTTTTGAAAAATGAAATTGATTCCATTACAAAAGAATTGGATTTAGTTTTAAATAAAAATAAATTCTTGAAAAATGAATTAGATTCTCATATTTGCCATGCTAGTGTAGCTTCTTCTTCTAGCACACCTATTGCATGCTCCACTTTATCTTCAAGTATTGAAAAAGATATAAATGTTTTGAAGAAAAGTGTTGCATGTTTGGGCTCCACTTTGAGCCAATGTACTTTGAATCATACACGCTTGGAAACCTTGGTTCACAAGAAACAAGTTCCATCTTTACATGTACACCCATCACGGCATACACATGCTCATCACGGACACAACCATAACATGTATGCTAATGTGTACACTTGTACACATTGTGGTCGAAAAGGCCACCTTGCTAGATTTTGTTATGATCGTATTTATCATGAAAATTTAGCAACTAATCTTGTTTGGGTTAGAAAAAATACTAACCCCCGTGGACCCAAAAGAAAATGGGAACCAAAGACCACCTCTATGCTTTTTGATGTAGGTAGGGGCTCTCGCATAACGTGAGAGTGTTGGTGCCTTGAGGTGGATGCGTTCCAATCTTAAAGAGAACCATTTTTGGATGCATCACTTTCAAGGAGTTTGGTGGAAAGACCACCATGGTTTGGAGAACTAGAGAGGTGCCTTCATCGGTTTTGGTATCATTCTCTAACTCCCGTTTATATTTACATGCTTTTCATGTTCATCATTTTATAGCATGTCTTGTTTTATTGTTAATTATGCTTATGCCATGTTCATTAGATTAGTGATATACATGTTTAGTTATTTGAGACACTTCATGTTTTATATGGATTTATATCTATGTGTTCTCACTTTGTTTTTAACTAATATGTATGCTCTAGATCTAATGCACATGCATATTCATAATGATCATATGGATGTTTATGATGTTTTGTTTTGATACTTCATGTTTTGATTAATATGTTAAATACTATGATTATTAGACCATTGACATGCATGTATAGCTTATGAGATCACCCATGTTTAGATGGACCCATATGTTGTGTTCTCACCATTGTTTAGCTATTATGTATTTCATAATTCTAATATCATGTGGATTTACATAATAATCGTGTTTATGTTTATCATGATTTTTGACCCGTTTTATGCTACATGATTTGATTACTTATTTAGATGTTAGTTTTCATTAAGACTAGGAGTTATACTTGTACATATAGTGGGCCACAAATAAACCTTTATATAAGTTTGTGCTTGGATGCCTATTTGTACCCATTTGATGTTCTAGTATAGTCTAGTTTTGATGATTCATGCATTCTAACTTGTATTCTCCATTTTGAATATGTTTTTATGATCATGTGTTTTCACTTCATGTATATGTCTATTTTGCCAAATCTTAATATATACATGTATACCCCTTGAGTCATTTGCTTTTAATGTAAATCTATATTTTGGACTCAATTGTGTTTAGGGATATGTATGTATACCTTTATTTTGTCAAAACATACATATGCCTTGAAGTATAGATTGTTTTAATGAAAATTTTGGTGTTTCATGTTTTCATGTTTTAAAGGAATTTAAATGAGCTAAATTGAATATTTTCATGATTGTGTGTTTCACATTATACTTGTTCACTCACTCTATTATGTTTCTCATGATTGTGTTTTCATGAGCATGATATGGGCTTTATAGATTTTGAGTGTTTAGTGCCATGTGATTTACATGTGTTTCATGAAAAATATTTTGTTTTATTCCTTACTTGAAGGATTTCATACTAGTTCACTACCTTTTCATTTAACTAGTTCGTATTCTTTATTTTGGTAGTATTTTTCAAACAAACTACATGTTCAAATCTATTTTTGAAAACCCCTACCATCAAAGGGTGGTTGGATGGGAGATCATGTTCATGTATGCTTTAAAATGAAAATCATTTAAAACTTGAACCATGATTGTGTGGTAGATAATATGAGATATATACTTGATTATTATTGTTGTTTCAATTGGTATCATTGAATTCTTTCAATTGGTATCAATATTGACATTTTTGTATACTCATATATTTTTATGTATGTATGCTTGCACTTCAAAGAATATCAATTTTAATTGGTATTAATTTTTCATACATATATATATGTTTTGTTTATGCTAATCTTGAGCTTTAACTTTGTTTCAATTGATTTAGTTTTCAATTGGTATCTTAAACAAGCTTATGCATGTGTTTAGTTTGTATTTCATAAAGGGGGAGAAAATTCGATTTTCCTATTTCAATTGGTATTTGATTTCCACTCCCAAACTTTATGAATGAATATTGAATTTCAATTTGGTATCATATGTTTTTAAAAGAATAATAATTTCTATTGGTATCAAGATTTATGTTTAGGAATTCAAAATTTATAATGTTTAATTTCAATTGGTATCTCAAAATTTCGTTTTAAAGAAAATATTCAAAATTTTTGATTTATATTGCCTATATGCAAGGAGAGCTTAACATCTCTTCTACATATAGATTCATGATAAGTGTATCGTGTATTGAGGAGCTTGACCACTCTTCTTTATGTGGTACACGTGTGTAGGGGGAGCTTCACATCTCCTCTTATGCATTACATAATATGTGTTATGTGAATTGGGGCTTGTCATCCCTTCTTCATGTAATGCACATGTGTAGGGAAGTTAACTTAGCGTCTTCCTCTTCATGAATGTATATCGCATATACCATTTATTGATTGTTTTTATGTTCACTTTCAATTGGTATCAAGATGCTATCTTTGACATATTTCTAATTGATATCTTAATTGATTGTAACCCCTTATTGATATTGTTTTTGTTTTAGACAAAAAGGGGAGAACATTATTTTTATTGTTTTTGACCTTTTTGTTGGTTCTTTGTTTCAAACAAAAAAGGAGAGAAAGATTTATTGTTTTTGCTTTTGCTTTTACCCCTTTATTGATGATTGACAAAAAGGGGGAGAAAGATGTTGAGTTTTATATGCATACTTGTGTTTTTGCATATATTAAGTTTTATTGGTATCTAGAATATATTAAGTTTTATTGGTATCTAGAGCATGTTTATTTGTTTTGAAAATTTCATTGGTATCTAGAGCCTTTTATTGTTTTATGCATGACTACGCATAATCATGTTTAGTATTCATTGCATATCTATTTAGTTGTTTATCCCTATGCATGAGTTAAGGGGGAGCTTCTTTAAAGCTTAACTTTAATCCATGCATAAACTCCATGAGTTTTGTCATCATCAAAAAGGGGGAGATTGTTGGCCTAAAGGCCTTCCACTCTACTTTTGATGATGATTAACTCATGTAGTTATGTGTACTAATTATCTTGTGATTTTAGTTTCAGATCATTAATCAAGATTTTAGTAGGTGATTAGCTTCAACAAGATAGGTTGGAAGCATTCACATGATGATTCAAGAACCCGAGCGTCAAAGATCACATATAGCACTCATTGGAGTCAAGCTCGGTGAATCACAGAGTTTTGGATCGAGTCGGCTTGGAGATGGCGCTCTACAAGAAGACATCGGTACCATAGTTTAGTTTTGTGTTTAGATCCAAATTGTAAAGATTAGAATAGTATGATATGCTCAAGTTCACAACACACACGTTTCATGTTTTAAATATTGGTTTTCGATTTTAGGTTTAACCGATCTTGGTTTTCATGAATAGATATTATATCAAAACAAGTTTACATGGTTTAGTGTATATTAGATTTGTTCTATATACATGCATGCTTCAACTCTTAGACAAACTTACTTTGATATACCTATTCATGTGTTTTAGATTTTGTGTTTTAACAAAACTTAATTTTGGAATTAAAGACAAAAACTATGATATATATATGTTTCATGTATATAGGATTATATCCATATACATCATGCCTAAATGTTGTTTAATATCATGTTTTTGTATTTGGATGAGTTTTGGACAAAATGTATTTTCTATTCAAAATCCAAGTTTTAGAAAATACGGTTTTTGGTTTTTGGCAAAATTTCTATAACACAAAAATAGTTTAAAATGTTTGAGATTTGTGTTAAACTTTTTAACACAAGTTTGTATTTCAATGAAAAATGATAAAACTATTTTTGTGGAATTTTAGAGATTTAATGGGAATTCTTAGGATTTATAAATAACATGTTTTTGCTGACCAGAATAGCCTCTGCCAGGCTAGTTCGGCCGACCGCTAGGGTCGACCGCACCTATAGCCGGTCGACCGTATCAGTCGACCGACGTGCACGGATACGTGCACGCTGGCTGCCTATTGGGCCGGCCGACCGCACGGTCGACCGACTGCATGCAGGCTACTCTCTGTTTGTTTCGGTCGACCGGGCGGTCGACTGGTAGCTGGCAACGGTCAAAATGTGACCGTTGGCCGGTCGACCGACCGATCGACCGGTAGGCCATTTTTGGCAGATTTGGCTGCCAACGGCTATATTTTTCTGGGGGCTATAAATACCCCATAAATGGCCTATTTTCACTAAGAATTTGGTGGACGAAAATTTCATACTCTCCAGTGTTTTCACAGCAATCAAAAGAAGTTTTTTGGGCTTTTAATTGAACAATCTATTTGGTGTTTTTGCTAGGGTTTGGAAATTCAAGAAAAGGGTTTTGGGAAAAGTTTTTGATTGAACTTCTTCATCTTGATTTCTATAATTTCCCAAGGATTTTCTTTGAGATTTTGATTTCCATTCCTTTGGTTTTCTCCACACTTGAGCTACATCTACTTTCTTATTCTATAGGATCTTTGTGTGGAAGAAAGAGACTGTTTGTGGTTGTTTGTTAGACCACCAAGTTGTAAACCCAATCTTTGCTTGGCTTTGTGCCTTTGGGTTGTATCCCTCAAGTTGTGAGGTGATCCTTGTATTGCTTTGTGCTAATCCCTCAAGTTGTGAGGTGATTGATTGTTGGCTTGGTGTTGTGCCTCAAGGAGGAGGTTGTGTTTGTAAGGAGAGGAGTTGGGTACTCCTTGTAATTGTGATTGCCCCAAATCCTCGGTGGAGGTTCCCTTTGTGGGAGTCCTTTGTGGACAAGCTAGTGGACTTGAAATCCTTCGGTGTGAAGGCGGGGATGTAGAGCTGGGTGCTCGAACCTCGAAACATATCGTGTTGTTTGCGCTTGATCCCTTGACTCTTACTCTATCTCTCTCTCTCTTTACTTTGTGCCTTTCATTATTTCATATTGTGCATTCATACTTATATGCTTGGCTTGGTTGTGTTCATCACTTGTTGATTGCATTGTTGTAATTGCAATTAGTTTTTAAATTCCGCATTTAGTTCACTAGATTAGCATTATCACCTATTCACCCCCCCTCTAGGTGATTTCAGTAACCAGCATTCGATCGGCTCGATACTGATCGACCGTGATATGATCCAATGAAGGAAGTAATAAGCTTTTCTTTGGCATTCTTTCAGATATCTTGGATCTGGAGTTTTGATCAGAGGTGTAATATTAATCTGATTAGGAGAAGAATGCTATCAAGGATAGTATTTCTTCAAGAATTTGCCGTTGATTCGCATCATGAGCGTATCGTTGTCTGGGGTTAGACCGACTCCACTACAAATTGTCCTTCCCATTTGGGCTGGAATTTTCCTTTGGTCTTATGTGTCATCACCATGGGTCTTCTGGCGGCTAAGACAAGATGACCTTTCTTGAAAGTGCGCTCCTTGACTTTCTTGTTGAAGGCTCTGGTAATTCAAACTTGATAGAGCTAGATTTTGCTATTAAGCTTGCAGGCGTTTATCATCCAAAGCCTCTAGCTCTTGGAGTCGCATTCGATACTTCTCCTCATTTGTCATCTCTGTTGTCAAGACGATGCGTAGAGATGGGATCTGAATTTCTAATGAGAGTACAGCTTCACACCCATATACCAAAGAAAATGGTGTAGCTTTCATCGGGGTTCGAACCGTCATGCGATAAGCCCACAAGCATTCACCTAATTTGTCATCCCAGTCACGTTGACTTTTCGAGACGAATTTGAGAAGTTTTCCAATAGTCTTGTTGAAAGCTTCTGCAAGACCGTTAGTGATTGTATAGTATGCCATTGAAGACACACTCTGAATTTTAAACTTGTTACAGAACCTTTGAAAGGCTTGGCTGATGAACTGGGGTCCATTATTATGGACAATTCATCGTGGCATGCCAAAGCGGTAAATGACGTGATGTTTAATGAATTTGATCACGTCAGATGTCTTTACCTCCCTCAAAGGGATAACTTCAGCCCATTTAGAAAAGTAATCAGTTATGGTTAGGATGAACCGATGTCCTTTGGATGAAGGTGCGCTGATAGGACCAATCACGTTCATTCCTCACATTTCAAATGGCCAGGAAGAAGTTGAGGGCGAAGATGTCCTGGTGCATGGTGAATGAAGGGGCCGTTTGTTTCGCGTAAAACTCTGTAATTCGTAAATGACTTACTACCCAGTTACAACTACGGCGTTTGTTTGGACCGTAATTCGTAAAAGACTTACGTAACTCAACTAACACTCACTTGCAACCCAGTTATCACTCACTTACAGCCCAGTTACAGTTAATTTTGTGGTCATACAAATTTATAATATTTTTTATATTAATATTAAAAATTTTTAATATTTAACTTTTTTAATATTTATTTGCAGTATTAAAACTTTTAAAATCACCAAATAGTTAATTTTGTGGTCAACTTTTTCACTTACGACTTATACATTACGACAACCAAACACCGTAAAGTACAATACACTTTCCTACTTTACAATTTTATATTACCAACCAAACACCGTAAAATTTACATACATGTGACTCATTTACAATTGTAAAAGACTTTACCAATTACAACTACGAATTACGGCCAGTTACGACAACCAAACAGACCCGAAGTCACCATGGACCTGACAGGCGTGACATCGCTTGGCGTAAGCGATGGCGTCAGGGATCATCGTTGGCCAATAATACCCCAGACTTTGGAGTCGATCTCCAAGCTTTAGACCGGGCTGATGAGCTCCACACATGTCGTCATGCGCTTCTTTGAGTATTTTCTGTGCCTTTCTTTTGTGACAGGCAGTGGATGAGGATCCCATCATACGATCGGCGATACAGTGTTCTTGTGATCGCATTGTAGTAGAATTTAGGGGCTTTCCTTCTAATAGCAGCCGCCTCTTGGGGTCATCTGAAAAGATGCCGTACAATGCATAGTCGATATATAAGAATCGCCAATCCCTGAGCTCTGGACCTGTTGAAGTCTCTAGAGCTTCTTTGACTTGATTGTCTCCTGTCAGCTTTTGGTGGTCTTCAAAAGTGAATCTTGGACAATACAGGTCACAGTTATAAACGAGTATTTTCTCTACTACTCCGGCTGGAAGAGCCAAAGAAGCAGCGAGAGATACCAGCACATCTGCGTGCGCATTTTGCTGGCAAGGTACATGGTTGATGTAAAAGTTTTTGAACCACTCGGCTATGTAGATAGTTGCGTTATAATAGGGTACTAAGTCTTCATGTCTGACCTCGTACTCCCTGCAAACTTGATTAACGATGAGCTTAGAGTCACCGTATGCTTCGAGATTTTTAACGCCAATCTCATCGGCGATTTGCATCCCGATCAAAAGAGCATTGTATTCCGCTACATTATTGGAACATGGCTCGGTTAATGAGAATGCACGAGGGATTACGTAGTTCTGTGGAAAGACAAGTACTACCCCCACTCCTGCTATGATATTTCCTCACGGACCCGTTCTCGATGCGCCATCGAAGAAGAGTTGCCACACCTGTCCTTTGAAAGATGTCTAGGTTAAGCGAACTTCAGCGATCTCGTCTGGGAGATCCTCATAAAGTTTGGTTGCCCTTGGATCGGATGCTCAGTCAGAAAATCTACCACCGCCTGTCCATTCACAGCTTTTGTGGTAGGAATTGCATCTTATATTGGGAGAGTAATATGGTCCATTTCGCCAATCGACATTTCAGTGACGATGGCTTTGTTATAAGAAAGCTTAAAGGATTGACTTTTGATATAACGTGTGGTTTGAACCACCAAATAGTGTCGCATCTTCTGGACGGCAAACACCAATGCCAAATATTCCTTTTCGATTGGGTTGTACCGATGTTTGGCTTTGATCATGGTTCTACTCAAATAGTAGATTGCCTGCTCGTGTCCCTGATCATTATTCTGGCTAGTAAAGCTCCTAAAGAATGATCCATCACTCAGACGTATATCAGGAAAGGTTTTCCTGACACCGAAGCTATAAGGACAGGTGGTTGCGTGAGGTGCCGCTTGATTTCCTCGAACACTTGTTGGCAAGCATCGTCCCAAATGAATGAAACACCCTTCTTCATCAATTTGGAGAAGGGTTGGCATCGTCCTGAAAGATTGAGATAAACCTCCGGATATATGCTAGTCGCCTTTGCAATCCTCTAAGTTTTCTGAGATTCCTTTGAGGTTACATCCCCTGGACAGCGCGGACTTTCTCTGGGTCGAGGTGGATCCCTTTGGATGTGACGACAAACCCTAAGAATTTACCGCTGGCTACCTCCAGAAAGGATTTGGTGGGATTCATTTTTAACTGATGCACCTGCATAATATTAAATACTATCTTCAGATTTGCTATGTGATCGCCTTTTGTGTGGTTTTTTACTACAATATCGTCGACGTAGCATTCCACTGTTTTGCGTATATGCTCGCAGAAAATTGCATTCATAGCTCTATGGTACGTTGCGCCGCATTCTTTAATCCGAAGGGCATGACAATGTAGCAATACACTCCCAATGGCATCTTGAAAGATGTATCCTTTTCATCATTAGGGTACATCTTGATTTGATTGTATCCCGAGAATCCATCCATGAAGGACAACCGTTCAAATCCACACGTGTTGTCGATCATGACATCTGTGATTGGAAGGGGGAATTAATCTTTAGGATAGGCCTGATTTAGATCACAAAAATCAATGCAAACCCAAATCTTCCCATTTTTCTTGGTAACAGGGACGATATTGGCTACCCAATCAGGGTGGTGTTCGTCCCTGATAAAATCAGAGTCTATAAGCTTCTTGACTTCCGACTGGATTGCTTCCATTATTTCTGAACAGAACCGTTGCTGCTGTTGTTTGACTGGTTTCACATCCGAATTGATGTTGAGGCAATGCATAGCCACTTGAGGATCAAGCCCAGGCATATCCTTGTAATTCTAAGCGAAAACATCTATATACTCCCGCATAAGAGATATTAGATCTTCCTTCTTGGAGGGTGATAAGATTTCGCTTATAAAGATGGGCTTAGGATTAGCCTCATCTCCCAGATTGATCTGTGTGACCTTATCCTCTGTGGATGGTTCACTTGTTCGAAGCGAATATACCAGAGAGTGTTTAGGTGTTTGATCCAAGGATCTATATTTGACTAGATTATTTCTTCATCTCCATCTTCCGGGTGGCTTGTTGAAACCATGTTTACAGAGATTTCTTTGAAGATGGTGCCAACACTGACATCTGACTGCCACGATGACGTGCCTGACGAGCAGTAGTGATATAATGACTCTTCAGACTCAGAGGCCGCGAGATTGGAGTTGACACATAGCCCAACCCCCTACGAGTTTGATGATAATGATCAGGAGCTTTCCCTTTTGGAACGAAGGATCGAAGCAGTGTTCTCCTTCCTTTGCCAAAGTTTAAGTCAGGACAATTTGTTAGGTCGTACCCTATATGTAATCACCTAGAGAGGGGGGTGAATAGGTGATAATGCTAATCTAGTGAACTAAATGCGGAATTTAAAACTAATTGCAACAACACACAAGCAAGTATATGATATAGCAATATGAACAATGCACAAAGTAAAGAGAGAGAGTCAATGAATCAAGCGCAAACAACAAGATTTGTTTCGAGGTTCGAGCACCCAGCTCTACATCCCCGCCTTCACCCAGAAGGATTTCGAATCCACTAGCTGTCCACACAGGACTCCCACACAGGGAACCTCCACCGAGGATTTGGGGCAATACAATAACTAGGAGTACCCAACTCCTCTCTTTACAATCAGAACCTCTCACTAGAGGCAAAGCACCAAGCCAACCAAACAATCACCTCACAGCTTGAGGGATAAGCACAAAACTACACAAAGACCACCTCACAACTTGAGGGATACAACCCACTTGCACAACCTCCTCAACACAATGAGGGAAAGGCACAAAGCCAAGCAAAGATAAGGTTTACAACTTGGTGATCAAAAGACCACAAACAATCTCTTTTTCCCACAAACACAAAGACCCTATAGATAGGATAGAATGAAGCTCAAGTGTGAAAAACAAAGTGTTTAAAACAAAGAAAAATCACTTGGGAAATCACCACAAAGATATAGAATGATAGAACCAAACCAAATTCCCAAAAGACTATTTTTCTTTGAAATATTAAAACACATTAAAACAATAAGATTGATCTTTTTAGCACAAAGAAACTCTTTTTAAAACTTGTTTAAATACTAGAGAAAACTCTGAAATTTCGTCCAAAAATTCTTAAAGAAAACTGTCCACTAATGGGGTATTTATAGCCTCTTTAAAAATATAACCGTTGGCAGTTAAAAATGTCAGAAATGAACTACCGGTCGACAGGTCGGTCGACAGGCCAACGGTCGATTTTTGACCGTTGGCAGCTACCGGTCGACCGCCCGGTCGACCGTCCCCAGAAACAGAGAGCAACACTCTCTGTCCGGTCGACCGCTCGGTCGACCGGGAGCAACCCGAGAGTGGGTTGCTCTCAGTCGGTCGACCGTGCGGTCGACCGGCTTAAAGGGCAGCCAGCGTGCACGTCCTTGTGCACGTCGGTCGACCGCTACGGTCGACCGGCTCCTGGTCCGGTCGACCATACGGTCGACCGACCTAGCCTGGCAGAGCCAGTTCTAGGCTGAAAAACTAAGATTTTTATTATCCAATAAATTCCCATAAAACCTCTAAAAATTCACAAAAGTAGTTTTCTCATTTTACATTGATATATAAACATGTAATAAAAATTACAACACAAAAATCAAACATTTTGAACTATTTTGTGTCTTACAAATTTTATCAAAAACCAAAACCTGTATTTTTCAAAACTTGGATTTTTCAAAAGAAAATCCGATTTTTCCAAAACTCATTTAAATACAAAAACATGATACTTAAACACATTGAAGCATGTTGCATATGGATGAAAATTCAATATACAAGAAACATATACATATCCATGTTTTTGACTTTAATTCCAAAATATGTTTTGTTAAAACACAAAACCTAAAACACATGAATAGGCATATCAAAATAAGTTTATCTAAGTAGTTGCAGCATGCATGTATATAGACCAAATCTAATATACATTAAACCATGTAAACTTGTTTTGATATAATATCTATTCATGAAAACCAAGATCGGTTAAACCAAAAACGGAAAAACTGAAAACCAATATTCAAAACATGAAACGTGTGTGTTGTGAACTTAAGCATATCATACTATTCTAATCTTTACAAATGGATCTAAACACAAAACTAAACTAGGTACCGACGTCTTCTTGTAGAGCGCCGTCTTCAAGCCGACTCGATCCAAAACTATGTGATTCACCGAGCTTGACTCCAACGAGTGCCATATATGATCTTGATGCTCGGGCTCTTGAATCACCACGTGAAAGCTTCCAAATCATCTTTGTTGAAGCTAATCACCAACTAATATCTTGATTAATGATCTGAAACTAAACATCACAAGATTATTAGTACACATAACTACATGAGTTAATCATCATCAAAACTAGAGTGGAAGGCCTCTGGGCCAACAATCTCTCCCTTTTTGATGATGACAAAACTCATGGAGTTATATATGCATGGATTAAAGTTAAGCTTCAAAGAAGCTCCCCCTTAACTCATGCATCAAAATAAACAAATAGGTATGCAATGAACGTTCATAAACATGTATGCATCAACATGCATAAAATACATAAATTTCTAAAACATGCTCTTGATACCAACTAAATAAAACAAATACTTTTTCAAAACAAGCTCTTGATACCAATTGCAAAACAAAACTAATGAAGCTCTTAATACCAAAAATAAACAACATGTTCTTTAAATAATGCTCTTGATACAATTGAACTTTAATAAAAACATCAAACATGCATACAAAAACATGCATATAAACCATAAACTCAAATTCTTCTCCCCCTTTTGTCAATCATCAACAAAGGGGTAAAAGTAAAACAAAATGTTCTCCCCCTTTTTGTTTGAAGCAAAGAATCAATAAATGGGTGACATCAAACATGATACCAATTAAAAAAAATGTCAATGAAGTGCATAATGATACCAATTGAAATGAGCATAAAAACATTTTAAGAAATGCCTATATCAAATGATACTAATTGAAATGAAGGTAAACAAGGCATTGAAACAAATTGTTTAATTGAGATTTGTTTCAAGTCAAACATGTTTATATGAAAACATATATCAAATGAAAACAAAAATCTTGATATCAATTGAAATTAAACATAACAAATTTTGAATTTCTCAAATATGATACCAATTGTAAATATTTTTCATTTTGAACATATGATACCAAATTGAAATTATCAATCATAAAGTATGAGAGTGAAAATCAAATATCAATTGAAAGATGAAATATGAGTTTTCTCCCTCTTTATGAAAAACCAAATAAAATAGTGCATAAGCTTGTTTTAGGATACCAATTGAAAACTAATCAATTGAAACAAAATTAAAACTCAAGCTTTAGCATAAAAAAAAATGTGTTTCAAGATATATGAATATAATAAGCACAAATAAAACATATATATGTATGAAAAATTAGATACCATTTGAAATTGATATTCTTTGAAGTGAAGCATACATACATAAAAAGATATATGAGTATACAAGAAAGATGTCAATATTGATACCAATTGAAAGAATCCAATGATACCAATTGAAACAACAATAAGATCAAATGTATATCTCATAATACCTATCCTCCCAATTATGTTCAAGTTTAGAATGATTTTCACTATAAAGCATACATGAACATGATCTCCCAACCAACCGCCCGTAGAAGGTAGGATTTTCAAAAATAGGTTTGAAAATATAGTATGTTTGAAAAACTCTACCATAAAGAAGAATACGAACTAGTTCAATGGAAAGATTTGTAAACTAGTACGAAACCCTTCAAGTAAGGAATGAAAGAAAATATTTTTCAAGAAACACATATAAATCACATGGCACTTAAAACACTCAAAATCTATATAGCACATATCATACTCATGAACACAAAATCATGAGAAACCATCAAATAAGGTGAGTGTACAAGTGTAATGTGAAACACATCAACATGAAAATATTTTATTAAGCTCAATTTAAATTCCTTTAAACATGAATCATGAAAATCTTAACTTTTCATTAAAAAATCAATTCATACTTCAAGGCATATGTATGTTTTGACAAAACAAAAGTATACATACATATCCCTAAACACAATTGAGTCCATATATAAAGATTTGCATGAAAAGCAAATGACTCAAGGGGTATACATGTATATCTAAAAGTTTGGCAAAATAGACATATACATGAAGTGAAAACACAAGATCATAAAACATATCCAAAATGGGGAATACAAGTTAGAATGCATGAATCATCAAAACTAGACTATACTAGCACATCTAATGCGTACAAAAGAGCGTTCAAGCACAAACATATAATGATCTATTTGTAGCCCACTATATGTACAAGTATATATATCCTAATTTTAATGAAAACTAACATCTAAATATGTAATCAAATCATGTAGCATAAAACGAGACATAAATCATCATAATAGACATAAATAAGATCATTATGTAAATCCTCATGCTATAAGAACTATGATAAACACGATAGCTAAACAAGGGTGAGAACACAACATATGGGTCAATATAAACATGGGTGAACTCAAAAGCTATACATGCATGTCAATAGTCTAATAATCATGGCATTTGACATACTAATTATCAAAACAAAAATCATAAACATCCATATGATCATTATGTATATGCATATGTATTAGATCTAGGGCATATATATTAGTTTAAAACAAGGTGAGAACACTAAATATAGATTCATATAAAACATGGGTGTCTCAAATAACGAAACATGTATATCACTAATCTAATGAACATGGCATAGGCATAATGAACAATAAAACATGGCATGCTAAATGACATGAAGAGTATGCAAATATAAATAGGAGTTAGAGATTGATACCAAAACCGATGAGGGCACCTCTCTAGTTCTCCAAACCAATGGTGGTTCTCTCCACCAAACTCCCCTTGAAAGTGATGCATCCAAATTGTTTTCTTTAAGCACGGAACGCATCCACTTCAAGGTACCGCCACTCTCACGTGATGCGAGAGCCCACACCTACATCAAATATCATAGGGGTAGTCTTTGGTACCCATTTTCTTTTGGGTCCATAGGGGTTAGTACCTTTCCTAACCCAAACAAAATTATTTGCTAAATTTTCATCATGTATACGATCATAGCAAAATCTAGCAAGGTGGCCCTTACGTCCACAATGTATACATGTGTACACATGAGCATACACGGTGTGATGGTGGTGACTGTGAGAAGCATGTGTATGTTGGCCCAAAGGTCTTCCACTCTAGTTTTGATGATGATTAACTCATGTAGTTATGTGTACTAATTATCTTGTGATGTTTAAGTTTCAGATCATTAATCAAGATATTAGTTGGTGAAAGCTTCCACACATCTTTCACATGTTGATTCAAGAGCCCGAGCGTCAAAGATCATATATAGCACTTGCTCTGTGATCAAAGAGTTTTGGATCGAGTCGGCTTGGAGATTGCGCTCTACAAGAAGACTTAGGTATCCTAGTTTAGTTTTGTGTTTAGATCCAAATTGTAAAGATTAGAATAGTATGATAAGCTCAAGTTCACAACACACACGTATCATGTTTTGGTTTTCGGTTTTTGGTTTAACCGATTTTGGTTTGCATGAATAGATATTATATCAAAATAAGTTTACATGGTTTAATGTATATTAGATTTGTTCTATATACATGCATGCTTCAACTCTTAGACAAACTTACTTTGATATACCTATTCCATGTGTTTTAGGTTTTGTGTTTTAACAAAACTTATTTTGGAATTAAAGTCAAAAACTATGATATATATTTGTTTCATGTATATTGGATTTCTATCCATATGCATCATGCTTCAAAGTATTTAAGTATCATGTTTTTATACTTGGAAGAGTTTTGGACAAAATGTATTTTCTATTCAAAATCCAAGTTTTAGAAAATACAGTTTTTTGTTTTTGACAAAATTTCTATAACACAAAAATAGTTCAAAATGTTTGAGATTTGTGTTAAACTTTTTAACACAAGTTTGTATTTCAGTTAAAAATGATAAAACTATTTTTATGGATTTTTAGAGATTTAATGAGAATTTTTAGGATTAAAAATTACATGTTTTTGCTGACCAGAACAGTGTCTGCCAGGCTAGGTCGGTCGACCCGAACGGTCGACCGCACCATGTAGCCGGTCGACCGACGTGCACGGATACGTGCACGCTGGCTACACTTGTAGCCGGTCGACCATGCGGGTCGACCGACTGAGAGCAGTTGCTCTCTGTTTGTTTGGGTCGACCGGGGCGGTCGACCGACAGCTGTCAACGGTCAGAAATTGACCATTGGACGGTCGACCGGACCGGTCGACCGGCAGTGTATTTCTGACATTTCTGCTGCCAATGGCTATATTTTTCTGGGGTCTATAAATGCCCCATTGGAAAGAGTTTTTCTCTATGATTTTTGTGCGAATTTTTTCCTACTCTCTGGTGTTTTTACAGCAATCAAAAGAAGTTTTTTGACTTGAATAGAACAATCCTTTTGGTGTTTTTGCTAGGGTTTGGAAAATCAAAGAAAAGGATTTTTGGGAAAAGCTTTTGATTGAACTTCACCATCTTGATTTCTATTATTTCCCAAGGATTTTTCTTTGTGATTTCGATTTCCATTCCATTGGTTTTCTCCACACTTGAGCTACATCTACTATCTCATTCTATAAGATATTTGTGTGGGAGAAGAAATTGTTTGTGGTTGCTTGTTGAATCACCAAGTTGAAAACCCAATCTTTGTTTGGCTTTGTGCCTTGGGTTGTATCCCTCAAGTTGTGAGGTGATCCTTGTGTTTGCTTTGAGCTAATCCCTCAAGTTGTGAGGTGATTGTTTTGTTGGATTGGAGCTTGCCTCAAGGAGGAGGTTGTGTTTGTAAAGAGAGGAGTTGGGTACTCCTTGTGAGAGTTCTTTGTGGACTTGCCAGTGGATTCGAAATCCTTCGTGTGTCGAAGGCGGGGATGTAGAGCTGGGTGCTCGAACCTCGAAACATATCTCGTTGTTTGCGCTTGATCCATTGACTCTCTCTCTATCTCTCTTTACTCTGTGCCTTGCAATTATTTATATTGTGCATTCATATTTGCTTGGCTTGGTTGTGTGTGCATCATTTGTTGATCACACTTGAGTGTATTGCAATTAAGTTTTTAAATTCCGCATTTAGTTCATAAATTAGCTACATCACCTATTCACCCCCCCTCTAGGTGACTTTTCAATTGGTATCAGAGCTAGTGCTCCTGATATTTAGGTTTAACCACCTAGGAGTGAGATCTTGGTTTGCTAATCTTCATTTGCATTGTTCATTTACACTCATCTAGCTTGCACTCATGGATAGCCCTCCTATGTTTGACCATATTAGACTTGATGTTTGGAAGGCCAATATGAGTAGGCATTTAAAATCACTAGGACATCTAACTTATCAAGCCTCCACTATGGAATCATTCCCTAATAGTAGCAAGCATAAAAAGGCTAATGCACTAGCACTTAGAGCACTTAGAGCATCTCTTAGTGAACATCTTTTACCCGTTTTTTATCGTTATGATTCGGCTTTTGCAGTTTGGAGCTTATTGACATCTCCCAAGCTTCCAAGGATTATCAACAAGATGAGGAGATCTAAGAGAGAAAAGTCCGAAGAGCATTGCTTCATGGTCCAAGGGAATAACTCCCTTGAGGTACAATCGGACACTCAATTAGATGATAGCTCTAGTTCCTATTGCCATGGTTGTTTTGAAGTTCAAACTTTAAATTTGGAACTTGCTCAAAAGCTTGAAAATTTATTGGAAAAACACAATCTTTTGAAAGAGGACAACCTTGTTTTGAAAAATGAATTAAAAGATTTATGCTCAAATTTTGAATTGGTTTTGCAAGAAAAGGAAGAGATTACAAGTGAACGTGACTCACTTAAATCTCAACTTGAACTTTCTTTAAAGGAAAATGAGATTTTAAAGGGCAAAAATGATTGTGATGATGTTGTGAAGCACAATGAGGTTTTATCTTCAAAATTGGATTTTACTTTTAAAGAAAACCTTATCTTGAAAAATAAAATTGATTCAATTACAAAAGAATTGGATTTGGTTTTAAAGAAAAATGAATCTTTGAAAATTGATATTGATTCTCATGTGTGCCATGCTAGTATAGCTTCTACTTCTTGCACACCTATTGCATGCTCCACTTTGTCTTCCACTATTGAAAATGATATAAATATTTTGAAGAAAAGTGTAGATTGTTTGGGCTCCACTTTGAGCCAATGCACGTTGAATCATTCACGTTTGGAAACCTTGGTTCGCAAGAAACAAGGTCCATCTTTGCATGCACACCCATCACGGCATACACATGCTCATCACGGACACAACCATGACATGTATGCTCATGTGTACACATGTACACATTGTGGCCGAAAATGTCATCTTGCTAGATTTTGTTATGATCGTATTTATCAAGAAAATTTAGCAACTAATCTTGTTTGGGTTAGAAAGGAAACTAACCCCTATGGACCCAAAAGAAAATGGGTACCAAAAACCACCTCCTTGACTTTTGATGTAGGTGGGAGCTCCGCATCACGTGAGAGTATTGGTGCCTTGAGGTGGATGCGTTCTAAGCTTAAAAGAGAACCATTTGGATGCTTCACTCTCAAGGAGATTTGGTGGGAGGACCACCGTAGTTTGGAGAACTAGAGATGCACCTTCATCGGTTTTGGTATCATTCTCTAACTCCCGTTTTTAATTGCATGCATTTCATGTTCATCAATTTATAGCATGTCTTGTTTTGTTATTCATTATGTTTATGTCATGTTGATTAGATTAGTGTTATACATGTTTAGTTACTTGAGACACCCATGCTTTATATGGATCTTATCTTTGTGTTCTCACCTTATTTAAACTAATATGTATGCACTTGATCTAATGTACATGCATATACATTATGACCATTGGATGTTTATGATGTTTTGTCTTAATGACTCATGTTTTATTGTTTCATGATTAGTATAATATTTGCCATGTTTATTAGACTTATGCTTTACATGATTAGTTGTTGAGACACCCATGTTTAGTATGGACCCATATTCTGTGTTCTCTTTATGTTTTAGCTATCATGTTAATCATGGATCTAATGCACATGTCTTTGTCATCATATGGTTGACTATGACCTTTTGTTTTAATAATTCATGTTTTTGATTATTATGATTTTCATGTTGATTTGTATCCCGTTTTATGCTTCATGTTTTGACTACTTGCTTGAATGATAGTTTTCATTAAGACTAGGATTTATACTTGTACAACTAGTGAGCTACAAATAGACCTTTATATATGTTTGTGATTGAACGCTCATTTGTATTCACTTGATGCACTAGTATAGTCTAGTTTTGATGATTCTTGCATTTGACTTGTATTCATCATTTTACATGTTTTATTTTAACTTCATGTATATGTCCATCTTGTCCAAACTATCATTTATACATATACATCTTTGAGCCACATGCCTTCATGCATATACCTTTGTGGACTCATTGTGTTTAGGATATGTATGTATACTTTAGTTTGTACATGACATACATATGCCTTGAAGTTTAAATCGTTTGGATGAATTTCATGTTTGCTAAGTGATTTCACATTTATGATGAATTTCATGTTTTTAAGATGATTTCAAATTGGTGATTTCACATCCTAGATGAATTTCATGTTTTCAATATTGAGCTTGATTGTCCATTTTCATGTTGATATGTTTCTCACAACACTTGTACACTCACCTTATTTAATGTTTTCTCATGACTTAGTTTTCATGAGTATAAATTGTGCTATATGGATTTTGAGTGTTTTAGTGCCATGTGGTTTACATGTGTCTTCATGAAAAATATTTTGTGTTATTCCTTATTTGAAGGATCTCATACTAGTTGATTCTTATAACTAGTTGTGATATTCTTCCATGGTAGTAGTTTTCAAACATACTATATTTGTAAACCTATTTTTGAAAACCCCTACCTTCAAAGGGTGGTTGGATGGGAGATCATGCTCATGTATGCTTTATAGTGAAAATCATAGTAAACTTGAACATGAAATGGGTGGTAGGAATATGAGATATACACTTGATATTATTGTTGTTTCATTTGGTATCATTGAATTCTTTTAATTGGTATCAATCTTGACATTTCTTGTATACTCATATATTTGTATGTATGTATGTTTACATTTCTAAGAATATCAATTTCAATTGATATCTAATTTTCATACATATATATGTTTTATGTGTGCTTACTATATCCCTATATCTTTAAGCACAAATCTTGTTTATTATGATAAGTTTGAGTTTCAACTTTGTTTCAATTGATTTAGTTTTCAATTGGTATCTTATTTCGAGCCTTATCATAGTTTTTATTGGTATTTCATAAAGGGGGAGAAAATCTTGTATTTCATCTTTCAATTGGTTTTTAGTATTCCACTCCCTTACTTTATGATAGAGAATAATAATTTCATTGGCAATAGTTGCAATTGGTATCAAAATCATATTTGTTTATATACTTAAAAAAAATTAATAATAATTTAAATTGGTATTAAGATCTATGTTTATTTTCAATTGGTATCAACATTTATGTTTAGAAATTCAAAATTTGTTATGTTTAATTTCAATTGATATCAAGATTGTTTATTTACAATTGGTATGTTGATTGTTTACTTATCAATTGGTATCAAGATTTTTGTTTTTCAATTGGTATAGTTTCACTTTTTAAATTGGTATCAAAATGCACTTCATTGACACTTTTTAATTGGTATCATATTTGAGTTTAGTCAAAAAGGGGGAGAGCATCCCTTGATTGATTCCTTGTTTTGAATATAAAAAGAATTTCTTTTAATTGGTATATGTTTTATTAGTTTTGTTTTTAACCCCTTTGTTGATGATTGACAAAAAGGGGGAGAAGAATTTGAGTTTATATGCATGTTTGTATGCATTTGTATGCATGTTTTATGTGTTTTTATATTAAGTTTATATTGGTATCCAAAGCATTATTTAAAGAACATGTTTAGTTTTGGTATCAAGAGCTTGTAAAAGAGATTATGAGTTTTGTTTTGAATATATTGTGTTTAATTGGTATCTAGATCATGTTATGTCTAGTTTAATTGGTATCAAGAGCATGTTTACTTTTTAAAGATTTTCATTGGTATCTAGAGCATGTTTATTTGTTTTTGCTAATTGGTATCTAGAACATGTTTATGGCTTATAATTTCATTGGTATCTAAAGCCATTTATTAGTTGTTTATCTTATGCATGAGTTAAGGGGGAGCTTCTTTGAAGCTTAACTTTAATCCATGCATATATAACTCCATGAGTTTTGTCATCATCAAAAAGGGGGAGATTGTTGGCCCAAAGGTCTTCCACTCTAGTTTTGATGATGATTAACTCATGTAGTTATGTGTACTAATTATCTTGTGATGTTTAAGTTTCAGATCATTAATCAAGATATTAGTTGGTGAAAGCTTTCACACATCTTTCACATGTTGATTCAAGAGCCCGAGCGTCAAAGATCATATATAGCACTTGCTCTGTGGATCAAAGAGTTTTGGATCGAGTCGGCTTGGAGATTGCGCTCTACAAGAAGACTTAGGTATCCTAGTTTAGTTTTGTGTTTAGATCCAAATTGTAAAGATTAGAATAGTATGATAAGCTTAAGTTCACAACACACACGTATCATGTTTTGGTTTTCGGTTTAACCGATTTTGGTTTGCATGAATAGATATTATATCAAAACAAGTTTACATGGTTTAATGTATATTAGATTTGTTCTATATACATGCATGCTTCAACTCTTAGACAAACTTACTTTGATATACCTATTTCATGTGTTTTAGGTTTTGTGTTTTAACAAAACTTATTTTTGGAATTAAAGTCAAAAACTATGATATATATTTGTTTCATGTATATTGGATTTCTATCCATATGCATCATGCTTCAAAGTATTTAAGTATCATGTTTTTATACTTGGAAGAGTTTTGGACAAAATGTATTTTCTATTCAAAATTCAAGTTTTAGAAAATACAGTTTTTGGTTTTTGACAAAATTTCTATAACACAAAAATAGTTCAAAATGTTTGAGATTTGTGTTAAACTTTTTAACACAAGTTTGTATTTCAGTTAAAAATGATAAAACTATTTTTGTGGATTTTTAGAGATTTAATGAGAATTTTTAGGATTAAAAATTACATGTTTTTGCTGACCAGAACAGTGTCTGCCAGGTTAGGTCGGTCGACCCGAACGGTCGACCGCACCATGTAGCCGGTCGACCGTCCGGGTCGACCGACGTGCACGGATACGTGCACGCTGGCTACACTTGTAGCCGGTCGACCGTGCGGGTCGACCGACTGAGAGCAGTTGCTCTCTGTTTGTTTGGGTCGACCGGGGCGGTCGACCGACAGCTGTCAACGGTCAGAAATTGACCGTTGGACGGTCGACCGAACCGGTCGACCGGCAGTGTATTTCTGGCATTTCTGCTGCCAACGGCTATATTTTTCTGGGGTCTATAAATACCACATTGGAAAGAGTTTTCTCTAAGATTTTTTGTGCGAATTTTTCCCTACTCTCTGGTGTTTTTACAGCAATCAAAAGAAGTTTTTTGACTTGAATAGAACAATCCTTTTGGTGTTTTTGCTAGGGTTTGGAAAATCAAAGAAAAGGGTTTTTGGGAAAAGCTTTTGATTGAACTTCACCATCTTGATTTCTATTATTTCCCAAGGATTTTTCTTTGTGATTTTGATTTCCATTCCATTGGTTTTCTCCACACTTGAGCTACATCTACTATCTCATTCTATAGGATATTTGTGTGGGAGAAGAAATTATTTGTGGTTGCTTGTTGAACCACCAAGTTGAAAACCCAATCTTTGTTTGGCTTTGTGCCTTGGGTTGTATCCCTCAAGTTGTGAGGTGATCCTTATGTTTGCTTTGAGCTAATCCCTCAAGTTGTGAGGTGATTGTTTTGTTGGATTGGAGCTTGCTCAAGGAGGAGGTTGTGTTTGTAAAGAGAGGAGTTGGGTACTCCTTGTGAGAGTTCTTTGTGGACTTGCCAGTGGATTCGAAATCCTTTGTGTGTCGAAGGCGGGGATGTAGAGCTGGGTGCTCGAACCTCGAAACATATCTCGTTGTTTGCGCTTGATCCATTGACTCTCTCTCTATCTCTCTCTTTACTCTGTGCCTTGCAATTATTTATATTGTGCATTCATATTTGCTTGGCTTGGTTGTGTGTGCATCATTTGTTGATCACACTTGAGTGTATTGCAATTAAGTTTTAAATTCCGCATTTAGTTCATAAATTAGCTACATCACCTATTCACCCCCCTCTAGGTGACTTTTCAATTGGTATCAGAGATATGTATGTATACCTTTGTTTTGTCAAAACATACATATGCCTTGAAGTATAGATTGTTTTAATGAAAATTTTGGTGTTTCATGTTTTCATGTTTTAAAGGAATTTAAATGAGCTAAATTGAATATTTTCATGATTGTGTGTTTCACATTATACTTGTTCACTCACTCTATTATGTTTCTCATGATTGTGTTTTCATGAGCATGATATGGGCTTTATAGATTTTGAGTGTTTAGTGCCATGTGATTTACATGTGTGTCATGAAAAAATATTTTGTTTTATTCCTTACTTGAAGGATTTCATACTAGTTCACTACCTTTTCATTTAACTAGTTCGTATTCTTTATTTGGTAGTATTTTTCAAACAAACTACATGTTCAAATCTATTTTTGAAAACCCCTACCATCAAAGGGTGGTTGGATGGGAGATCATGTTCATGTATGCTTTAAAATGAAAATCATTTAAAACTTGAACCATGATTGTGTGGTAGATAATATGAGATATACACTTGATTATTATTGTTGTTTCAATTGGTATCATTGAATTCTTTCAATTGGTATCAATATTGACATTTTTGTATACTCATATATTTTTATGTATGTATGCTTGCGCTTCAAAGAATATCAATTTTAATTGGTATTAATTTTTCATACATATATATATGTTTTGTTTATGCTAATCTTGAGCTTTAACTTTGTTTCAATTGATTTAGTTTTCAATTGGTATCTTAAACAAGCTTATGCATGTGTTTAGTTTGTATTTCATAAAGGGGGAGAAAATTCGATTTTCCTATTTCAATTGGTATTTGATTTCCACTCCCAAACTTTATGAATGAATATTGAATTTCAATTTGGTATCATATGTTTTTAAAAGAATAATAATTTCTATTGGTATCAAGATTTATGTTTAGGAATTCAAAATTATAATGTTTAATTTCAATTGGTATCTCAAAATTCGTTTTAAAGAAAATATTCAAAATTTTTGATTTATATTGCCTATATGCAAGGAGAGCTTAACATCTCTTCTACATATAGATTCATGATAAGTGTATCGTGTATTGAGGAGCTTGACCACTCTTCTTTATGTGGTACACGTGTGTAGGGGGAGCTTCACATCTCCTCTTATGCATTACATAATATGTGTTATGTGAATTGGGCTTGTCATCCCTTCTTCATGTAATGCACATGTGTAGGGAAGTTAACTTAGCGTCTTCCTCTTCATGAATGTATATCGCATATACCATTTATTGATTGTTTTTATGTTCACTTTCAATTGGTATCAAGATGCTATCTTTGACATATTTCTAATTGATATCTTAATTGATTGTAACCCCTTATTGATATTGTTTTTGTTTTAGACAAAAAGGGGAGAACATTATTTTATTGTTTTTGACCTTTTTGTTGGTTCTTTGTTTCAAACAAAAAAGGAGAGAAAGATTTATTGTTTTTGCTTTTGCTTTTACCCCTTTATTGATGATTGACAAAAAGGGGAGAAAGATGTTGAGTTTTATATGCATACTTGTGTTTTTGCATATATTAAGTTTTATTGGTATCTAGAATATATTAAGTTTTATTGGTATCTAGAGCATGTTTATTTGTTTTGAAAATTTCATTGGTATCTAGAGCCTTTTATTGTTTTATGCATGACTACGCATAATCATGTTTAGTATTCATTGCATATCTATTTAGTTGTTTATCCCTATGCATGAGTTAAGGGGGAGCTTCTTTAAAGCTTAACTTTAATCCATGCATATATAACTCCATGAGTTTTGTCATCATCAAAAAGGGGGAGATTGTTGGCCTAAAGGCCTTCCACTCTACTTTTGATGATGATTAACTCATGTAGTTATGTGTACTAATTATCTTGTGATTTTAGTTTCAGATCATTAATCAAGATTTTAGTAGGTGATTAGCTTCAACAAGATAGGTTGGAAGCATTCACATGATGATTCAAGAACCCGAGCGTCAAAGATCACATATAGCACTCATTGGAGTCAAGCTCGGTGAATCACAGAGTTTTGGATCGAGTCGGCTTGGAGATGGCGCTCTACAAGAAGACATCGGTACCATAGTTTAGTTTTGTGTTTAGATCCAAATTGTAAAGATTAGAATAGTATGATATGCTCAAGTTCACAACACACACGTTTCATGTTTTAAATATTGGTTTTCGGTTTTAGGTTTAACCGATCTTGGTTTTCATGAATAGATATTATATCAAAACAAGTTTACATGGTTTAGTGTATATTAGATTTGTTCTATATACATGCATGCTTCAACTCTTAGACAAACTTACTTTGATATACCTATTCATGTGTTTTAGGTTTGTGTTTTAACAAAACTTATTTTTGGAATTAAAGACAAAAAACTATGATATATATATGTTTCATGTATATAGGATTATATCCATATACATCATGCCTAAATGTTGTTTAATATCATGTTTTGTATTTGGATGAGTTTGGACAAAATGTATTTTCTATTCAAAATCCAAGTTTTAGAAAATACGGTTTTTGGTTTTTGGCAAAATTTCTATAACACAAAAATAGTTCAAAATGTTTGAGATTTGTGTTAAACTTTTTAACACAAGTTTGTATTTCAATGAAAAATGATAAAACTATTTTTGTGGAATTTTAGAGATTTAATGGGAATTCTTAGGATTTATAAATAACATGTTTTTGCTGACCAGAATAGCCTCTGCCAGGCTAGTTCGGCCGACCGCTAGGGTCGACCGCACCTATAGCCGGTCGACCGTATCAGTCGACCGACGTGCACGGATACGTGCACGCTGGCTGCCTATTGGGCCGGCCGACCGCACGGTCGACCGACTGCATGCAGGCTACTCTCTGTTTGTTTCGGTCGACCGGGCGGTCGACTGGTAGCTGGCAACGGTCAAAATGTGACCGTTGGCCGGTCGACCGACCGATCGACCGGTAGGCCATTTTTGGCAGATTTGGCTGCCAACGGCTATATTTTTCTGGGGGCTATAAATACCCCATAAATGGCCTATTTTCACTAAGAATTTGGTGGACGAAAATTTCATACTCTCCAGTGTTTTCACAGCAATCAAAAGAAGTTTTTTGGGCTTTTAATTGAACAATCTATTTGGTGTTTTTGCTAGGGTTTGGAAATTCAAGAAAAGGGTTTTTGGGAAAAGTTTTTGATTGAACTTCTTCATCTTGATTTCTATAATTTCCCAAGGATTTTCTTTGAGATTTTGATTTCCATTCCTTTGGTTTTCTCCACACTTGAGCTACATCTACTTTCTTATTCTATAGGATCTTTGTGTGGAAGAAAGAGACTGTTTGTGGTTGTTTGTTAGACCACCAAGTTGTAACCCAATCTTTGCTTGGCTTTGTGCCTTTGGGTTGTATCCCTCAAGTTGTGAGGTGATCCTTGTGTTGCTTTGTGCTAATCCCTCAAGTTGTGAGGTGATTGATTGTTGGCTTGGTGTTGTGCCTCAAGGAGGAGGTTGTGTTTGTAAGGAGAGGAGTTGGGTACTCCTTGTAATTGTGATTGCCCCAAATCCTCGGTGGAGGTTCCCTTTGTGGGAGTCCTTTGTGGACAAGCTAGTGGACTTGAAATCCTTCGGTGTGAAGGCGGGGATGTAGAGCTGGGTGCTCGAACCTCGAAACATATCGTGTTGTTTGCGCTTGATCCCTTGACTCTTACTCTATCTCTCTCTCTCTTTACTTTGTGCCTTTCATTATTTCATATTGTGCATTCATACTTATATGCTTGGCTTGGTTGTGTTCATCACTTGTTGATTGCATTGTTGTAATTGCAATTAGTTTTAAATTCCGCATTTAGTTCACTAGATTAGCATTATCACCTATTCACCCCCCCTCTAGGTGATTTCAGTAACCAGCGTTCGATCGGCTCGATATTGATCGACCGTGATATGATCCAATGAAGGAAGAAATAAGCTTTTCTTTGGCATTCTTTCAGATATCTTGGATCTGGAGTTTTGATCAGAGGTGTAATATTAATCTGATTAGGAGAAGAATGCTATCAAGGATAGTATTTCTTCAAGAATTTGCCGTTGATTCGCATCATGAGCGTATCGTTGTCTGGGGTTAGACCGACTCCACTACAAATTGTCCTTCCCATTTGGGCTGGAATTTTCCTTTGGTCTTATGTGTCATCACCATGGGTCTTCTGGCGGCTAAGACAAGATGACCTTTCTTGAAAGTGCGCTCCTTGACTTTCTTGTTGAAGGCTCTGGTAATTCAAACTTGATAGAGCTAGATTTTGCTATTAAGCTTGCAGGCGTTTATCATCCAAAGCCTCTAGCTCTTGGAGTCGCATTCGATACTTCTCCTCATTTGTCATCTCTGTTGTCAAGACGATGCGTAGAGATGGGATCTGAATTTCTAATGAGAGTACAGCTTCACACCCATATACCAAAGAAAATGGTGTAGCTTTCATCGGGGTTCGAACCGTCATGCGATAAGCCACAAGCATTCACCTAATTTGTCATCCCAGTCACGTTGACTTTTCGAGACGAATTTGAGAAGTTTTCCAATAGTCTTGTTGAAAGCTTCTGCAAGACCGTTAGTGATTGTATAGTATGCCATTGAAGACACACTCTGAATTTTAAACTTGTTACAGAACCTTTGAAAGGCTTGGCTGATGAACTGGGGTCCATTATTATGGACAATTCATCGTGGCATGCCAAAGCGGTAAATGACGTGATGTTTAATGAATTTGATCACGTCAGATGTCTTTACCTCCCTCAAAGGGATAACTTCAGCCCATTTAGAAAAGTAATCAGTTATGGTTAGGATGAACCGATGTCCTTTGGATGAAGGTGCGCTGATAGGACCAATCACGTTCATTCCTCACATTTCAAATGGCCAGGAAGAAGTTGAGGGCGAAGATGTCCTGGTGCATGGTGAATGAAGGGGCCGTTTGTTTCGCGTAAAACTCTGTAATTCGTAAATGACTTACTACCCAGTTACAACTACGGCGTTTGTTTGGACCGTAATTCGTAAAAGACTTACGTAACTCAACTAACACTCACTTGCAACCCAGTTATCACTCACTTACAGCCCAGTTACAGTTAATTTTGTGGTCATACAAATTTATAATATTTTTTATATTAATATTAAAAATTTTTAATATTTAACTTTTTTAATATTTATTTGCAGTATTAAAACTTTTAAAATCACCAAATAGTTAATTTTGTGGTCAACTTTTTCACTTACGACTTATACATTACGACAACCAAACACCGTAAAGTACAATACACTTTCCTACTTTACAATTTTATATTACCAACCAAACACCGTAAAATTTACATACATGTGACTCATTTACAATTGTAAAAGATTTTACCAATTACAACTACGAATTACGGCCAGTTACGACAACCAAACAGACCCGAAGTCACCATGGACCTGACAGGCGTGACATCGCTTGGCGTAAGCGATGGCGTCAGGGATCATCGTTGGCCAATAATACCCCAGACTTTGGAGTCGATCTCCAAGCTTTAGACCGGGCTGATGAGCTCCACACATGTCGTCATGCGCTTCTTTGAGTATTTTCTGTGCCTTTCTTTTGTGACAGGCAGTGGATGAGGATCCCATCATACGATCGGCGATACAGTGTTCTTGTGATCGCATTGTAGTAGAATTTAGGGGCTTTCCTTCTAATAGCAGCCGCCTCTTGGGGTCATCTGAAAAGATGCCGTACAATGCATAGTCGATATATAAGAATCGCCAATCCCTGAGCTCTGGACCTGTTGAAGTCTCTAGAGCTTCTTTGACTTGATTGTCTCCTGTCAGCTTTTGGTGGTCTTCAAAAGTGAATCTTGGACAATACAGGTCACAGTTATAAACGAGTATTTTCTCTACTACTCCGGCTGGAAGAGCCAAAGAAGCAGCGAGAGATACCAGCACATCTGCGTGCGCATTTTGCTGGCAAGGTACATGGTTGATGTAAAAGTTTTTGAACCACTCGGCTATGTAGATAGTTGCGTTATAATAGGGTACTAAGTCTTCATGTCTGACCTCGTACTCCCTGCAAACTTGATTAACGATGAGCTTAGAGTCACCGTATGCTTCGAGATTTTTAACGCCAATCTCATCGGCGATTTGCATCCCGATCAAAAGAGCATTGTATTCCGCTACATTATTGGAACATGGCTCGGTTAATGAGAATGCACGAGGGATTACGTAGTTCTGTGGAAAGACAAGTACTACCCCCACTCCTGCTATGATATTTCCTCACGGACCCGTTCTCGATGCGCCATCGAAGAAGAGTTGCCACACCTGTCCTTTGAAAGATGTCTAGGTTAAGCGAACTTCCGCGATCTCGTCTGGGAGATCCTCATAAAGTTTGGTTGCCCTTGGATCGGATGCTCAGTCAGAAAATCTACCACCGCCTGTCCATTCACAGCTTTTGTGGTAGGAATTGCATCTTATATTGGGAGAGTAATATGGTCCATTTCGCCAATCGACATTTCAGTGACGATGGCTTTGTTATAAGAAAGCTTAAAGGATTGACTTTTGATATAACGTGTGGTTTGAACCACCAAATAGTGTCGCATCTTCTGGACGGCAAACACCAATGCCAAATATTCCTTTTCGATTGGGTTGTACCGATGTTTGGCTTTGATCATGGTTCTACTCAAATAGTAGATTGCCTGCTCGTGTCCCTGATCATTATTCTGGCTAGTAAAGCTCCTAAAGAATGATCCATCACTCAGACGTATATCAGGAAAGGTTTTCCTGACACCGAAGCTATAAGGACAGGTGGTTGCGTGAGGTGCCGCTTGATTTCCTCGAACACTTGTTGGCAAGCATCGTCCCAAATGAATGAAACACCCTTCTTCATCAATTTGGAGAAGGGTTGGCATCGTCCTGAAAGATTGAGATAAACCTCCGGATATATGCTAGTCGCCTTTGCAATCCTCTAAGTTTTCTGAGATTCCTTTGAGGTTACATCCCCTGGACAGCGCGGACTTTCTCTGGGTCGAGGTGGATCCCTTTGGATGTGACGACAAACCCTAAGAATTTACCGCTGGCTACCTCCAGAAAGGATTTGGTGGGATTCATTTTTAACTGATGCACCTGCATAATATTAAATACTATCTTCAGATTTGCTATGTGATCGCCTTTTGTGTGGTTTTTTACTACAATATCGTCGACGTAGCATTCCACTGTTTTGCGTATATGCTCGCAGAAAATTGCATTCATAGCTCTATGGTACGTTGCGCCGCATTCTTTAATCCGAAGGGCATGACAATGTAGCAATACACTCCCAATGGCATCTTGAAAGATGTATGCTTTTCATCATTAGGGTACATCTTGATTTGATTGTATCCCGAGAATCCATCCATGAAGGACAACCGTTCAAATCCACACGTGTTGTCGATCATGACATCTGTGATTGGGAGGGGGAATTCATCTTTAGGATAGGCCTGATTTAGATCACAAAAATCAATGCAAACCCAAATCTTCCCATTTTTCTTGGTAACAGGGACGATATTGGCTACCCAATCAGGGTGGTGTTCGTCCCTGATAAAATCAGAGTCTATAAGCTTCTTGACTTCCGACTGGATTGCTTCCATTATTTCTGAACAGAACCGTTGCTGCTGTTGTTTGACTGGTTTCACATCCGAATTGATGTTGAGGCAATGCATAGCCACTTGAGGATCAAGCCCAGGCATATCCTTGTAATTCTAAGCGAAAACATCTATATACTCCCGCATAAGAGATATTAGATCTTCCTTCTTGGAGGGTGATAAGATTTCGCTTATAAAGATGGGCTTAGGATTAGCCTCATCTCCCAGATTGATCTGTGTGACCTTATCCTCTGTGGATGGTTCACTTGTTCGAAGCGAATATACCAGAGAGTGTTTAGGTGTTTGATCCAAGGATCTATATTTGACTAGATTATTTCTTCATCTCCATCTTCCGGGTGGCTTGTTGAAACCATGTTTACAGAGATTTCTTTGAAGATGGTGCCAACACTGACATCTGACTGCCACGATGACGTGCCTGACGAGCAGTAGTGATATAATGACTCTTCAGACTCAGAGGCCGCGAGATTGGAGTTGACACATAGCCCAACCCCCTACGAGTTTGATGATAATGATCAGGAGCTTTCCCTTTGGAACGAAGGATCGAAGCAGTGTTCTCCTTCCTTTGCCAAAGTTTAAGTCAGGACAATTTGTTAGGTCGTACCCTATATGTAATCACCTAGAGAGGGGGGTGAATAGGTGATAATGCTAATCTAGTGAACTAAATGCGGAATTTAAAACTAATTGCAACAACACACAAGCAAGTATATGATATAGCAATATGAACAATGCACAAAGTAAAGAGAGAGAGTCAATGAATCAAGCGCAAACAACAAGATTTGTTTCGAGGTTCGAGCACCCAGCTCTACATCCCCGCCTTCACCCAGAAGGATTTCGAATCCACTAGCTGTCCACACAGGACTCCCACACAGGGAACCTCCACCGAGGATTTGGGGCAATACAATAACTAGGAGTACCCAACTCCTCTCTTTACAATCAGAACCTCTCACTAGAGGCAAAGCACCAAGCCAACCAAACAATCACCTCACAGCTTGAGGGATAAGCACAAAACTACACAAAGACCACCTCACAACTTGAGGGATACAACCCACTTGCACAACCTCCTCAACACAATGAGGGAAAGGCACAAAGCCAAGCAAAGATAAGGTTTACAACTTGGTGATCAAAAGACCACAAACAATCTCTTTTTCCCACAAACACAAAGACCCTATAGATAGGATAGAATGAAGCTCAAGTGTGAAAAACAAAGTGTTTAAAACAAAGAAAAATCACTTGGGAAATCACCACAAAGATATAGAATGATAGAACCAAACCAAATTCCCAAAAGACTATTTTTCTTTGAAATATTAAAACACATTAAAACAATAAGATTGATCTTTTAGCACAAAGAAACTCTTTTTAAAACTTGTTTAAATACTAGAGAAAACTCTGAAATTTCGTCCAAAAATTCTTAAAGAAAACTGTCCACTAATGGGGTATTTATAGCCTCTTTAAAAATATAGCCGTTGGCAGTTAAAAATGTCAGAAATGAACTACCGGTCGACAGGTCGGTCGACAGGCCAACGGTCGATTTTTGACCGTTGGCAGCTACTGGTCGACCGCCCGGTCGACCGTCCCCAGAAACAGAGAGCAACACTCTCTGTCCGGTCGACCGCTCGGTCGATCGGGAGCAACCCGAGAGTGGGTTGCTCTCAGTCGGTCGACCGTGCGGTCGACCGGCTTAAAGGGCAGCCAGCGTGCACGTCCTTGTGCACGTCGGTCGACCGCTACGGTCGACCGGCTCCTGGTCCGGTCGACCATGCGGTCGACCGACCTAGCCTGGCAGAGCCAGTTCTGGGCTGAAAAACTAAGATTTTTATTATCCAATAAATTCCCATAAAACCTCTAAAAATCCACAAAAGTAGTTTTCTCATTTTACATTGATATATAAACATGTAATAAAAATTACAACACAAAAATCAAACATTTTGAACTATTTTTGTGTCTTACAAATTTTATCAAAAACCAAAACCTGTATTTTTCAAAACTTGGATTTTTCAAAAGAAAATCCGATTTTTCCAAAACTCATTTAAATACAAAAACATGATACTTAAATACATTGAAGCATGTTGCATATGGATGAAAATTCAATATACAAGAAACATATACATATCCATGTTTTTGACTTTAATTCCAAAATATGTTTTGTTAAAACACAAAACCTAAAACACATGAATAGGCATATCAAAATAAGTTTATCTAAGTAGTTGCAGCATGCATGTATATAGACCAAATCTAATATACATTAAACCATGTAAACTTGTTTTGATATAATATCTATTCATGAAAACTAAGATCGGTTAAACCAAAAACGGAAAAACTGAAAACCAATATTCAAAACATGAAACGTGTGTGTTGTGAACTTAAGCATATCATACTATTCTAATCTTTACAAATGGATCTAAACACAAAACTAAACTAGGTACCGACGTCTTCTTGTAGAGCGCCGTCTTCAAGCCGACTCGATCCAAAACTATGTGATTCACCGAGCTTGACTCCAACGAGTGCCATATATGATCTTGATGCTCGGGCTCTTGAATCACCACGTGAAAGCTTCCAAATCATCTTTGTTGAAGCTAATCACCAACTAATATTTTGATTAATGATCTGAAACTAAACATCACAAGATTATTAGTACACATAACTACATGAGTTAATCATCATCAAAACTAGAGTGGAAGGCCTCTGGGCCAACAATCTCTCCCTTTTTGATGATGACAAAACTCATGGAGTTATATATGCATGGATTAAAGTTAAGCTTCAAAGAAGCTCCCCCTTAACTCATGCATCAAAATAAACAAATAGGTATGCAATGAACGTTCATAAACATGTATGCATCAACATGCATAAAATACATAAATTTCTAAAACATGCTCTTGATACCAACTAAATAAAACAAATACTTTTTCAAAACAAGCTCTTGATACCAATTGCAAAACAAAACTAATGAAGCTCTTAATACCAAAAATAAACAACATGTTCTTTAAATAATGCTCTTGATACAATTGAACTTTAATAAAAACATCAAACATGCATACAAAAACATGCATATAAACTATAAACTCAAATTCTTCTCCCCCTTTTTGTCAATCATCAACAAAGGGGTAAAAGTAAAACAAAATGTTCTCCCCCTTTTTGTTTGAAGCAAAGAATCAATAAATGGGTGACATCAAACATGATACCAATTAAAAAAATGTCAATGAAGTGCATAATGATACCAATTGAAATGAGCATAAAAACATTTTAAGAAATGCCTATATCAAATGATACTAATTGAAATGAAGGTAAACAAGGCATTGAAACAAATTGTTTAATTGAGATTTGTTTCAAGTCAAACATGTTTATATGAAAACATATATCAAATGAAAACAAAAATCTTGATATCAATTGAAATTAAACATAACAAATTTTGAATTTCTCAAATATGATACCAATTGTAAATATTTTTCATTTTGAACATATGATACCAAATTGAAATTATCAATCATAAAGTATGAGAGTGAAAATCAAATATCAATTGAAAGATGAAATATGAGTTTTCTCCCTCTTTATGAAAAACCAAATAAAATAGTGCATAAGCTTGTTTTAGGATACCAATTGAAAACTAATCAATTGAAACAAAATTAAAACTCAAGCTTTAGCATAAAAAAAAATTATGCTTCAAGATATATGAATATAATAAGCACAAATAAAACATATATATGTATGAAAAATTAGATACCATTTGAAATTGATATTCTTTGAAGTGAAGCATACATACATAAAAAGATATATGAGTATACAAGAAAGATGTCAATATTGATACCAATTGAAAGAATCCAATGATACCAATTAAAACAACAATAAGATCAAATGTATATCTCATAATACCTATCCTCCCAATTATGTTCAAGTTTAGAATGATTTTCACTATAAAGCATACATGAGCATGATCTCCCAACCAACCGCCCGTAGAAGGTAGGGTTTTCAAAAATAGGTTTGAAAATATAGTATGTTTGAAAAACTCTACCATAAAGAAGAATACGAACTAGTTCAATGGAAAGATTTGTAAACTAGTACGAAACCCTTCAAGTAAGGAATGAAAGAAAATATTTTTCAAGAAACACATATAAATCACATGGCACTTAAAACACTCAAAATCTATATAGCACATATCATACTCATGAACACAAAATCATGAGAAACCATCAAATAAGGTGAGTGTACAAGTGTAATGTGAAACACATCAACATGAAAATATTTTATTAAGCTCAATTTAAATTCCTTTAAACATGAATCATGAAAATCTTAACTTTTCATTAAAAAATCAATTCATACTTCAAGGCATATGTATGTTTTGACAAAACAAAAGTATACATACATATCCCTAAACACAATTGAGTCCATATATAAAGATTTGCATGAAAAGCAAATGACTCAAGGGGTATACATGTATATCTAAAAGTTTGGCAAAATAGACATATACATGAAGTGAAAACACAAGATCATAAAACATATCCAAAATGGGGAATACAAGTTAGAATGCATGAATCATCAAAACTAGACTATACTAGCACATCTAATGCGTACAAAAGAGCGTTCAAGCACAAACATATAATGATCTATTTGTAGCCCACTATATGTACAAGTATATATATCCTAATTTTAATGAAAACTAACATCTAAACATGTAATCAAATCATGTAGCATAAAACGAGACATAAATCATCATAATAGACATAAATAAGATCATTATGTAAATCCTCATGCTATAAGAACTATGATAAACACGATAGCTAAACAAGGGTGAGAACACAACATATGGGTCAATATAAACATGGGTGAACTCAAAAGCTATACATGCATGTCAATAGTCTAATAATCATGGCATTTGACATACTAATTATCAAAACAAAAATCATAAACATCCATATGATCATTATGTATATGCATATGTATTAGATCTAGGGCATATATATTAGTTTAAAACAAGGTGAGATCACTAAATATAGATCCATATAAAATATGGGTGTCTCAAATAACGAAACATGTATATCACTAATCTAATGAACATGGCATAGGTATAATGAACAATAAAACATGGCATGCTAAATGACATGAAGAGTATGCAAATATAAATAGGAGTTAGAGATTGATACCAAAACCGATGAGGGCACCTCTCTAGTTCTCCAAACCAATGGTGGTTCTCTCCACCAAACTCCCCTTGAAAGTGATGCATCCAAATTGTTTTCTTTAAGCACGGAACGCATCCACTTCAAGGTACCGCCACTCTCACGTGATGCGAGAGCCCACACCTACATCAAATATCATAGGGGTAGTCTTTGGTACCCATTTTCTTTTGGGTCCATAGGGGTTAGTACCTTTCCTAACCCAAACAAAATTATTTGCTAAATTTTCATCATGTATACGATCATAGCAAAATCTAGCAAGGTGGCCCTTACGTCCACAATGTATACATGTGTACACATGAGCATACACGGTGTGATGGTGGTGACTGTGAGAAGCATGTGTATGTTGGCCCAAAGGTCTTCCACTCTAGTTTTGATGATGATTAACTCATGTAGTTATGTGTACTAATTATCTTGTGATGTTTAAGTTTCAGATCATTAATCAAGATATTAGTTGGCGAAAGCTTCCACACATCTTTCACATGTTGATTCAAGAGCCCGAGCGTCAAAGATCATATATAGCACTTGCTCTGTGGATCAAAGAGTTTTGGATCGAGTCGGCTTGGAGATTGCGCTCTACAAGAAGACTTAGGTATCCTAGTTTAGTTTTGTGTTTAGATCCAAATTGTAAAGATTAGAATAGTATGATAAGCTCAAGTTCACAACACACACGTATCATGTTTTGGTTTTCGGTTTTTGGTTTAACCGATTTTGGTTTGCATGAATAGATATTATATCAAAATAAGTTTACATGGTTTAATGTATATTAGATTTGTTCTATATACATGCATGCTTCAACTCTTAGACAAACTTACTTTGATATACCTATTCCATGTGTTTTAGGTTTTGTGTTTTAACAAAACTTATTTTTGGAATTAAAGTCAAAAACTATGATATATATTTGTTTCATGTATATTGGATTTCTATCCATATGCATCATGCTTCAAAGTATTTAAGTATCATGTTTTATACTTGGAAGAGTTTTGGACAAAATGTATTTTCTATTCAAAATCCAAGTTTTAGAAAATACAGTTTTTTGTTTTTGACAAAATTTCTATAACACAAAAATAGTTCAAAATGTTTGAGATTTGTGTTAAACTTTTTAACACAAGTTTGTATTTCAGTTAAAAATGATAAAACTATTTTTATGGATTTTTAGAGATTTAATGAGAATTTTTAGGATTAAAAATTACATGTTTTTGCTGACCAGAACAGTGTCTGCCAGGCTAGGTCGGTCGACCCGAACGGTCGACCGCACCATGTAGCCGGTCGACCGACGTGCACGGATACGTGCACGCTGGCTACACTTGTAGCCGGTCGACCATGCGGGTCGACCGACTGAGAGCAGTTGCTCTCTGTTTGTTTGGGTCGACCGGGGCGGTCGACCGACAGCTGTCAACGGTCAGAAATTGACCATTGGACGGTCGACCGGACCGGTCGACCGGCAGTGTATTTCTGACATTTCTGCTGCCAATGGCTATATTTTTCTGGGGTCTATAAATGCCCCATTGGAAAGAGTTTTTCTCTATGATTTTTTGTGCGAATTTTTTCCTACTCTCTGGTGTTTTTACAGCAATCAAAAGAAGTTTTTTGACTTGAATAGAACAATCCTTTTGGAGTTTTTGCTAGGGTTTGGAAAATCAAAGAAAAGGATTTTTGGGAAAAGCTTTTGATTGAACTTCACCATCTTGATTTCTATTATTTCCCAAGGATTTTTCTTTGTGATTTCGATTTCCATTCCATTGGTTTTCTCCACACTTGAGCTACATCTACTATCTCATTCTATAAGATATTTGTGTGGGAGAAGAAATTGTTTGTGGTTGCTTGTTGAATCACCAAGTTGAAAACCCAATCTTTGTTTGGCTTTGTGCCTTGGGTTGTATCCCTCAAGTTGTGAGGTGATCCTTGTGTTTGCTTTGAGCTAATCCCTCAAGTTGTGAGGTGATTGTTTTGTTGGATTGGAGCTTGCCTCAAGGAGGAGGTTGTGTTTGTAAAGAGAGGAGTTGGGTACTCCTTGTGAGAGTTCTTTGTGGACTTGCCAGTGGATTCGAAATCCTTCGTGTGTCGAAGGCGGGGATGTAGAGCTGGGTGCTCGAACCTCGAAACATATCTCGTTGTTTGCGCTTGATCCATTGACTCTCTCTCTATCTCTCTCTTTACTCTGTGCCTTGCAATTATTTATATTGTGCATTCATATTTGCTTGGCTTGGTTGTGTGTGCATCATTTGTTGATCACACTTGAGTGTATTGCAATTAAGTTTTAAATTCCGCATTTAGTTCATAAATTAGCTACATCACCTATTCACCCCCCTCTAGGTGACTTTTCAATTGGTATTAGAGCTAGTGCTCCTGATATTTAGGTTTAACCACCTAGGAGTGAGATGTTGGTTTGCTAATCTTCATTTGCATTGTTCATTTACACTCATCTAGCTTGCACTCATGGATAGCCCTCCTATGTTTGACCATATTAGACTTGATGTTTGGAAGGCCAATATGAGTAGGCATTTAAAATCACTAGGACATCTAGTTTATCAAGCCTCCACTATGGAATCATTCCCTAATAGTAGCAAGCATAAAAAGGCTAATGCACTAGCACTTAGAGCACTTAGAGCATCTCTTAGTGAACATCTTTTACCCGTTTTTTATCGTTATGATTCGGCTTTTGCAGTTTGGAGCTTATTGACATCTCCCAAGCTTCCAAGGATTATCAACAAGATGAGGAGATCTAAGAGAGAAAAGTCCGAAGAGCATTGCTTCATGGTCCAAGGGAATAACTCCCTTGAGGTACAATCGGACACTCAATTAGATGATAGCTCTAGTTCCTATTGCCAAGGTTGTTTTGAAGTTCAAACTTTAAATTTGGAACTTGCTCAAAAGCTTGAAAATTTATTGGAAAAACACAATCTTTTGAAAGAGGACAACCTTGTTTTGAAAAATGAATTAAAGGATTTATGCTCAAATTTTGAATTGGTTTTGCAAGAAAAGGAAGAGATTACAAGTGAACGTGACTCACTTAAATCTCAACTTGAACTTGCTTTAAAGGAAAATGAGATTTTAAAAGGCAAAAATGATTGTGATGATGTTGTGAAGCACAATGAGGTTTTATCTTCAAAATTGGATTTTACTTTTAAAGAAAACCTTATCTTGAAAAATAAAATTGATTCAATTACAAAAGAATTGGATTTGGTTTTAAAGAAAAATGAATCTTTGAAAATTGATATTGATTCTCATGTGTGCCATGCTAGTATAGCTTCTACTTCTTGCACACCTATTGCATGCTCCACTTTGTCTTCCACTATTGAAAATGATATAAATATTTTGAAGAAAAGTGTAGATTGTTTGGGCTCCACTTTGAGCCAATGCACGTTGAATCATTCACGTTTGGAAACCTTGGTTCGCAAGAAACAAGGTCCATCTTTGCATGCACACCCATCACGGCATACACATGCTCATCACGGACACAACCATGACATGTATGCTCATGTGTACACATGTACACATTGTGGCCGAAAATGTCATCTTGCTAGATTTTGTTATGATCGTATTTATCAAGAAAATTTAGCAACTAATCTTGTTTGGGTTAGAAAGGAAACTAACCCCTATGGACCCAAAAGAAAATGGGTACCAAAAACCACCTCCTTGACTTTTGATGTAGGTGGGAGCTCCGCATCACGTGAGAGTATTGGTGCCTTGAGGTGGATGCGTTCTAAGCTTAAAAGAGAACCATTTGGATGCTTCACTCTCAAGGAGATTTGGTGGGAGGACCACCGTAGTTTGGAGAACTAGAGATGCACCTTCATCGGTTTTGGTATCATTCTCTAACTCCCGTTTTTAATTGCATGCATTTCATGTTCATCAATTTATAGCATGTCTTGTTTTGTTGTTCATTATGTTTATGTCATGTTGATTAGATTAGTGTTATACATGTTTAGTTACTTGAGACACCCATGCTTTATATGGATCTTATCTTTGTGTTCTCACCTTATTTAAACTAATATGTATGCACTTGATCTAATGTACATGCATATACATTATGACCATTGGATGTTTATGATGTTTTGTCTTAATGACTCATGTTTTATTGTTTCATGATTAGTATAATATTTGCCATGTTTATTAGACTTATGCTTTACATGATTAGTTGTTGAGACACCCATGTTTAGTATGGACCCATATTTTGTGTTCTCTTTATGTTTTAGCTATCATGTTAATCATGGATCTAATGCACATGTCTTTGTCATCATATGGTTGACTATGACCTTTTGTTTTAATAATTCATGTTTTTGATTATTATGATTTTCATGTTGATTTGTATCCCGTTTTATGCTTCATGTTTTGACTACTTGCTTGAATGATAGTTTTCATTAAGACTAGGATTTATACTTGTACAACTAGTGAGCTACAAATAGACCTTTATATATGTTTGTGATTGAACGCTCATTTGTATTCACTTGATGCACTAGTATAGTCTAGTTTTGATGATTCTTGCATTTGACTTGTATTCATCATTTTACATGTTTTATTTTAACTTCATGTATATGTCCATCTTGTCCAAACTATCATTTATACATATACATCTTTGAGCCACATGCCTTCATGCATATACCTTTGTGGACTCATTGTGTTTAGGATATGTATGTATACTTTAGTTTGTACATGACATACATATGCCTTGAAGTTTAAATCGTTTGGATGAATTTCATGTTTGCTAAGTGATTTCACATTTATGATGAATTTCATGTTTTTAAGATGATTTCAAATTGGTGATTTCACATCCTAGATGAATTTCATGTTTTCAATATTGAGCTTGATTGTCCATTTTCATGTTGATATGTTTCTCACAACACTTGTACACTCACCTTATTTAATGTTTTCTCATGACTTAGTTTTCATGAGTATAAATTGTGCTATATGGATTTTGAGTGTTTTAGTGCCATGTGGTTTACATGTGTCTTCATGAAAAATATTTTGTGTTATTCCTTATTTGAAGGATCTCATACTAGTTGATTCTTATAACTAGTTGTGATATTCTTCCATGGTAGTAGTTTTCAAACATACTATATTTGTAAACCTATTTTTGAAAACCCCTACCTTCAAAGGGTGGTTGGATGGGAGATCATGCTCATGTATGCTTTATAGTGAAAATCATAGTAAACTTGAACATGAAATGGGTGGTAGGAATATGAGATATACACTTGATATTATTGTTGTTTCATTTGGTATCATTGAATTCTTTTAATTGGTATCAATCTTGACATTTCTTGTATACTCATATATTTGTATGTATGTATGTTTACATTTCTAAGAATATCAATTTCAATTGATATCTAATTTTCATACATATATATGTTTTATGTGTGCTTACTATATCCCTATATCTTTAAGCACAAATCTTGTTTATTATGATAAGTTTGAGTTTCAACTTTGTTTCAATTGATTTAGTTTTCAATTGGTATCTTATTTCGAGCCTTATCATAGTTTTTATTGGTATTTCATAAAGGGGGAGAAAATCTTGTATTTCATCTTTCAATTGGTTTTTAGTATTCCACTCCCTTACTTTATGATAGAGAATAATAATTTCATTGGCAATAGTTGCAATTGGTATCAAAATCATATTTGTTTATATACTTAAAAAAATTAATAATAATTTAAATTGGTATTAAGATCTATGTTTATTTTCAATTGGTATCAACATTTATGTTTAGAAATTCAAAATTTGTTATGTTTAATTTCAATTGATATCAAGATTGTTTATTTACAATTGGTATGTTGATTGTTTACTTATCAATTGGTATCAAGATTTTTGTTTTTCAATTGGTATAGTTTCACTTTTTAAATTGGTATCAAAATGCACTTCATTGACACTTTTTAATTGGTATCATATTTGAGTTTAGTCAAAAAGGGGGAGAGCATCCCTTGATTGATTCCTTGTTTTGAATATAAAAAGAATTTCTTTTAATTGGTATATGTTTTTATTAGTTTTGTTTTTAACCCCTTTGTTGATGATTGACAAAAAGGGGGAGAAGAATTTGAGTTTATATGCATGTTTGTATGCATTTGTATGCATGTTTTATGTGTTTTTATATTAAGTTTATATTGGTATCCAAAGCATTATTTAAAGAACATGTTTAGTTTTGGTATCAAGAGCTTGTAAAAGAGATCATGAGTTTTGTTTTGAATATATTGTGTTTAATTGGTATCTAGATCATGTTATGTCTAGTTTAATTGGTATCAAGAGCATGTTTACTTTTTAAAGATTTTCATTGGTATCTAGAGCATGTTTATTTGTTTTTGCTAATTGGTATCTAGAACATGTTTATGGCTTATAATTTCATTGGTATCTAAAGCCATTTATTAGTTGTTTATCTTATGCATGAGTTAAGGGGAGCTTCTTTGAAGCTTAACTTTAATCCATGCAAATATAACTCCATGAGTTTTGTCATCATCAAAAAGGGGGAGATTGTTGGCCCAAAGGTCTTCCACTCTAGTTTTGATGATGATTAACTCATGTAGTTATGTGTACTAATTATCTTGTGATGTTTAAGTTTCAGATCATTAATCAAGATATTAGTTGGTGAAAGCTTCCACACATCTTTCACATGTTGATTCAAGAGCCCGAGCGTCAAAGATCATATATAGCACTTGCTCTGTGGATCAAAGAGTTTTGGATCGAGTCGGCTTGGAGATTGCGCTCTACAAGAAGACTTAGGTATCCTAGTTTAGTTTTGTGTTTAGATCCAAATTGTAAAGATTAGAATAGTATGATAAGCTTAAGTTCACAACACACACGTATCATGTTTTGGTTTTCGGTTTAACCGATTTTGGTTTGCATGAATAGATATTATATCAAAACAAGTTTACATGGTTTAATGTATATTAGATTTGTTCTATATACATGCATGCTTCAACTCTTAGACAAACTTACATTGATATACCTATTTCATGTGTTTTAGGTTTTGTGTTTTAACAAAACTTATTTTTGGAATTAAAGTCAAAAACTATGATATATATTTGTTTCATGTATATTGGATTTCTATCCATATGCATCATGCTTCAAAGTATTTAAGTATCATGTTTTATACTTGGAAGAGTTTTGGACAAAATGTATTTTCTATTCAAAATTCAAGTTTTAGAAAATACAGTTTTTGGTTTTTGACAAAATTTCTATAACACAAAAATAGTTCAAAATGTTTGAGATTTGTGTTAAACTTTTTAACACAAGTTTGTATTTCAGTTAAAAATGATAAAACTATTTTTGTGGATTTTTAGAGATTTAATGAGAATTTTTAGGATTAAAAATTACATGTTTTTGCTGACCAGAACAGTGTCTGCCAGGTTAGGTCGGTCGACCCGAACGGTCGACCGCACCATGTAGCCGGTCGACCGTCCGGGTCGACCGACGTGCACGGATACGTGCACGCTGGCTACACTTGTAGCCGGTCGACCGTGCGGGTCGACCGACTGAGAGCAGTTGCTCTCTGTTTGTTTGGGTCGACCGGGGCGGTCGACTGACAGCTGTCAACGGTCAGAAATTGACCGTTGGACGGTCGACCGAACCGGTCGACCGGCAGTGTATTTCTGGCATTTCTGCTGCCAACGGCTATATTTTTCTGGGGTCTATAAATACCACATTGGAAAGAGTTTTTCTCTAAGATTTTTTGTGCGAATTTTTCCCTACTCTCTGGTGTTTTTACAGCAATCAAAAGAAGTTTTTTGACTTGAATAGAACAATCCTTTTGGTGTTTTTGCTAGGGTTTGGAAAATCAAAGAAAAGGGTTTTTGGGAAAAGCTTTTGATTGAACTTCACCATCTTGATTTCTATTATTTCCCAAGGATTTTTCTTTGTGATTTTGATTTTCATTCCATTGGTTTTCTCCACACTTGAGCTACATCTACTATCTCATTCTATAGGATATTTGTGTGGGAGAAGAAATTATTTGTGGTTGCTTGTTGAACCACCAAGTTGAAAACCCAATCTTTGTTTGGCTTTGTGCCTTGGGTTGTATCCCTCAAGTTGTGAGGTGATCCTTATGTTTGCTTTGAGCTAATCCCTCAAGTTGTGAGGTGATTGTTTTGTTGGATTGGAGCTTGCCTCAAGGAGGAGGTTGTGTTTGTAAAGAGAGGAGTTGGGTACTCCTTGTGAGAGTTCTTTGTGGACTTGCCAGTGGATTCGAAATCCTTCGTGTGTCGAAGGCGGGGATGTAGAGCTGGGTGCTCGAACCTCGAAACATATCTCGTTGTTTGCGCTTGATCCATTGACTCTCTCTCTATCTCTCTCTTTACTTTGTGCCTTACAATTATTTATATTGTGCATTCATATTTGCTTGGCTTGGTTGTGTGTGCATCATTTGTTGATCACACTTGAGTGTATTGCAATTAAGTTTTTAAATTCCGCATTTAGTTCATAGATTAGCTACATCACCTATTCACCTCCCCTCTAGGTGACTTTTCAGTGTATGCCGTGGAGGGTGTGCATGCAAAGATGGAACTTGTTTCTTACGAACCAAGGATTCCAAGCGTGTATGATTCAAAGCACATTGGTTCAAAGTGGAGCCCATACAATCAGCACTTTTCTTCAACACATTTATATAATGTTCAATACAAGAAGATAAAGTAGAGCATGCAATAGATGTGCTAGGTGAAGCTACATTAGCATGGCAAACATGAGACTCTAAATCATTTTGCAAAGATTTATTTTTATTTAAAACTAAATCTAATTCTTTTGTAATGAAATCAATTTCATTTTTCAAAGCAAGGTTATCTTTTAAAACAAAATTCAATTCTAAAGATAAAACCTCATTGTTCTTCAAAATGTCATCACAATCATTTTTGCTTTTAAAAACTCATTTTCCTTTAGAGCAAGTTCTAGTTGAGATTTAAGTGAGTCGCGTTCACTAGTAATCTCTTCCTTCTCTTGCAAAGTCAATTCAAAACTTGAACACAAATCCTTCATTTCTTCTTTTAGTTCAAGATTATTCTTTTTCAAAAGATCATGTTTTTTCAAAAAAATTTCAAGCTTTTGAGCAAGTTCCAAATTTAAAGTTTGAACTTCTAAGCACCCATAGCAATATGAACTAGAGATCATCTAGTTGAGATTCCGATTGTACCTCAAGGAAGTCCTTCCCTTGGACCATGAGACAATGCTCGTCGGACATGTCTCTCCTAGATCTCCTCATCTTGTTAATAATCCTTGGAAGCTCGGGAGAAGTCAAAATGCTCCAAACTGTAAAAGCCGAATCATAATGAGCAAACACATGTAATAAATCTTTATCAAGAGATGCTCTAAGTGTCTTAAGTGCAAGTGCATTGGCCTTTCTATGCTTGCTATCATGAGGGTAGGATTCCTTGGTAATGGCTTGATAAACTAGATGTCCTAGGGTCTTCAAATGACAACTCATCTTGGCCTTCCAAATATCATGTCTAGGAGGGCTATCCATGAGTGCAACTATATGTGTGCAAAATGCAAATGCAAATGAAGATTAGCAAACCAAGATCTCACTCCTAGGTGGTTAATGAAATACACCTAGAGGGGGGGTGAATAGGTGTGATTGCTAATCTAATGATCTTTTTAAACTTAATTTAATGAGTGATGCAACGATCTCTCAAAACACGACTAGGAGCCGAATACCCCGTGAGAGGTTCTGAACTCCGTCCTCCCAATTCCCCTTAAAATGGGTTAGAGGTGCGCAATGCAACCGTGTTGTATGAGATTTGATCGATGAATGGAATGCTATGATGAAGTGCACACAAATAATATTGCAAGAAGATAAACAAGAGTAAATAGGTTAGTTCTCAAGCAAATAATTGAACACAATATAGAACAAGAGAAAAGTAAGGCAAGAATGACGCAAGGCAATCGCAAACACAAATGATTTGTTTCGAGGTTCGAGCCACCGCTTTACTCCCCGCCTTCACCTCCGTGAAGGGTTTCCACTATCCACCGAGGACGCCTTACAATTTGGTCTACCGAAGACCCCAAGCCCTTAGCTTCACAACTTACAAAGAACTCCACCTAGGAGTTGTCTCCACAAGAACAAGGATTACAAGAACAATAGTGATCTCCACAAGATCACAAAACTCTTTCTCAAACTCTTTTACAACACTCTCACTCTTTTTACAACTTCACTATAGGATGAGTATATGATTTTTGGCTCTATGAAGTGTAGTGAGAAAACTTCAGTTGTAGAGTGATATTAGCAATCAAACACAACTGAAAAACAAACTTTAAAAGAGTTGGAAATGAAAGCTTTAAAATAATTTTTCTCTTTCTCTTGAAAACAATGAAAACAAGGATTTTTCTTTGTTAACAATGAAGAGCTATTTCCCTCTATTTATAGGGAGAGAATAGGTTAAAAAAACTTTTCTTTACACCTAATTTGACCTGCAAAAGGCCCCCAACAACTCTCTAAAACTCTGTTAAAGAAGAAAGAAAAAACAGATTTCAGAACTATCCCAAAGAGGAAAGAGCCATTGGCCAGCAGCAGGCTTGGCGGTCGACCGGTCCGGTCGACCGTCGCCCTGCTGGCAAAGAGCCGTTGGGCTCGGGTCGACCGTCCGTCGACCATCCTCTTTGAGGAAACATAGTTTCCTTCTGGCGGTCGACCGCGCGGTCGACCCAAACAAACCGAGAGTGGATCTGCTTTCAGTCGGTCGACCGACAGACGTGCACAAACGTGCACGTCCTGGAACTGGCGCCGGTCGACCGAGCGGTCGGCCGGTCAGCCTGAAATACAGAAAAACAGGCTGAAATTTAAGTTGGGATTTTTTGTAAAAATATTTTTAAATATATATGGCTAAGTATTATGCAAGGATTAGTCTACACATGTTTTAAACAAAGATTTTCAATATAAAACAAGTTGGAAACATGTGTACATAAACTAATGCATAAAACTTAAAAACGAACATTTTTAAAAACATAGAGAAGATAAAGAATAAGTGTGTGTGCAAATCCTAGAGCCAATTATCCTACACTCAAACTTTAACATTCTATTCTTACAATGTTCTAAGGACTTCAAGGCTTCAAGAGGGGCTTTCTCCACTTGATCTTCAATTTTGCATCTTGAGCCCAATTTGAGTTGTCTTGAGTCCAAGTTACCTTCCTTTAGGGAAGAAAACACCTATACAAGATAGAAAACCTGAAACACACTTAAACAACAAATAATATTAGTACAAATAACTAATATGTTTTGTAATCATCAAAACACACTAAAGACGGGTGATTGTAACCTTGGGCCAACAATCTCCCCCTTTTTGATGATGACAAAACATATAAGTTATTTAAACAAATAAAGGAAGAAAAGCTTGGAAAGCTCCCCCTCAAACAATGCTATGTAAAAAAAATAACTATGAGTGAGATACATGAAACATTGAAAAAACAAATACCAATTGAAAGCAAACTTAACCTTACTACTATTTAAACTTATACTTTTCTCTACTTTAAACTCATATTTTTCTTAAACTTATATTTGTTTAATCTTTTTCTCCCCCTTTTTGTCATACATCAAAAAGGGTTAATCAAAAGCAAAAATAAAAGAAATTTTTCTTTAAGAGTCCAAAATACAAACATTCAACTCACCACAAATAAACGAAAATCTAGCATAATCTAGAGGTTTAGTAAAAATATCGGCAAGTTGAAAATCGGTAGAAACATAATCAATGTCAATATCACCTTTCTCATAATGATCTCTAAGAAAGTGATACCTAATGTCAATGTGTTTGGTTTTACTATGTTGATTTGCATTCTTTGTCATGTGAATAGTACTAGTATTATCACAAAATATTTTAACATGATCAAAGTGTAAATCATAGTCAAAGAGAGTATGTTTCATCCAAAGAACTTGTGCACAACAAGCTCCGGCTGCAACATACTCCGCCTCGGCGGTTGATAGGGCTACCGAATTTTGCTTTTTGGAAGACCAAGATACAAGACAATTACCTAGGAATTGACATGTTCCACTTGTGCTCTTCCTATCCACCCTACAACCCGCATAGTCGGCATCCGAATAACTCGTCATTGTAAATTGTCCGATTTTCGGATACCACAAACCCATCTCAATAGTGCCCTTAAGGTATCTAATTATGCGTTTAACTGCAATTATGTGAGATTCTTTAGGACAAGATTGAAAACGTGCACAAAGACAAACGAAAAACATAATATCCGGCCTACTAGCCGTTAAATAAAGCAAGCTACCAATCATGCTACGATATAATTTAATGTCTATACTATTACCTTGTTCATCCTTGTCAAGCTTTGTAGTGGTTGCCATGGGAGTCTTGCTTACTTTGGATCCTTCAAGCCTGAACCTCTTGATGAGTTCTTTGGTGTACTTGGCTTGATTGATGAATATCCCATCCTTACGTTGCTTGATTTGGAGTCCAAGGAAGTAGTTGAGCTCCCCCATCATAGACATTTCAAATTCATCCTTCATGCATGATTCAAAAGCTTGGCAAAGAGATTCATTAGTAGAACCAAAAATAATATCATCAACATATATTTGCACAATAAGAATATCATTTTTAACATGTTTAGTAAACAAAGTTGTGTCAATTTTTCCTTTCTTAAAACCATTAGAAATCAAAAACGAAGAAAGTCTTTCATACCAAGCCCTAGGGGCTTGTTTTAAACCATAAAGAGCTTTATCTAATTTAAACACAAAATCTGGATGTGTAGGATCAACAAACCCGGGGGGTTGTTCAACATACACTTCCTCTTCAATAAAACCATTTAGAAAAGCACTCTTAACATCCATTTGAAATAATTTGAAATCTTTAAATGAGGCATAAGCTAAGGTCATCCGTATGGCTTCGAGCCGTGCTACGGGTGCAAAGGTTTCTTCAAAATCAATTCCCTCGATTTGAGTGTAAACTTGGGCAACTAACCTAGCCTTGTTTCTAACTACATTACCCGATTCATCCAACTTGTTCTTAAAGATCCACTTAGTACCAATTGTTGGTCTATCGTGGGGCCTAGGAACAAGGTGCCAAACTTGGTTGCGCTCAAATTGATTGAGCTCCTCTTGCATGGCTAGCAACCAATATGAATCAGCCTCGGCTTCGAGGACATTTTTGGGTTCTATATGAGAAATAAATGCAAAATTTTCACAAAAATCTTGAAATTTAGACCGAATGGTTACCCCTTTTGATACTTCACCTATGACAAGGTCCTTGGGATGATGGGGATTGTATCTCCAATCCTTTGGTAGTGGTTGAGAAGGCTCCACCTCATTTGTTTGATTTTCATTTTCTTGGGCCTCTTCCACCTTAGCTTCACTTCCTTCATCATCCTTTGGCTTGTCTCCCATAGTAGAAGCATCCTCCAAGGTCACGTTCTCCAAACCTTCATCTAAAGCATCAATTTCTACAACATTCTTAACAAACATGTTAGATTCTTCAAACTTAACATGTATAGACTCCTCAATAGTCAAAGATGACCTATTGAAGACTCTATAAGCCTTACTAGTATTAGAGTAACCTACAAAAATAGCCTCATAAGATCTAGCATCAAATTTTCCTAAATTATCTTTTGTATTTAAAACAAAACACTTACATCCGAAAACCTTGAAATAAGAAACATTTGGTTTTCTAGAAAAGTACATTTCAAAAGAAGTTTTAGATGTATTTTTACACAAGAAAACACGATTTGCTATGTAACATGAAGTATTAACGGCCTCGGCCCACAAATAATGTGGTAGACCATATTCACTTAACATTGTCCTAGACATCTCTTGTAAGGTACGATTTTCCGCTCAACTACTCCATTTTGTTGTGGAGTTCTAGGACAAGAAAGTTCATGTTTTATTCCATGTTCTTCACAAAAAGTGGTAAAGGGTAGGTTAATGAACTCACCTCCTCTATCACTTCTTATTCTTATAATAGAAGTTTCTTTTTCTTTTTCAACTCTTTTCTTAAAAGTTTGGAAAGATGAAAATGCTTGACTTTTGTGTTCAAGAAAGAAAACTCATGTAAAGCGTGAAAAATCATCTACCAAAACAAATGCAAATCTATTCCCACTTAAACTTTTGGTTTGTGTTGGGCCAAATAAATCCATGTGGATTAACTCCAAAGGACGTGATGTCATGATATCCTTAATTGATTTGAAAGAAGACTTAGTTTGTTTCCCAAATTGACATGCGTCACAAACTCGGTCCTTTTCAAAATTCAAACAAGGAATACCTTTCACCATTTCCTTAGTGTTAAGCCTAGATATATGGTCAAAAGAAATATGGCCTAATCTTCTATGCCACAACCAAGAGTCATCATTGAGGGCTTTTAAATATGTAATATTACAAGACATATTTAACATATCTATCATATAAACATTGCTTTCACGAAAACCGGAAAATACACAAGCATTGGAAATTCTATCAATGACTTTGCAAGCTATATTATCAAAAACTACATCAAAACCTTTGTCACAAAGTTGACTAACACTCAAGAGATTATGCTTGAGGCCATCAACTAAAACTACATTTTCAATTAAAGGGGATGTGCCAAGTTTTACATTACCAATACCGATGATTTTACCCTTGGCGTCATCTCCGAAGGTGACGGTGCCACCTTCATGGTATCTTGGTAGGGTTGCAAAATTGTTGATGTCCCAAGTCATGTGCCTTGAGCAACCACTATCAAGATACCACAGTCCTCTACGTCGTTGGGCTTTGGAAGGTACCTACATCATTTAACGAATTCATTGATTTTGGTACCCAAATTTTCTTGGGTCCTTGAAAGTTAGTGTTTCGAACCCAAACATTATGATGAGCTGCACTTAGTCTATCATAGCAAAAATTGGCTAAGTGTCCTTTCCGCCCACAATGTGAACATGAGAACACTCTACCATACATGAATGCATGATGTGTGTGTGGAGTGTGAACATGTGTGTGTGGAGTGTGAGCATGCTTTGGGTGTTTGCCACGATGTAAAGGTTGTGTGGTGTGAGCATGAGCATGAGCATGGTAAACATTTTTCTTAGGGGCTTGCTTCTTAGGAAACATAGCCTCTATCTTCTTTTTGTTAAATTCACAATTTTTCAAAACATCTCCTAATGAGTCTAGTCTTTCTTTAAGCATGGAGATCTCATTAGAGTCAACTAGTGGGGACTTGCCTTTACAAGATATCTTATATTTATCAAAATCATTTTTAGTTGTAGCTAAAGTAGAAAGCAAGTCATCCTTTTCTTTAGAAAGATTTAAAACTTGAAGACTAAGAGATTCATTTTCTTTCTTCATATTTAAATACTTTTTCTTTAAAGAGTCATAGTTATGTGAAAGTTCAATAAATGCTTCTCCTAGTTCATCCATGGAGAGTTCATCATCAAAAAGAGTAGAAGAGGTTACCTTGCTTGTGCTTTCATTAGCCATGAAGCACATGTTGGCGGTGTCGATCTCCTCCTCGGATTCGCTTTCGGAATCCCATGTTGCCTTCATTGCCTTCTTCTTGTATGGCTTCTTGGATGTGGAGGGCTTCACCTTATCCGGACACTCCGCTACGATGTGTCTCGGCTTTTGGAAATTGAAGCATATGATCTTTCTTTCTTCTTTGCCTCCTTGCCATCTCCTTCTACCTTAGAATTTTGCCTTGTTGTACATCCTCCGGACATTCTTGACTAGAAGTGAGAGCTCTTCGGCATCTTCTTCTTCATCATCTTCGTCGGAGTGTGATGATTGACACTTGAAGGCAATAGTCTTCTTCTTGGTGGGAGCCATCTCCTCCCTTGCTTTCCTTTCCATCTCATGGGTTTTTAGATTCCCAATGAGACCAATTAGCTCTATCTCATCCTTGTCGTTGAGTTCCTTCAAGGTTGTAGCCTTGACTTCCCATGAAGGAGGAAGAGCCCGGATGATCTTTCTTACTCTTTGATCATTGTTGATGTCCTCACCTAGTGAAGAAAGTCCATTAGTAATCTTGGTAAATTTTGTAACCATATCATCTATGGTTTCATTCTCTTGCATGCTAAAATTTTCATATTGGGACCGAAGAAGGTCTATCTTGGCCCTCTTCACTTGTGATGTCCCCTCATGTGTTACTAACAAATGGGTCCAAATCTCGTATGCGGATTTGCAATGGATAACTCTAGCTATGTCATCATCATTGAGGGCTTGTAGGAGTGCATAATGAGCCCTAGCATTGGCATCAAACTCCTTGGTCTCTATTTTGGACCAAGTAGATTCATCACCGGGGGGTACACTAAAGGACTTAGTCACGGCCTTTGCAACTCGACTACCTAGAGATTGCAAGAACACGGTCATCTTAACCTTCCATATGGGAAAGTTAAGTCCATCAAACTTAGGGGGTGTCTTAATACCATCGGCCATGTTTATTAAATGGAGATGAATGATATGATTAGCAATATGAGGATCTCTCTAAGGCTGTTAAGCCAAATCCTAGAGTCCAAGCCCTGATACCAATTGAAATACACCTAGAGGGGGGTGAATAGGTGTGATTGCTAATCTAATGATCTTTTTAAACTTAATTTAATGAGTGATGCAACGATCTCTCAAAACACGACTAGGAGCCGAATACCCCGTGAGAGGTTCTGAACTCCGTCCTCCCTTTCTCCTTAAAATGGGTTAGAGGTGCGCAATGCAACCGTGTTGTATGAGATTTGATCGATGAATGGAATGCTATGATGAAGTGCACACAAATAATATTGCAAGAAGATAAACAAGAGTAAATAGGTTAGTTCTCAAGCAAATAATTGAACACAATATAGAACAAGAGAAATGTAAGGCAAGAATGACGCAAGGCAATCGCAAACACAAATGATTTGTTTCGAGGTTCGAGCCACCGCTCTACTCCCCGCCTTCACCTCCGTGAAGGGTTTCCACTATCCACCGAGGACGCCTTACAATTTGGTCTACCGAAGACCCCAAGCCCTTAGCTTCACAACTTACAAAGAACTCCACCTAGGAGTTGTCTCCACAAGAACAAGGATTACAAGAACAATAGTGATCTCCACAAGATCACAAAACTCTTTCTCAACTCTTTTACAACACTCTCACTCTTTTTACAACTTCACTATAGGATGAGTATATGATTTTTGGCTCTATGAAGTGTAGTGAGAAAACTTCAGTTGTAGAGTGATATTAGCAATCAAACACAACTGAAAAACAAACTTTAAAAAAGTTGGAAATGAAAGCTTTAAAACAATTTTTCTCTTTCTCTTGAAAACAATGAAAACAAGGATTTTTCTTGGTTAACAATGAAGAGCTATTTCCCTCTATTTATAGGGAGAGAATAGGTTAAAAAAACTTTTCTTTACACCTAATTTGACCTGCAAAAGGCCCCCAACAACTCTCTAAAACTCTGTTAAAGAAGAAAGAAAAAACAGATTTCAGAACTATCCCAAAGAGGAAAGAGCCGTTGGCCAGCAGCAGGCTTGGCGGTCGACCGGTCCGGTCGACCGTCGCCCTGCTGGCAAAGAGCCGTTGGGCTCGGGTCGACCGTCCGGTCGACCGTCCTCTTTGAGGAAACACAGTTTCCTTCTGGCGGTCGACCGCGCGGTCGACCCAAACAAACCGAGAGTGGATCTGCTTTCAGTCGGTCGACCGACTGACGTGCACAAACGTGCACGTCCTGGAACTGGCGCCGGTCGACCTAGCGGTCGGCCGGTCAGCCTGAAATATAGAAAAACAGGCTGAAATTTAAGTTGGGATTTTTTGTAAAAATATTTTTAAATATATATGGCTAAGTATTATGCAAGGATTAGTCTACACATGTTTTAAACAAAGATTTTCAATATAAAACAAGTTGGAAACATGTGTACATAAACTAATGCATAAAACTTAAAAACGAACATTTTTAAAAACATAGAGAAGATAAAGAATAAGTGTGTGTGCAAATCCTAGAGCCAATTATCCTACACTCAAACTTTAACATTCTATTCTTACAATGTTCTAAGGACTTCAAGGCTTCAAGAGGGGCTTTCTCCACTTGATCTTCAATTTTGCATCTTGAGCCCAATTTGAGTTGTCTTGAGTCCAAGTTACCTTCCTTTAGGAAGAAAACACCTATACAAGATAGAAAACCTGAAACACACTTAAACAACAAATAATATTAGTACAAATAACTAATATGTTTTGTAATCATCAAAACACACTAAAGTCGGGTGATTGTAACCTTGGGCCAACAGTTAAACCTAAATATCAGGAGCGTAGGCTCTGATACCAATTGTAATCACCTAGAGGGGGATGAATAGGTGATAATGCTAATCTAGTGAACTAAATGTGGAATTTAAAACTAATTGCAACAACACACAAGCAAGTATATGATATAGCAATATGAACAATGCACAAAGTAAAGAGAGAGAGAGAGTCAATGGATCAAGCGCAAATAATAAGATTTATTTCGAGGTTCGAGCACCCAGCTCTACATTCCCGCCTTCACCCAGAAGGATTTCGAATCCACTAGCTTGTCCACACAGGACTCCCACACAGAGAACCTCCACTGAGGATTTGGGGCAATACAATAACTAGGAGTACCCAACTCCTCTCTTTACAACCACAACCTCTCACTAGAGGCAAAGCACCCAGCCAACCAAACAATCACCTCACAACTTGAGGGATAAGCACAAAGCTACACAAGGATCACCTCACAACTTGAGGGATACAACCCACTTTCACAACCTCCTCAACACAATGAGGGAAAGGCACAAAGCCAACCAAAGATAGGGTTTACAACTTGGTGATCAAAATACCACAAACAATCTCTTTTTTTCACAAACACAAAGACTCTATAGATAGGATAGAATGAAGCTCAAGTGTGGAAAATAAAGTGTTTAAAACAAAGAAAAATCACTTGGGAAATCACCACAAAGATATAGAATGATAGAACCAAACCAATTCCCAAAAGACTATTTTTCTTTGAAATATTAAAACACTTTAAAACAATAAGATTGATCTTTTTAGCACAAAGAAACTCTTTTTAAAACTTGTTTAAACACTAGAGAAAGCTCAGAAATTTCGTCCAAAAATTCTTAAGAAAACTATCCACTAATGGGGTATTTATAGCCTCTTTAAATATATAGTCGTTGGCAGCTAAAAATGTCAGAAATGAACTACCGGTCGACCGGCCAGTCGACTGGCCAACGGTCAATTTTTGACCATTGGCAGCTACCGGTTGACCGCCCGGTCGACCGTCCCCAGAAACAGAGAGCAACACTCTCTGTCCGGTCGACCGCTCAGTCGACCGGGAGCAACCCGAGAGTGGGTTGCTCTCAGTCGGTCGACCGTGCGGTCGACCAGCTTAAAGGGCAGCCAGCGTGCATGTCCTTGTACACGTCGGTCGACCGCTACGGTCGACCGGCTCCTGGTCCGGTCGACCATGCGGTCGACCAACCTAGCCTGGCAGAGCCAGTTCTGGGCTGAAAAACTAAGGTTTTTATTATCCAATAAATTCCCATAAAACCTCTAAAAATCCACAAAAGTAGTTTTCTCATTTTACATTGATATATAAACATGTGATAAAAATTACAACACAAAAATTAAACATTTTGAACTATTTTTGTGTCTTACAAATTTTATCAAAAACCAAAACCTGTATTTTTCAAAACTTGGATTTTTCAAAAGAAAATCCGATTTTTTCAAAACTCATTTAAATACAAAAACATGATACTTAAACACATTGAAGCATGTTGCATATGGATGAAAATCCAATATACAAGAAACATATACATATCCATGTTTTTGACTTTAATTCCAAAATATGTTTTGTTAAAACACAAAACCTAAAACACATGAATAGGCATATCAAAATAAGTTTGTCTAAGTAGTTGAAGCATGCATGTATATAGACCAAATCTAATATACATTAAACCATGTAAACTTGTTTTGATATAATATCTATTCATGAAAACCAAGATCGGTTAAACCAAAAATGGAAAAACCGAAAACCAATATTCAAAACATGAAACGTGTGTGTTGTGAACTTGAGCATATCATACTATTCTAATCTTTACAAATGGATCTAAACACAAAACTAAACTAGGTACTGATGTCTTCTTGTAGAGCGCCGTCTCCAAGCCGACTCGATCCAAAACTCCGTGATTCACCGAGCTTGACTCCAATGAGTGCTATATATGATCTTGATGCTCAGGCTCTTGAATCACCACGTGAAAGCTTCCAAATCATCTTTGTTGAAGCTAATCACCAACTAATATCTTGATTAATGATCTGAAACTAAACATCACAAGATTATTAGTACACATAACTACATGAGTTAATCATCATCAAAACTAGAGTGGAAGGCCTCTGGGCCAACACTATGTTCTCCATCATTCTGAATACATTTGGCTCATAATGAGAGAACTGAGGAGATTCGTCCTCGCTTTTAGAGTCTTTGCGAGTCTTTGATTTGGACTCGACTCTTCCAAAAAGAATTGATTTTTGGCCTTTGCGTCTTGCTGAGACCTCGAATAAGGATCCTTGTGCCTCACTGACGCTTTGATATGCCGGGAGGGATGACTTCATTGGTACATGCAATGATGTCAGCGCATCTATTGCCGACCAGGGGGCATCATCTACATCGGTACTGGTATCTGATGGCATGGAATCAGAAGCAAACATAGAAAGATAAACCAAATTTAGTTCTTATTAATGTACTACTCGCCTATATCATTGGCGGGGTTATTGACATCGAGCTTATTAATGCTCGTTACGAGTGGGTTCAGCTCCCAAAGACATTCTTCCTTTGCCTCTGGTTCAATGTCAGCTTCATTACCAGAGTTTGGTTCCTCTAGCTGGGGATTCTCATTCATCTCCAAAGAATTCTGATATAGGAGAGAGTCTGTGAAGTAGTTCTCTGTCCCCTTGAACGGATGCTTTTCGGCAATTAGCATTCAAAATTTTCCATCTCCGTCAATATAGTTCATGACTTGATGGAGAGTGGAGGGGACGATGGAGTTACGATGAATCTACGGTCGTCCCTACTGCAAATTGTACGAAGTGTCAGCATCAGTCACATAGCACATCACTTCAGATCTCAGATCCCCATCTGACATCTTCCCATTTGGGTGCATACCATTGGCATTGAAACTATAAATTGTAGTTTGGGTGGCGCTCAATCGATGGGTGGGGATCCCTAAGTGCTGTAAGACTCGGCGAGGCAAATTCTCAACGCTTATCGTGGATCTACCTGAATGCGGCTCACTTCAGACGATCCAATATACCTGTGAAATACAGGGGCCTATCATGTTTCCCCTTGACCTGCATGTCGTCTGGTGTGAAGGTGACGCAGGGGGCATGTTGAGAGATGTGGAGGCAGTTTTCTTTACCTTTCTCCTGTGGTCCAGCCGGAATCCGGATTATGAAGACCTCAGCATTAGCTAAAGCTTCTTTCAGAGCTTCTCTTTTTGACTTTGACAGTCTTAGGAGCTCGTAAAGAGTGAACCTAGCCGGGATGTTGGCTAGTTGAGCCAAGACATCAAAGCGGTAAGGTGTTGATGATCCTTCTGCTTTGTCCTTTGGGAGAGCCTTGGAATACCGAAACTCCTTCTGCTTCTCCACAGGTTGCTTCGTGGATGGCTTGGTTGGCTTTGAAGTAGGTTTAGGCGGATTTTCTGCCAACTCATCGTATTTCTTCAAATACAACTGACCCAAAGTTTCGACCATGAGTGGTGCATTCAGCTCTGCGGCAAGGACGATTGTCTCCTCCTCTGAATAGGTTAGTGAGGGGACATCAGTCTCTGCTTCCCGGGAAGAGGCGCACACTACATTACAAGGTGCAACTTTTGTCTTGCTTTTGGACTTTCTGTTGGTAACAGTAGTCCATTGTTGGCTTTCCACAAGATCGGGATGAATCCACATGATCCCTCCCTGAGGAGTAGGAATAGGCACGAGACCTTTCTCCTGCTGGTGGTGCGGATCTGTATTGATCATCCTTAGTTTTTCGGGATGGGAACTACTCCGGTCGGTGTTGGAGGTTGATCCCCGAACTGAAGAAATGTCGTCATGTTTGCCGTCACTTTCTTCTGTTCCGAGCGGACTTAAGCACTTCTACATCAATCAAAGCTTGGAGGATGTCTTAGAAGATGTAACAGCTCTTGGAGGGTGTCCCAGCATCCTGTGGTACAAACAGTAATTGGGATTGTCAGTCTTGCCGACCTCCTCAGGACATCTAGCTTCAGGAAGTTTTAATTTGTTGCTCTTGTTGAGTAACTTGAACAACAAATCGATATGCGCGTCTTTGAAGAAGTACTGCCTGTTGGCGCGCGACTGATTTGAAGAACCACCCCCTCTGGTCGGCTGAGCTTTAACTGGAGACTTCGCCTATGTTGCCAATGTATCCTTCCTTTTTGACTGAAAAGATACTTCTGGCGTGCGTCTTGTCGACATTTCAGGTCTGGGCTTGTTTCTTCTGCCTTAACCTTAGCGACAATCTCTTCTGCCTGTTCACCTTGTTGGACCAACTGCTTTCAGAAGCGACTTTCAGCAACTCCTATATGGGCTAGGAGCGAAGTTTACAAATTGTAACGAGATGTTTCGACCAGGGTGGCCTGGATCATACTGCTAGGACATCAGAGTGTCATATTCTGAAATCTTTCTACAAATACTTTGATCGACTCTTCTTTTCGTTGCTTTGTTGCCAGGAGAGTTGGCATGGTAACCTTCGAGTCATTTTCGAAGAAGCGTGTAAGGAAAAGCTTCTCCAAATCACTCCAGTTCTCGATGGAGCCTTCTAGGAGTTTCATGAACCATTCAAAGGTGAGTCCTTTCAGAGTGCCGATGAAAACGCGCCAAGATGGCATCATTTACTACTACGTTCCCTGTTTGAGACTTGAAGTAGTAGATATGTTGGTTCGGTGACTCTTTGTTGTCAAAGACCTGTAGGGTCGGAGCTTTGAACTAAGGAGGGTGCGGGACAAGATCCCACTCAGCCGGGTACGGCCAGATCACTCCTGCTTTTGGAGGCCTTTCTTATTGGCGAGGGCTTCTAGACGCTATTCCAGTTTATTCATTCTTTTAGAATGAGTGCTCCCATTCTCTGAATTACCTCCTTCTTCAGACGAAGGCTTGGACGACTCAGAGTTGGATTGTCCCTCCTCCTCGATATGCACAGAAGATGAGCTCTCCCCTTCCTTCCATTTACCTTTAGACTTCTTATAAGGAGTTTTGAGTTTCGGCCTTCTCCCGCCCTCAAGCAATTGTGAAAGCATTTGCTTGAGCGTGACGATAGATTCTTGTTGGGCATGAATCATATCGAGTTGTTCTCTCTGAGCTTGGGCTTGCTATTCAAAGCGCCTGGCCATCTCCTCAGGAGTGTTTGCCATATATGCGAAGGCTTCCTTCTCTACATAAGAGTTCGAGGCCTGCGATTCCGCAATAGCAGAGTGTGATTCACTTACTTCAATACCCCGGGCTAGAGCACTGTAGTCGACTGGGGCTACCACGCCAGTTCGAGTGCGGGTATGGCAGTACACTCCTTCCGGTTCATCATCAGACTTATCAGAGCTTACTGTCAGTTATTTTCCCTTACTTCTACTTGGCTTAATGCTAGGACCTACGATATTTGCAGTGACTTCGGGATACTCTGTATCAGAGAAGGTTCTCTTTTTGTAGGAATGACACCTTTTGGCTGATAGGGAGGTTGAGGTTAATCTTCTGAATATCGACTGCTTACTTACATGTGAGCTACAACGACATTTAGAGAGCATTGCCGTGATGAGCTATTCACAGCAACATGATGGAGCGATCTGATTAACACTCCTTTTCTTTGTCAAATAATCCCTTAGATCTGTCGGAGGGGGATCAATCGGGGTTTCGAGGCTTTTCAGCTTCTTAGAGCCATCCTTGTGTCACAATTCTGAAACGCAGGGTTCAAAAATGCGGAGCTCACGTTCTGTAGAATGGTCGCGTTTTGGCTTTGAAACGCGGGTCTCATGCCTCTGCCGAGAAGAGACGCGGACCTCGTGTTGCTGATTGTCGCATCTGGCTAGCGACACTTGAGAAACGCAGACTTTTTCTGTCAGGCGTTCTGTCGTAGAGACGCGGGTCTCGTGCCTCTGAGAAGAGACGCGGACCTTGCGTTGCTGAACGTCGCGTTTAAGAGGTGAAACCTCAGAAATGCAAGCCTTTTGAGCTTCGTGTTGTGGTCTCCAAACGCGGACTTCGCGCGTCTGATATAACTCAAAAGAGATGTAGGCCTGAGCATCGCATTCTGTATCTGCTGGACGGATAGTTATTCCAGCTTCTTGAGTCTGTTATCGACGTGCGCGTCATCTTTGTCGACGTTCAGCATTCCGGTTACACCGTACGGGTTGTTGGAAACCCCTGGTAACCTGGAGCTGAGGAAGAGGGTGGGTGTGGTCGGTTTGACCATCAACAATGTTGGCCTCGCGGGTCTCGTGAGGCATGTTAACGTAGACATTACGTGTGATATGGCCAGCAATGATGCCAACAATGATGCTCTCTACATAGGCCATTTTCGGAGAAGTCTCCGAAGGGACCTGAAAGCGGATCTCTGAAGAGACTTTGCGGTACTACCGCGCCCTTGGGCTTTTGGAACTAAAAGAGAGGAACTCTTCATACTTTTTCTGGTCGAATTCTACGACAAGCGATTCGATCATTTTTTCCATGAAGGTGACGTCACCTTGCGCCACAACTTGCTCATCAGTAGAGAAAGTAGTCCCCAACGGAGTCGCCAGCTCTTGTTTGTACCAGGAAAAATTTAGAAGATCGTAATAAAATTTTCTTGAATCAATGAAAGATTACAACAATCTCAAAAATTCTGATTATAAGAGAGAGAAGAAATTCAAGCTCAAATCTTTTCTTTATTTAATACTGGGTTCTTAATGTAGCAGCGGAAAGTGAATCTTGTTTTCTATTGACCGGGTCAATGTCACAATCTTCTGGGAATCTTCTCTTCAGACTATAGACGGATTAGCACAGCTCCTGTCTAATGAAATCTCAAAGAGACTTGAGGAAAGAACAAACTTGTATTCAGCAAATTGTTAGAAGAGTTGAACTCTTTTATATTCCTCAGCTAAAGATTCTGATTTTTCCGATCAAAACTTCCGACCCCTCTTCAGTAGCAAACTGAGCTATTTATAGGGATTTCAAGGGTAAAACTTGTTGGCCCATAAGGTTACACTCTCCATTTATTTATAGTTTTGATGATAACAAACCAAATAGGAGCTATATGGTACTAATTAGTTTGTTGAGATAAGTTTCAGGTTTGTACCATAGTTTGGAGGCCATTGCTTAGCTATTGCAACAACTTCTAGGTTCATGAAGCATAGAAGGCAAATTACACTTCAAGGAAGGAACATAGAAGAAAAGGCTCTAGCAAGGCATTGCATGGCTCAAGATTGCTCAAGAGACTCAATTAGATTTATTTTTAGTTTAGAGTTTTTGTTAAAGAATAGTGAATAGGTTTGAAGCTCTAACACACACGTTTTTGCGCACATCCTATTTCTAAGTTTATTTCATATAAATTATACAAAAATATTTTGATACAAAATCCTCTCCTTGTAAATCTATATTTATGTTTTATACTTATTCCTATTTAAAACATCTTTGATAAAAATATTTTTCTCCTCAAAATTTTGTTTGAAAATTGGTTTTTGGCCTGAGCCGGTTGACCGCCCGGGTCGACCGTGGCTATGACAGGCTTTGCCGGTCGACCCGGGCGGTCGACCGTGGTTCTGGCAGTGCACGTATCAGTGTGCACGTTTCACGGTCGACCGTGACGGTCGACCGACTGAAAGTCTTTACTCTCTGTTTGTTTGGGTCGACCGGGCCGGTCAACCGTATCCTGCAACGGTCGTTTTCTTTGAACTAGCGGTCGACCGGGCCGGTCGACCGGACTAGCCGTTTGAACAGTAACGGCTAGTTTCTGAACAGGTTTAATTTTTGTCCTTTTCTCACTTAAGTGTGTTTAAATGACATGTTTTGGTTTTAATACATTCTGATTAGGCTTAAAAATGTTTTATCTTCTAACCCTAGCCCTCTCCTATAAATAGGGGTGTTTGGGGAGAGATTGTATTACCTAATTATTACAAGAAAAATTCAAAAGTTTAAGGCATTAAAAAGAGCTTGGTTTCTTGGTTTTTGTGCTAAAATTCTCTCTCATTTTCTGAAGTGTTTTCAAGAATTCTCTGATTTCATTTTCTTTTCTCTTTGCACACAAGAGCTTCATTCCTACTCATTGTTCTCTAAGGACCTTTGTAAGGGAAGAGAATTTTGAAAGAGAAAGTTTGTGGGCTTTTGACTACCAAGAGAGAACTTGTACTTGAGATTGTGGAGTTGGGTACTCCGGTGTATTTGTGACATCTTTGTGATAGTGGAAGTGGTTGGAATCCTTCTGGGGAAGGCGGGGAAGTAGAGCTGGGTGCTCGAACCTCGATAACAATTCTTTGTGTTTGCATTTGGTTTACTTTTCTTGTTCTTGCACTACTTTCATTGCTATTATTGCTTGCTTTTGTTTGTCATTGCTATATTCACTTGTTGTCATTCATCTTGTCAATCATTGTCCCATACAACAAGGTTGCATTGTGCACCTCCAACTCATATTTACGAGGAATCAGGAGGAAGGAGTTCAGAACCCTTCACGGGGCATTCGGCTCTTAGTCTTTTTTGACACGGAGAGGGGTTGGCTGGCGTAACGTTTCCTGGAATCAGATGGAAAAGATTACAGCCGGCTTAATCTTCCGGTTACAAGGGAGGGGGAATATTGGATCTTGAATTCCCCCTTTGTTTAGTGCTGGGTTCTTCGTGTGGCGGTGGAGAGTGAATCTTGTTCTCCGTTGACCGGATGACTGTTCGGACCGTCGGGGATCTTCTCTTCGGTCGGTAGAGGGAGTAACTCAGCTCCGTCTACCAAAACTCTAGAAGAGGAGGTAGGCGAAGAGCGGCTAGTACTCAGTAAGCTCGCTGAAGGTTTTTCTCTCTCTCTGTCGATGATCTCTCCTTTGCCCGATAATCGTCGACGTCCTCTCTCTTTGTTGTTGTTGTTTCTCTTCCTTTGATTGTCGTCTTAATTGTCGTCTTAATTGTCGTCCCCCTTCAATAGTGACGGGACTATTTATAGGGTTTTTAGGGGGTGATCGTGCCCCCTAAAAGTGCTCCACGATGAGGGCCAACTTCCCGCTACATGGGCGGTGGATGGCGCCATAATCGGAGTAGTTGCAACCGAGACGTGGGTGTCGAGCCGACGCGTCTTGATGCTGAGACGCGGGCTTCGGGCCGACGCGCCTTGATGCTGAGACGCGGGTTTCGGGCTGACGCGCCTTGATGCTGAGACGCGGGCTTCGGGCTGACGCGCCTTGATGCTGAGACGCGGGCTTCGGGCTGACGCGCCTTGATGCTGAGACGCGGGCTTCGGTTTGACGCGCCTTGATGCTGAGACGCGGGCTATCTCTCGCGTCTTGATTGTCGCATTTAGCCTTGCGCCTGGATCTTGGATCTCTGTGTTTTGGTGGCTTGTCTTGGTGATTTTTAGACAGCCTACAGAACCCCCTCCAAAGTTTTCGACATTCCGCAGTTAACTGGGACGATTTCGAAATACTTTGGACTCTAGCTGAGTTCGCCTTCATGACTAGACTGTTGATGCTCCGGGTTTGATCTTATCTGGAGTTGGTCTTCGTGAGTGTACTGTTGAACTCTTTGAAGCCCCCAGAGTTGATCATGTTGAGTGTTTAGATGCACAGTCTAAACCTCCCGATTGCTTTTAGTCTGTCATTGGCGCGCTTTAAAGCCAGGAGTGGTTGGTCGTCTGCTTGCATCATGTACTGTTGAACTGATTTTGCAGAAGCAGGAGCCAAACGCAGGTTTCTTTTTCAAAAAGCAGAGATGGTACTGCTGTAAAGGCGCGATTTGCGTCCTTTGGCAATGGAGACGCGACTGATCTTCAGAAGGCAGACGCGATATTTGGCCAGACTGGAAGGACGCGAATTTCTTAGAGAGACGCGACCTTCCAAATGCATTCATGGAGAGGCTGACGTGGCATGTCCATCGAGGAGGTGCGTTCTTTGGGCGCGAATTCTGTGCCATGTCATGATTACGCCGCCAGCTGGCCTAGGGAACCGGCGAAATTCGCCTTTTGGCGCGCGGATTTCCTGGTTCATTAAATGACTGCTCCACGTGTCGACTGCTGACTCGTGGCGGGGTTGCGACGCATGATCTTCTCCGTTCAGAAATGATTTGGTTACACGCGTCAAGCGGCGACTCGCTGCAGCGTCTACCGGGCCATGCGCCGCGTATCTTCGCGCGAATCCTGTGCCTATAAAAGGCAACAGTTGAGAGATACATCTTCTTCTCCGAACGCACTCGCTGAAAAAAAGAATTTCCTTCTCTATTCATCTTCGAAGTTGTTCATCTCCTTGCTCGGATTTTTGAACATCAATGGCACTCAAGACTAAGCCAACTGCATCGTCCTCAAAGGCGACCGTCGCCGAGGCCCAGAGGGGCGGCTCCTCCGCTGCACCGGACGTCGTTCTCCCAGGTCTCCAAGGTAAAGGCCTCTTAGGCGGAAGTTTCGCCATTAAAGAAAGTTCAAAGAACTTTTAGAACCCTTAACACGTGATTTTCAAATCGTGTTTGATTCCCAGACGCAGTCTTTGGGATGATAACCGAGGCGCGGGTTTGGACCCTCGCGCGCTTGAGTCCTGCGCTTCAGATTCTTCACTTAGAATATTTTCTATTTTGAAGGGTTCAGACGCGGACTTAGTTTACAGAACGCGGATTTGATCCTTGCGTTCTATTTCATCAGCTGCTGATTTTGATGAATCTGGCACCCGAGTCCAAGTACTTCGACATCTGGGGATGTGAAAGGAAGGGGGTTACCCTCCTTAACTTCTGGCGATTATGGTAGTGAAAGGTTAAGGTGGATAACTCCCTTCTTTTCGCACCCCAGAAGTGACATCAAGGAGAATGTTGTGGAGACGCCGATCCCATAGGTCTGGACGCGGATTTGATAATTCCTGCGTCCAGTGCCTCTTCTGCGTGGATGCGCAGGTCTGGACGCAGATTTTATAACTCCTGGTCCAGTGTCTCTTCTGCGTTGATGTGCAGGTCTGGACGCGGATTTTATAACTCCTGCGTCCAGTCTCTTCTGCGTTCGGATTATGAACACTTAGCATTTTGTTTTCATTCTTCTATGCTTTTGATAGAGTATCTAACTAAGTGTCCTTTTCTTTTGCAGCGCCACGCCCTGCTACTTCACTCGCCAAGAAGTGCCACTTTGGTCATGTAGGTGGTGCTGACCGGGATTTGACTTTGTATTGCAAAGGACTGTTGTCCTGTGGACTGACAAATCACCGGATCGCAGAGAGAGGCTCTCAAATGTTGACATGAGAACTCTTCGGGTGTTCATGACTGATGCAGCATTCGCAACAGATGCTGGCATCAAGCTGGAGAAGCCTGCCTTCTTCTTCGGAGATCGTATCCATGATGGCGGCCATCGCGTATATGACGGGACTTACAAATGGCTCCGTCAGATAAAGGGTGGAAGATTCTTTCTTCCAGACATGGAGAGGATGTTCCCGCTGTCCTACTTCCAGCATATGTCCGTCCCTCGGAAGATGGAATGGGACCTTGCTCGATATGTTCCCGAGGTCACTCTCGGTGATTTGGGCTCCCACAAAGTATACCGTCATGATAGCCATGACAGGTCAGTTATCGGCCTTTTCCCTGGGTCGCGCAGGACTAGGTTCCAGCTGGGGAGATACCACAACTTGGCACTACCTTCCTCAACGCCTTCATGGAGGCGGAGGGTGACTACCCGGTTGGGTTCCGTGCGCCGGGGTGGGTCCGTTCCACGGAGAACTATTGGTGGGGCAGGATGGTCGGCTTTGTCCTTACCGAGCTCGGGGACCTGCTAAAGCGCGTGGGGCTGTACTCGGCAGTCAGGCCGTGCAGTGGGGGATCCCTCAAAGCTCTCAGAACTTCTTCGGGATTCTAGAGCGTTATAATCCTTCGACGGGGACGTTCTTCACTCCGGTCGGAGAATGGGCCTTGCTCTGCACGAGCTGCACGAGGTCTCGGAGCTGTCGACAGGGGATATTCCCTATGAGGAATTGTCCCGACCGCTGTGGAGCTTCGCTATGTGAAGGAGGAGTTTCCCCTCATATATGAGACCTACTGGGAAGTGCTATGTCACTTCCACATTTTGCGGCCAGATAACCAAATGGCGGTCGCAGGGAGTCAAGCAACTGTCGTGGGCCAGTTACTTTTTCAATAATGTCAACACCAAAGACCATCGGATAACCCGATTGGATCCCAGCTCTGACAGGGAGATCGAAGACAGGATCGACCAGGCTCCGAACAGCTTCTACACCACGGAGTCGAACGAGGACGTTTTCGACCCTGACTTGGTTTTTGAAAGCTTTCACCATCAAGCCCGGACTCCTATCTCTGATCGGGCGCTGTTGGCGGGCTTTCTGATGCTGTGGCTGAAGCGCTGTGTGGTGCCCACCACGCTGCCGCATGAAGTCATTGTTGCTGATGTGGTGTACCCGGCGGTGCTCCTGGCTCGTGGGAACCCCATAGCCCTTCTCCCGGCCGTGGCGGCTGGTATTCAGAGCGGGCTGCGGGCGCTCACTAAGAGTTTCTGTGAGCCACCAAAAACTACAGACTCCGAGGGAAAGTCGTATGTTGACTCAGAGGGGAGTCTGACGGTGAGCGTCCCAACCCTCGTGTCGAGCTGCCTTACACGTACCTTATTGCTTGGTACGTGATGCATTGCCCTTCTTTGATGACGGCAGCGCGTTGGAGGGAGAATTCTGTCCCTTTCGTACAGCAGTTGGAGGGTTCAAAATGGCGTGATCCTTACATATATTACGTCCGGAAGTGCCTTTCAGACCCTGCCAACTACCAGCTCAATCGCTGCCCTCCTCCAGATCCCTGATGCATCTTTCGGGGATCTACTTGTTGATTCCGTTGGCCCCAGATGACTTCACGAGGTTATCCGCGGGGGCCTTCTGGTGGTTGCTAAATATCCGGCCCGGATATGTGCTTTTCCGGCAAGGGACGTCATGTACCATTGAGCCGTACATGCCGAGCCGCTTCGCTCGACAGTTCGGCTATGATCAGCTCTATGTCGGGAACCCCAATGCTAGACTCGCCTTCGAAGGGAACCTGTTCGAGGGTGCTCGGGCCTGGTACTATAGTGTGGCTGGAGGGACGGGAGTATCTTTCCGTCTACCTCTCGAGGGGCCCAAGTGCCGTACGAGTTTCAGCTTCTGTACTTGGTACTCTCAAGCAAGCCATCCAAACGCCAGACTTTTTCCCGGCGTCTTCATGCATTGAGAGCATCAATGCAAGTCTCGAGGCCAGGACTGATTCTAGTAAAAACCGACGAAACTCGTAGAACAGTACCTGAAGGCCCAAAAGGAGGTCGGGCGAAGATCGAGGAGGGAGCCCCAGCAGTGAGGGCGGAGCCGCGACCGGCAAGGGCAGAGCCACCAGCGACAAGGGCGGAGCCACCAGCCCTAGGGAGGAGCCGCGGGCCAGGAGGTCTAAGCAGTTGGCGAGCAAGCGTCATCGACGCTCTGCTTCTATCGCTGAGCCTGCCCCAAAGAAGGCTCGGAGGGACTTAACGGCTGAAGTCTCTCGATCCAGAGACATCTCTGCCGGAGTTGAGGCTCCTCCTGAAGACGTCCCTGTTAGGGTTGAGAAACCGTCGGAAGATGAAGATTTCCCCACCTAGTCCGTGCTCCTAGGTCGCGCAGCAGAGCCGTGGAGGAAGGGGAGCTTGTTGAAGAGTCCACCGCCGCCGAAGATGACGAGTCACTGGAGGTTGACATAATGACTGGAGGGGATGTTGAGATTGCAGGCCTCTCAGCTCACCCGAGCTTCTTCTGCTCATGATGGGAGAGACGAGGCACAGCAGCCGGGGTCTCCTAGCATCTTCATTTCCAGTCTTAGGGCAGTCGACCCTAGTCCTACCACTGGGGTAATTGGAGGTAAGGCTCCTGTTGCGGAGCTTCCTCGCGTTGCGCTGTCGTCTTCTTCTTCGTTATCGGGGGAAAGCGACTTCGAAGACGAGACCGACTATGGCGATGAACCCGCTCTTCCTGATCAGAGCAAATTCTTCCACATCTCGGAGGAGGAAATACATGAGGGTGAGCCATCGACCGCACCATCGCTAGCGATTATCCCTACTGAAGGTATTCTTTCCATCTTCTGTCTAATTTCCTCTTTGCATATTGAAGGGGATGTTCTAACATTCTTCTTTTATGCTGCAGGGCCAGCCGAAGATGCTGAGGCTACAACCTCCTCGCGTATCGAGGAGATGGTGAAAGAGTTGACCCGGCCCGAGGGGATTGAGGTCTCGGCTGCTGAGATACCCTCAAAGGGGGCAGCTGTTGAAATTGGGGAGCCTTCCACTCTGCCAGAAGAGGAAGTAACCACTGAGGCTGAGGAGGCTCTCACTCTGCCAGGCGAGGAGGTTACTGCTGAAGCCGGGAGACTTCCGCTCCGCAGGATTTGACGTCTCCGGACCTCCAACCTGGTAAGGCAGCTCTGATGCTTTAAATGTTTAGCTCTTCTATCATTGTGGCTAACATCGCGATAACTTGCAGAGAGGACCGAGGGGGTTCAGGTGGAGGGTCCGATGGTTGGCACCCTTCCAGAAGGCCATACAGCTCAGGTCTCGGTGGAGGTTTCTGAGGAGGTCGTGCTTACTACTCCCTCATTGGTCGTGGAGGCTCCTGCAGAGGTAGTACCTCCGGAAGCGTCAGCGGCCGGTCCAGCTCTGGTTGTCTCGACGGCCAGCACGACTCTTGTGCGAGGAGATCCGCCTTATATCCCCTATCCTGTGACAGAAAAGGGGTCGGGAAGCTTCCTAGGTGGTGAAGACATGGGGGAACTGGCACGTCAGATGGTGCAGCAATTCTTCGCTTCGATGGGATCATGTATTGATCTCATCTTACGTGGGAACAGCACGTTCCAATTTGCCCAGACGCTTCTTAAAAATCTGGCCGTGAACGTCGAATTAACTGGAGGCCCTTCACTTGCCAAGGCGTGTCTACGGGTGGTAGAGCAACTGGGAGACTACCTACAGGAGCTGGAGTCTTTGGAAGATGCTGGCTCTTTTAGTGAGGCCCAGGCCACCCTGACTAGGCTCCTAGCTGCTCAAGAACGAGAGCGACAGGAAGCGGAGGCACAAATCGCTGCAGAGATCCGCAATCTCGAATATTCCCAGGCTGAATGTCAGAAACTAGCTGGCGATTCAAGGGAATCCGAGCTTGTCATGCAGAGCACAGAGCAAGTCATCATCAGGGCTCGGGACACCATTGCCAAGGCAGAAGTGGTGCTTGCGCTCAATGAGGAAAAGCTTGCTATCATCAAAAAGCAGCTAGAGGAGCAACAAGCTGCTAGGGCGCGAGCTGAAGAGAGTCTGTCTCTACATTCTTCCAGGGTGGAATCTCTGCGAACGCAGCTGGCTGCAAGAAATTTCTTATCCGAAGAGGAGCTGCGGAACCGGGCTATTATGGAAGCTGAAAGGACGCGCCAACACGAGATTCACCGCCTTAGGGAACAAATCCGTACCTTGGCGAACCAGGACATTTAGCCTTCTTTTCTTTTCCCCCTTTTTTGTAAAGAAGAGGACACTCTGTTTAGAGTGTTTGTATCCACTTTTACTGTTTATAATAAAAGTTTGAAAAATTTTGCTCCATCTTCTTTGCTCAGCTGTAGGCGAATCCAACTCCTTGGTAACTGGCACTTAGGTAAGACTAAGTCCTGTTAATGAAACGCGGCCTTGACTCTGAGTCTTCTTAATGAGACGCGACATTGATCCATAAAGTGAGACGCGGTCGTCAGTCCACAGGAACTTAGATTTACTAAGTCCCTTTTGATGAGACGCAGCATCAATCTCAGAGTGATACGCGGTCTTCTTGATGAGACGCAGCATTGATCCATAAAGTGAGACGCGGTCGTCAGTCCATGGAGTGAGACGCAGCATCAATCTCAGAGTGATACGCGGTCTTCTTGATGAGACGCAGCATTGATCCATAAAGTGAGACGCGGTCGTCAGTCCATGGAGTGAGACGCAGCGTCAATCACAGAGTGAAACGCGGTGCTAAGAAAGACGCGGATCGATCAGACACGGGATGCGTAGCCTCGAGCGACTTTCCCATCTGCGTTCAATGCAGCATGACTTTAAAAGATTTTTAGGAGATCTTTGAACGTCAAGTCTTCACCGTCGATTGGGGTTCCGGGTCATCCGTTGTGTCCCAAGACAGTTATCCACGCGTCGGCCTCTTATTGGGTTCAGGCGTTAATGCTCTTGCATGCGGAACCGACGCTGGCGGTTGAAAAACCGGCGCACTTCGACGGTTTCCAAAGCAGCGTTCCACGCGTCCGTTTTTGATTGGGCTTTGACAGTTGTGCGCGACGGTTCCGATTGATGCCCCATTAATGACAGTTATTAGGGACTGCCTATAAATAGAGTGCACCCTCTCCTCTTCAACAATCCAACTTAGACTGTTTTCATTTGTTTTGCTCCGAGAGAAGTCTCGCCTTGAATTATCTTTCAGAGAACCGTCTTCATGGATGAAGGTGACCCATGGATGAAGATGACCCAGAGCTCTCATGCCTCTGTTTGGTCTCTTCAGAAGGAATCCTCTCTCATGTCATCTTGCGCACCCGCGTTTGGATGCAGAGAGGTCAACTCTGGACAGAGGTTTCTGCTGGTATGTCACCCCGATGATGTCCATAGCCTGTATTTTGGCATAGGCATCTGAATGAAATTCTGGTGCATTCCTATTCTGGAATTTGTGCTGGTGACTTGAACTTTTCTGAACGCGGGCTCTTGACGCTGGCTTTGCTCATGGCTATTGCCTTGGCGCGTTTCAGACCTGAATCTTGCAACTCCTGTTCACCCAACAGAGAGATGGCAATTTTCGGCGTTTGAAGTTTTTCGCGTCTAGTACATTAGACGCGGGTGCAAACTGAGACCGCGTTTGAATCCTGGGAGTGGCACAGTTTTGACTCGCGTCTGTTTCTGCTGACGCGGTGGTTTGACTGTGCAGATCATTTCCGCGTCTGAAGTCTTCAATGACTGCCGCGTCTGTTACTTAGTTTTCTTTTGTTAAAGTATACTAAGTTTCAGATTTTCTGATTCTCTTATTTGTTCTTTGCAGGTTCGCTGGTCTCCTGGAAGAGTGCTTCAACCGGCGAGCTTGCTCAATGTTCGTTTGTAAGAGAGTAAATTATGGTCCTCGTCGTTTGTAAGAGAGTAAATTATATCTCTGACGAGGACCAAATCTCGCCAAGGTCTCTTCAGATCTCCTGCACCACTCTTGCCTGATGGCAAGAGATGGTCAGGTCAAGTATGACGGCGAAGAGGTTCCGGCGGTTGCGGTGGCGGAGAGGATCCTCTTCCTCTCCCATCCCAGAAGTAACATCAAGGACAGTCCATGTCCTTTGGATGGCCTGCTGGGGAAAGATCAACTCTTGAACGAAGGGTTGCAGGCTCTTCTGTTGCCGCTGGACCTAGTGGAGGGTGGCATCCTTTGTGATGACTCCTAAACTTCCTCTCTCACCCCAGAAGTGACTCCATGTTTGTTGGATGGTCTGCTAGGGAAAGAGACGCGCCTGAACGAAGGTTGCAGGACCTTCTGTTGCCACCGGACCTCAAGAACACCATTGCTCTTAGCTTAGTCAGCTAGGGCGCTTTCGAAGTTGGCGTCGTGCATCAAAGTGCAATCGGTTCCAACAGTCGCCACAATTTGGCACTTCTTCAGACATCATGCACTTAGGATCAGATGCGGCTTCAAGGAGTGAGTACGGCCTCAGAGAGAGAGAGGGACTTCTTTGTACTCCTTAATTGTAACACTCAATCTTATTGTATAAGAGAGCGTTTGTATCACTTTCATGTGTTTGGATATGAATAAAAGTGACACTTTTCTTTTTGCCTCTTTCTGTTGTTTTGAATGTTTTGTTTTAGAAGCAAAAGAATGATTTTGGTGGACCCGCCACTTTATAAAAGAAAGTGACAGGGGGAATGCGTACTCCCAGAGAAGGTGAACTTTTGTCAAGTGTCTAAGATTGACTTGATTCAAGGTCAGCTGGGGAATTCGATAAAACATTGTCAGCGGTGTAATGTTAACCTAACAATGTCTTTAGGTGGACCTGTTATTCTGTTGAAGAGAATAACAAGTGAAACTAGACCCACGAGGAATCTAGTAAAGCTTTTACCGTTAGAGGTGTGATATTAACTTAACGGGTTGGAGATAGTCTTGTCAGAAGTGTGGTGTTAACTTGACAAGGATGTGAGTCAGAGGTGTGATATTAACTTAACTCAGAATGTCACTGTCATAGGTGTAATGTTTAACTTAACAGTGAGGTAATGCTAGAGGTGTGATGTTGAACTTAGCATTGGTCATCTCGACTTAGACGAAGAAGTCGAGGAAAGGTCATGGCCATAGGTGTATTGTTGAACTTAGCGATGACTCGGATGCTAGAAGTGTAGTGTTAACTTGGCATCGTCCATTTCAGCTTCGATACGGAAGTCTGAAGAAAGGTGACTATCAGAGGTGTAATATTAACTTGACAGGCACTCGATGTACTGCTTAGAGGTGTAATGTTAACTTAAACAGTAGTTTGTCAGAGGTGTAATGTAAACTTGACAAGAATTGGCTCGTGATAAGAGCAATTTGAGGACCTGTCATTCTATTGATGAGAATTGACAAGTGGAATTTGAAATGCCAGAGGTATAGTGTTAACTTGGCAAATTTGAGAGTTTGTTACTCTATGCAGAGTTAACAAGCAAAGTTTATACCCGACAAAGGGTATTCATTACCAGAGGTATAGTGTTAACGTAGTAATGATTGCACTTTGTGGTCCTACCATTCTATGGATGAGAATTGGTAAGGGACTTTGGAGGAAAGAGTGGACTCGAGTCCACTTAGGATTTTTAGCAAACCCTCAGCTATCAACGGATTTGACATGCCTTTACCAACTACCGTTTGAGTTGGGCTAGCCATGCTATTCCCCTCAGCATGATGAGTTGTCGAGGACTTATGTTGGGCTTAAAGGCCAACATTTTCCTCTATCCTTAGCCGTCGAGGGCGTCGGATCAAATGGGAACGTGTCCCTTAGGATTTTTAGCAAATCCTCAGCTGTCAACGGGTTTGACATGCCTTTACCAACTACCGTTTGAGTTGGGCTAGCCATGCTATTCCCCTCAGCATGATGAGTTGTCGAGGACTTATGTTGGGCTTAAAGGCCAACATTTTCCTCTATCCTTAGCCGTCGAGGGCGTCGGATGTTTGATCAGAGGTGTACTTTTAACTTGATCGGAAGAAGAGTACTATTAAGGATAGTACTTCTTCAAGAATTTGCCATTGATCGGCATCATGAGTGTATCGCCATTTGAAGTTATGAGGCGATATGATCCATTTGAGTAGACTGACTCTACTACAAATGGTCCCTCCCATTTGGGCTGAAATTTTCCTTTTGTCTTGTGCGTCATGACCATGGGTCTTCGGACAGCTAAGACAAGGTCGCCTTTCTTGAAAGTTCGCGCTTTGACTTTCTTGTTGAAGGCTCTGGTGATACGAGCTTGGTAAAGCTCGATTTGTTGTTGGGCCTGCAAACGCTTGTCGTCCAAGGCTTCCAACTCCTGGAGTCGCTGCTGATGCTTCTCCTCAGTTGTCATTTCCGCTGTCAAGGCGACGCGTAGAGAGGGAATTTGTATTTCCAATGGAAGGACGGCTTCGCATCCGTATACCAAGGAAAATGGCGTGGCTTTAGTTGGGGTTCGCACCGTTGTGCGGTAGGCCCATAAGCATTCACCCAGCTTGTCGTCCCAGTCTCGTTGACTTTTCGAGACGAACTTTTTGAGAAGCTTGCCAATAGTCTTGTTGAAGGCTTCTGCAAGACCGTTAGCAGCAGGATAGTATGCCGTTGAGGACACACTCTGGATTCTGAACTTCGCGCAGAATCTCTGGAAAGCCTGGCTGATGAACTGGGGTCCATTGTCATGGATGATACGCCGAGGCACACCGAAGCGGTAAATAACGTGATGTTTCACGAACTTGATCACGTTAGAAGATTTCACCTCTTTCAAAGGGATAGCTTCGGCCCACTTAGAGAAGTAATCGGTTATCGCTAGAATGAACCGATGTCCTTTCGATGATGGTGGGCTGATAGGGCCAACCACGTCCATCCCCCACATTTCAAACGGCCAAGTAGAGGTCGTTGAGTGGAGGTACCCTGGTGCTTGATGGATGAAATCGCCGTGTATTTGGCAGGCGTAACATCTCTTAGCATAAGCGACAGCATCGGCAATCATCTTGGGCCAATAGTAACCCATCCTTTGGAGTCGATGTGCCAATTTGGGCCAGGTTGATGAGCTCCACAAGTACCATCGTGGGCTTCTTTCAATACTCCTTGGGCTTCTTTTGATGAGAGGCATCGGAGCAGGATCCCGTCATGCGATCGACGATACAATGTTCGCGAAATCGCATTATAGTAGAATTTGGGGGCTTTCCTCCGAATGGCGGCCGCCTCCTTGGTGTCTTCGGGCAGAATGCCGTATAAGACAAAATCAATGTAGGGGAATCGCCAGTCTTTAAGCCCTGAAGCGGTCGACACTTCAAGTGTTTCTTTACCGCGACGATCTTCCGCTGACCCCGGGTAGTCTCCGAGGGGAATTTTTGGACAGTATAGGTCGTGGCTATAGACGAATACTTTCTCCATTGCTCCAGCTGGAAGGGCTAAGGAAGCAGCGAGGGATGCGAGTGCATCCGCATGTGCATTTTGTCTGCGCGGTACATGGTCGATGTAGAAGTTTGAAAACCTTTCGGCCATGTGAATTGTCGCGTTGTAGTAGGGTACTAGATCTTCATGTCTGGCCTCGTACTCTCCGCGAACTTGGCTAACGATGAGTTTAGAGTCACCGTAAGCCTCGAGATTTTTAACGCCAATCTCATCGGCGAATTGCATCCCAATCAAAAGAGCGTTGTATTCCGCCACATTGTTGGAGCAGGGCTCGGTTAACGAGATAGCTCGGGGAATCACATAATTTTGTGGGGAGACGAGTACCACTCCTACCCCCGCCACTATGTGTCCCTTTGGGCTTGTCCTTGATGCACCGTCGAAGAAAAGTTGCCATACTTGACTTTCGAACAACGTCTGAGTCAGGCAGACTTCGGCGGCCTCGTCTGGGAGATCCTCATAGAGTTTGGCTGCCCTCGGATCGGGGTGTTCAGCTAAGAAGTCCGCCACCGCTTGCCCCTTAATAGCCTTTTGTGGCAGAAAATGCATCTCATATTGTGATAGCAATATGGCCCATTTTGCCAGCCGGCCATTTAGTGAAGAAGGCTTTGTCATAAGTAACCTCAGAGGGTTGACTTTTGATATGACATTTATAGTCTGGCCTACCAGATAGTGTCGCATTTTCTGAATGGCGAACACTAGTGCCAAACATTCCTTCTCGATCGGGTTGTACCGATGTTCGGCTCCGATCATTGTTCTACTCAGATAGTAGATTGCCTGTTCTCGTCCTTGTTCATCATTCTGAGCTAGTAGAGCTCCCAGGGAATGATCCATTGCTCGGACGTACACCAGGAAAGGCTTTCCGGATACCGGAGCTGCAAGAACTGGTGGTTGGGTGAGGTAGTGTTTGATCTCCTCAAATGCTTTTTGACAAGCGTCGTCCCAAATGAATGAAACACCCTTTTTCATCAGCTTGGCGAAGGGTTGGCATCTCCCGGAAAGGTTTGATATGAACCTGCGGATGTACGCCAATCGTCCTTGTAATCCCCTGAGCTCCTTGAGGCTTCTGGGGGGTTGCATTTCTTGGATAGCGCGGACTTTCTCTGGATCCAAATAGATTCCTGTGGAAGTCACAACAAATCCTAGGAATTTGCCACTGGCTACCCCCAGGAAGGATTTGGTGGGGTTCATCTTCAATTGATGAGCCCGCATGATGTCAAAGACCACCTTCAGGTCTGCTATGTGATCACCTTAGTGCGACTTTTCACCGCGATGTCATCGACATAGCATTCCACCGTTTTCCGCATTTGCTGATGGAAAATGGCGTTCATGGCCCTTTGGTATGTTGCCCCTGCATTTTTCAGTCCGAAGGGCATGACGTGTAACAATATACCCCTAGAGGAGTCCTGAAGGAGGTATGCTTTTCGTCATCGGGATACATCTTGATTTGATTGTATCCTGAGAACCGTCCATAAAGGACATTCGCTCGAATCCACAAGTATTGTCAATCATGACATCTGTGATTGGCAATGGGAATTCGTCTTTGGGGCAGGCCTCGTTTAGATCACGGAAGTCGATGCAGATCCGGATCTTCCCATTCTTCTTGGCGACGGGGACGATGTTGGCTACCCAGTCGGGATGTTGTTCTTCCCGGATGAAGCCAGAATCGATGAGCTTTCTGACTTCTGATTGAATTGCCTCCATTATCTCTGGACGGAACCGTCGCTGCTGTTGTTTAACAGGCTTCATGTCCGGATTGATGTTGAGGCGATGCATAGCCACTTGAGGATCAAGTCCAGGCATGTCCTCATAATTCCAGGCGAAGACATCTATATACTCTTGTACAAGAGATATTAGATCCTTCTTCTCTGGAGGCGACAGGCCGTCACTTATGAAGATGGGCTTGGGGTTGGTCTCATCTCCTAGGTTGATCTGAACAACCTTGTCATCTGTGGGTGGCTCACGCTGTTCAAAGCGGATATCCCAAAGAGCATTCAAATGTTTGATCCAAGGATCTGTATCAGGTTGGATCATTTCTTCAACTTCATCTTCCAGATGGCCTGTTGAAACCATGTTTACTGAAAGCCCTTTGAAGATGTTGCCGACACTGACATCTGACTCCCATGATGACGTGTCTGAAGAGCAATCGTTGCTCGACGATTCTTGAGAATCAGAGGCTGATGGGACCGGAGTTGATACATAGCCCACCCCCTGCGCGTCCGATGATAATAATCGGGGGCCTTCCTTTTGGCACAAAGGATCGAAGTAGCGTCCTCCTTCCTTTGCCGAAGTTCAACCCGGGCTTGTTGGTTATATCGTACCCCATTTGCTTCATCATTCTGAGTGCTTTCGATTCATAATGGTCGAGCTGAGGGGATTCCTCCTCGCTTTCCGATTCTTCGCGGGGCATTGGTTCAGACGAGATTCGCCCAAAAAGTATCGGTCTTTGGCCTTTTCGTCTTGCCGGAACCAAGAATATAGATTCCTGCGCATCGCCATTATCCTGGTATGTCCCGAAAGATGATTTTACTGGTACATGCAATGATGTCAAAGCATCCATTGCCGACCAGATGTCATCGTCTACGTCGGTAGTAGTATCCGACGGTATAGAATCGGATGCACACGCAGAAAAATATTCAAAGTCTAGATTCTCATTAATATACCAACCGCCTGCATCGTCGGTGGTATTATCAACATCAAGCTTATTAGTGCTCTTTACAAGTGGTTTTAACTCCCACAGGCACTTTTCTTGCTCGGGCTCAGTGTCAGCCTCATTACCAGAGTCTGGCGCCTCCGGTTGCGGGGTTTCGTCCACCGGATCCTGATATAAAAGGGAATCCGTGAAATAATTCTCGACTCCCTTGAACGGATACCTTTCGGCAACCAACGTTTGCACCTTCCCACTCGCGTCAATGTATTTCATGACTTGGTGAAGAGTGGAGGGAACGATGGAGTTGCGGTGGATCCATGGTCGTCCTAGCAGCAGATTGTAGGAAGTGTCGGCATCGATGACGTAACACGTCACCTCCGACTTGAGGCTCCCAATCTGGCACTTGAGCTTGATCTTCCCCATCGGACGGTGCCGTTGGCATTGAACCCGTAGATGGTCGTCTGTGTAGGGCTCAGACGGTGGGTAGGGATGCCGAGGTGTTGCATGACTCGGCGGGGCATAATGCTCAATGCGGACCCTGGATCTACCTGAATGCGGTTCACCTCAGATGATCCGATGTAACCTGTGAAGTACAGGGTCGATCATGCTTCCCTTTCACCTGCATATCATCTGCCGTGAAGGTGATGCAGGGGGCATTCTGGGAAGTGTGGAGGCAATCCTCTACATCTTCCTCCTTCGGCACCTGGGTCACGAAGACCTCAGCATTTGCCAGAGCTTCTTGCAGAGCTTCCCTGGTTGACTTTGATAGTCTAAGAAGTTCATACAAGGTGATGCGTGCCGGAATGTTGGCTAGCTGAGCCAGGACATCGAAGTGGTAAGGTGCCGAAGACCCTTCCGCGTGCATTTTGGAAGGGCTCGAGAGAATCGAGTCTCCTTCTGCTTCGCCACAGGTGGCTTTGCGGAGGGCTTGGCTGATTCTACGGCTGGTTGCGGAGAAGCCGCTGCCGTCTCGCCGTACTGCTTCAAGTATGCCTGTCCTGAACGGGTCCCCGCCATCGGTTGGCTGGGCTCTGCGGCCAGGACTATTGTTTCCTCTTCTGAATCAGTCAGCGAGGGAACATCATCCTCTGCTTCTCGGGAGGAAGCACATACCACATGGCAGGACGAAGCTTTTGCCTTGCCTTTGGACTTCCGGTTGGTTACAGTAGTCCATTGTTGTTCATCGACGAGGTCAGGGTGGACCCACATGGTTTCCCCCTGAGGTGTAGGGACGGCTACCAAGCCCTTCTCCTGCTGCTGGTGAGGGTCTGTGTTGACCACTCTTAATTCTCCTCTTGGAATAGGAGTTACCCCCCAGGCGTTGGAGGTTGTCTCCCGAACTGGAGAACCGACGTTACATTGGCCGTGACCTTCTTCTGCTCTGGTCGGAGCTTGAGCACCTCCGCGTCAATCAAAGCCTGAAGAATGTCCTTGAAGACGTAGCAGCTTTTGGTAGGATGTCCCAACATCCTGTGGTACATGCAGTAGTTGGGATTGTCGGTCTTGCCGACTTCCTCCGGGCGTCTAATTTCAGGGAGCTTCAGTCGATTGCTCTTGTTGAGTAGCTTGAAGAGCGAATCGACGTGTTCCTCCTTGAAGGAATACTGCTTGTTGGGGCGTGGCTGGCTTGAAGAGCCACTTGCCCTGCCTGTTTGAGGTTTGGTGGGAGATTTGGTCTCCGTCGCCAAATTATCCTTCCGCTTCGTCTGGAGGGAGGTGTCTGGTGCCGGTGCACGCCTTGTCGACCTTTCCGGCCGCAGCTTGCCTTCCTCTGCCTTGACACGGGCAACAATCTCCTCAGCCTGTTCACCCTGTTGGACTAACTGCTTCCAGGTGCGGCTTTCAGCAACTCCTATTTGAGCAAGGAGTGAGGTTTGGAGATTGTGGCGGCATGTTTCCACCAGGGTGGCCTGGGTCATACCGCTTGGGCACCGGAGTGCCGTGTTCCGAAATCTTTCCACGAAAGATTTGACGGACTCCCCTCTCCGCTGTTTGGTAGCTAAAAGGGTGGGCATTGTGACTTCGGAGTCGTCTTCGAAGAAGCGTATCAAGAACAGCTTCTCTAGATCCCTCCAGTTCTTGATAGAACCCTCCGGGAGCTTCATAAACCACTCAAAAGCCAGCCCTTTCAGGGTGCCGATGAACAGTCGCGCCAGGATGGCGTCATTATCTACCACATTTCCGGTCAGGGATTTGAAGTAGTAGATGTGCTGGTTGGGTGACCCCTTCCCGTCGAATGCTTGGAGGGTTGGAGCCTTAAACTTAGGAGGGTATGGAACTAAGTCCCACTCAGCCAGATAGGGCCGGACCACTCCAGCTTCTTGGAGCTCCTTGCGATTGGCAAGGGCCTCGAGGCGTCGTTCCAATTGACTCATCCTCTTAGCATGAGTCTTCTCCTGGTCTTGGTCGCTTCTTGCCTGCGATGAGGGCTTGGACACATCCGAGGTAGATCGTCGTGTCTCGTCGGAAGATTCGGAGGGTGGGCTTCCTCCCTTTCTCCCTTTCCCCTTTGGCCGTCTAGGAGGAGATCTCGCTCTTTCTTCAAGCAATTTATCAAGCATATGCTTGAGGGAGTCAATGGATCTCTGTTGAGAGGCGATTATATCCATCTGGTGCTTCTGCGTCTGTTCTAAACGCCTGGCCGTCTCCTCAGGAGTGTCTGCATGTAGGCGGAAGCCTCCTTCTCGACGGAAGAGTTTGAAGCCTGCGACTCCACTATAGCGGAGTGAGAATCACCCATTCTAATGCCGCGGGCTAAGGCATTATAGTCAATTGGGGGAATGGCCCCCGTCCGGGTGCGAGTGTGTTGATACACCCCCTCCGGCTCAGAGTCAGATTCCTCTGAGTTGACCATTGGTTGTTTTCCCTTGCTTCTGCTAGTCATGTTTGCAGTAAGCTCCGGGTATTCAACATCTGAGAAGGTTCTCCTCCTGTGGGAGCGTCTTCTTTTGGCTGACGGGGGAATCAGGGTCAGCTGTCTGATTAAGGACTGCTGGTGCACGCCTGATCCATAATGGCATCCAGAGAGCATATGGATGAGTTGTTGACAGCAGCATGACGAAGTGGCTTGATTGGCACTTCTTTTCCTTGTCAAATAATCCCTCAAATCCGTGGGAGGGGGATTAAAGAGACTGGTCTCGCGACGTCGAAGACGGGAGGCAGTCATGTGCCGTTCAGCCTGGACGCAGACTTCAGGGACGCGGCTCTCATGACGCGGCTGTATGACGCGCGCGCGAGTCTCGCGTTGCTGCCTGGTGTGTTTAGGCAGAGTTGCTTGAAAGAGAGTGGGCTGCTGGGCCCCACGCCCATGAGTGCGTACTTCCTGCGTTTGAAAAGACGCGGAGGTTTCACCCTGGCGTTTGATGAGTTGGTCCTCAGAGGACTCAACTTGAGGGGTCTCGCGTTTGGGTCGCCAAACGCGGATCTCACGCACTGGACGAGGTGCGGGCAAGGCATCAGATTGTACGCCGCGTCCACCCCCAGTCAGACAACCAACGGTTCCGACTTGGAGTTGACGCGCGCGTCTCCTCTGTCGACGCTCAGCATTCCGGTTGCGTCGAGGAGGTGGAGAGAAACCAACAACATCCTGGTTTATAGAACCAAGAGTGTTCACCACGCGGGTCTCCTGAGAGACGTTGACGCGGGTATTCTGCGCGACGCAGTTGATCGCAGCAGCAGTGGTGCCTGGGACCACGCGGGCCTTCTGGGAGGCGTTGGCGCGTGTGTTCTGTGCGACGCGGTTGATCGCAACAGCAGTGCCTGAGGTCACGCGGGCCTTCTGGGAGGCGTTGGCGCGTGAACTTGTCTCGGCACAGTGGGCATCGGCACCCGGCAGAGCCTCAGATTGGGCTTCGGGTAGCTTCTCAGTTGAGACCCTGCGGCAGACGCGGGTCTTTAAGCTCTTGGAGCCAGAAGAGAGGAACTCTTCATACTTCGCCTGGTCGAACTCGACAACGAGTGTTTCGACCATTTTCCCTTACGGAGAACATCATCCTGCGCCACGATCTGTTCGTCAGTGACGAAAGTAGTCCCCAGCGGAGTCGCCATCTCTTGTTTGACACGGAGAGGGGTTGGCTGGCGTAACGTTTCCTTAATCTTGTTCTCCGTTGACCGGATGACTGTTCGGACCGTCGGGGATCTTCTCTTCGGTCGGTAGAGGGAGTAACTCAGCTCCGTCTACCAAAACTCTAGAAGAGGAGGTAGGCGAAGAGCGGCTAGTACTCAGTAAGCTCGCTGAAGGGTTTTCTCTCTCTCTGTCGATGATCTCTCCTTTGCCCGATAATCGTCGACGTCCTCTCTCTTTGTTGTTGTTGTTTCTCTTCCTTTGATTGTCGTCTTAATTGTCGTCCCCCCTTCAATAGTGACGGGACTATTTATAGGGTTTTTAGGGGGTGATCGTGCCCCCTAAAAGTGCTCCACGATGAGGGCCAACTTCCCCGCTACATGGGCGGTGGATGGCGCCATAATCGGAGTAGTTGCAACCGAGACGTGGGTGTCGAGCCGACGCGTTTTGATGCTGAGACGCGGGCTTCGGGCCGACGCGCCCTGATGCTGAGACGCGGGCTTCGGGCTGACGCGCCTTGATGCTGAGACGCGGGCTTCGGGCTGACGCGCCTTGATGCTGAGACGCGGGCTTCGGGCTGACGCACCTTGATGCTGAGACGCGGGCTTCGGGCTGATGCGCCTTGATGCTGAGACGCGGGCTTCGGGCTGACGCGCCTTGATGCTGAGACGCGGCTATCTCTCGCGTCTTGATTGTCGCATTTAGCCTTGCGCCTGGATCTTGGATCTCTGTGTTTTGGTGGCTTGTCTTGGTGATTTTAGACAGCCTACAGCGTGCATATATTATAGCTCATAAATATATATATATATAGTACAATGCATTTATTTTACCATTTCGTTAATTACAATATTAATTATATAAAATTTAAATTGTTTTTCTCTCTCCCCAAACGGCTAAAAACCCCCAACGGCTATACCCCCAACGGCTATAAAACCCCAACGGCTATATCCCCAAACGGCTAAAACCCAACGGCTATAAACGGCTATTTTTCATCCTATAAATTGGTGATTCTAAACCACATAACTCACTCCTCAATCTCTCTTCATTCTCAAAAATTTTCATCATCTCTAGAAGCTTTGCGTTCGAGTTTTTTCGCATGATGCTTAGTGCAGCTTTGATGTTTCTTATTGCCGTCATCATCATCAACACTTCTATCGTTTTTCTTGGAGACATGGATCCAAGTGAATTGTACCCGTATTTTTTATTTTAATGTTCACTTTTCCTCTTCTACTTGTAGCTATTATGGTTGATATGCAAGTTTTCTTTGAGAAATAAAAATGTTGTGATTCTAATTATTTTTATATTTTGTTATAGTTATCACCATGTCAAACTTTGCAAAGCTTGAGTTCATTCCACTTGATATCACGGGAGAAATTATATGTCTTGGGTTATTGATATGAGTACATCTTGAGTCAATGGGTCTCACTGAGACCATTAAAGAAATAAATTCTACGTCGTCACAAGATAAGGCAAAGGCGACAATCTTTATCCGCAGACATCTTGATGAAAGTCTAAAGTGTGAATATCTCACTGTTAGAGACCCAAGTGCTTTATGGAAAAACCTCAAAGAAAGGTTTGATCATCAAAAGGAAGTTATACTCCCTGCCACTCGTGATGAATGGAATGCTTTGCGCTTCCAAGATTTTAAGAAAGTTAGCGACTACAAACTCTGCAATGGTCAGAATAGTATCCCAGTTGAAATTCTGTAGGTGTAGATATCACAGATGAAGAAATGTTGGAGAAGACTTACTCCACATTCATGCATCCAATATAACACTGCAACAACAATATAGGTTGCGTGGTTTTAGAAAAATTCTGAACTAATTTCATCTCTTCTTGTGGCAGAGAAAAATAATGAACTTTTGATAAAAAAATCATCAGTCCCGTCTCTACTGGTTCAGCAGCATTTCCAGAAGCAAATGCTGCATTTTCTAAAAATTTTGGACGAGGATATAATTTGGCCGTGGCCGTGCCGTGGCGTGTGGACGTGGTCGTGGTCGTGGCCGTGGACGGGCCGTGGACGCGGTCGAAGTGGTTTTTACAACCACTTCACAGAATAACGCGATCCACAGAGAAGCTCATGTAGAAAGACATGAAAAAGGAAAAGAAGATGTTCGTGAAAGTTCTCTTCGGAATCCTGAAGATTCCTATTACAAATGTGGCTCCAAAGGACACTGGGCTAGAGTGTGCCGAACACCGGAGCACCTTTGCAAGCTCTACAAAACATCTGAAAGGAAAATAGAAAGAAGTGAATTCACTGAACATGATGATCCTATGGATGATTCAACTCATCTGATGCTTCGGATTTTACTGATGATTTTGTTGATCTTTCCTATCCATCATGATATGGTGATAATTAGACATATGATGTATTATATTATACTTTGTTATTTGTAATTTTCAAATCTATCTTTGAATGAAATATTTCACTTAATATGTTCAAATTTTATCTTACCAAATTATTTATTTTGCATGAAGCTTGATATGGATTATTCTAATGATGAAGTCAAGACCAAAACTGGAGAGATTTGCATACCGGATAGCGGTACAACACATACTATTCTCAAACATATAAAAGGTACTTCTCTGAATTAAACCAACAAAGGCAATCATCAATACAATATCAGGTCCTGTAGACTTGATTGAAGGGACTGGTAAAGCCAGCTTCATATTGCCAAATGGAACAAAGTTTTTTCATAAAAGATGCTGTGTTTTCACCAAAATCCCAAAGAATTTGTGAGTTTTAATGATATATATCTTCATGGATATGATACTCAGTCTGCAACTGAAAAAAATAAGAAGTATATGTATCTTACTACTTATATATCAGGTAAGAAGTACTACTAGAAAAACTACCAAAGCTTCCTCAGGATTGCATTACACATATATAAATGTGATAGAATCATATAGGTATGTATTAAAGAGAATACAGAGACAATAACTCTGTGGCATGATCGTTTAGGTCATCCTGGTTCAATGATGATGCGAAGAATTATTGAAAATTCACATGGACATACATTAAAGGGCCAGAAGATCCTTCAAGTTAGTAAGATTCCATGTGAAGCTTGTTCTCTAGGAAAATTAATTATGAGACCGTCACCAGCTAAATAAAAAACAGAATCACCTACATTTCTTGAACGTATCCAAGTGGTGATATCTGTGGGCCTATACACCCATTGTGTGGACCATTTAGATATTTTATGGTATTGATAGATGCCTCTAGTAGATGGTCACACGTTTGTTTATTGTCAACTCGCAATGTGGCATTTGCGAGATTTCTTGATCACGATAATTAGATAAGGGCACAATTTCCTGATTATACAATAAAGAGAGTTAGACTTGAACAAGCGGTGAGTTACGTCTCAGGCGTTTAATGATTATTGTATGTCTATTGGAATAGTTGTTGAACATCCTGTGTCCATGTACATACACAAAATGGTTTGGCTGAGTCGCTGATTAAGCGCCTCAAACTTATTGCTAGATTCCATAATAATGAGAACAAAGCTTCCTATTTCTATATGGGGTCATGCAGTTTTACATGCTGCAGCATTAATTCGCATCAGACCAAGTGCATATCATGAGTACTCCCCTCTACAATTAGCATTTGGTCAAGAAACCAAATATTTCCCATCTTAGGAATTTTGGTTGGCGGTATATATGTACCGATTGCTCCACCACAACGTACAAAGATGGGTCCTCAAAGGAGACTGGAAATATATGTCGGCTATGAATCTCCTTCTATTATAAGATATCTTGAGCCTAAAACCGGCGATGTTTTTACGGCTCGGTTTGCCGATTGCCACTTCAATGAGGCAATTTTCCCAGCATTAGGGGGAGAAAGAAACAGCTGGAGAAGGAGATTACATGGAGGGAACCATCCTTATTACATCTTGATCCTCACACAAGACAATGTGAGACAGAAGTGCAAAAGATTATGCACTTACAAGAAAATAGCAAATCAATGCCAGATGCGTTCACTGATACAAAAAGAGTGACTAAATCATATATACCAGCTGTAAATGCTCCTGCTCGGATTGAAATCCCAAAAGGACAACCGAAGAATGAAGTCACTCATGAGTCTAAGACACGCCTGAAGCGTGGTAGACCAATCGGTTCCAAGATAAAAATCCTCGAAAAAGAAAAGGAGCAGATAAGCACGATGACCCCAATGTGCAAGAATGTGTTCCAGAAGAAACACAAAATAAACAAGAATGTGTTCCAGAGAAGAAACACAAAACAAGACAAATCAAGAGATGAAAAATCCTGAAGATATAGAAAATCATGAAATCTCTATTGATTATGTCAATAACAGGAGGATTATGGAATCGCAATAAGATGGAAAATATAGATGAAATATTTTCCTATTCCGTAGCTTGTGATATTTTTAACGGAAGTGAGGATCCTGAACCAAGATCGTCACTGAATGCCAAAATAGACCTGATTGGACAAAGTGGAAAGACGCTATACAGGCTGAATTGAGTTCGCTTAATAAGCGCAAAGTATTTGGGCCTATTATCCTCACGCCTGAAGCCGTGAGGCCAGTAGGATACAAATGGGTCTTTGTACGAAAACGCAACGAGAAAAACGAGATTGTGAGGTATAAAGCTCGACTTGTGCTCAAGGTTTTTCGCAAAGACCTGGAATGGATTATGAAGAAACGTATTCTCCAGTAATGGATGCAATTACGTTTAGATATTTAATCAGCCTAGCAGTTTCTAAAAATTTAGAAATGCGTCTTATGGATGTATTACAGCTTATTTATATGGATCGCTTGATAGCAATATTTATATGAAAATCCTGAAGGATTTAAAATGCCTGAAGCATTAAGTCAAAACCCAGAGAATTATATTCGATCAAATGCAAAGATCATTATATGGGTTAAAACAATCAGGGCGCATGTGTATAATCGTTTAAGCGAGTATTATTAAAAGAAGGATATGTAAATATCCTATATGCCCATGTGTTTTTATAAAGAAAACAACATCCGGATTCATTATCATTGCTGTATATGTTGATGATTTAAATATTATTGGGACTCACAAAAGATCCTAGAAGCAATGATATATTTAAAGAATGAATTTGAAATGAAAGACCTTGGAAAAAACCAAATATTGTATTGGTTTACAGATGAGCACTTGCAAAGTGGCATACTTTTACATCAATCAAATTACATTGAAAAGGTCTTAAAACGCTTTAACATGGATAAAGCAAACCTTTAAGCACTCCAATGGTTGTTAGGTCATTGAATGTGGAAAAAGATCCATTTCGCCCTCGCGAAGATAATGAAGAGGTTCTTGGTCCTGAAATACCATATCTAAGTGCAATTGGAGCTCTTATGTATCTAGCTAATTGTACCCGACCAGATATAGCATTTGCTACTAATTTATTAGCAAGATTTAGCTCATCTCCTACACGGAGACATTAGAATGGTATTAAACATGTATTTCGTTATCTTCGTGGAACAACTAACTTTGGTTGTTTTATTCCAGAGGATCAAAACAAGAAAAACTGGTTATGCAGATGTAGGTTATTGTCAGATCCACATAAAGCCAAGTCTCAAACAGGATATGTGTTCACATGTGGAGGTGCAGCGATCTCTTGGCGTTCACAAAAGCAGACACTTATTGTCACTTCTTCTAATCATGCTGAAGTCATAGCACTCCATGAAGCAAGTCGAGAATGTGTATGGCTAGGTCTGTAACTCAAACATCCAAGAAAACTTGTGGATTACCAGTCAACAGAGATCCAACAGTACTGTTTGAAGACAATGCTGCATGCGTCGCTCAAATGAAGGAAGGATTCATCAAAGCGACCGTACCAAGCATATACCCCCGAAGTTCTTCTCATTCAGCCAAGAGCTTGAAAAGGATAAGCAAATTACATTAAGTATATCCGATCAAGTGATAATGTGGCAGATCTCTTTACAAAGGCACTTCCCCCTACAACTTTCAGAAAGCTTATTCATGATATGGGATGCGTCATAAGCGAGATTTATGAAGAAGAACTACTTATGTCAACTTGAGGGGGAGCTTACGTGGCTGCACTCTTTTCCCTTACTATGGTTTTGTCCCACAGGGTTCCTGGTAAGGTTTTTAACGAGGCAGCATAGAACACGTATACAGAGATGATGTACTCTTTTTCCCTTCGCTATGGTTTTGTCCCACTGGGTTTTCCTAGCAAGATTTTTAATGAGACATCATGTATGGTGGACAGCCAAGGGGGAGTGTTAACAAAAATCCAAAACGATGGCTGCCCACCTCCGTCAAAAAACTTCACTGTGCACCATTAATAAGTTTACTATGCGCTGATGCAAGCGATGACGCAAGCGACTGCATAGTGCCCCAAGGTTTTCCTATAAATAGGCCCTTCCTGATCATTTCAATGTACACACAAAATTCAGAAATCAATAAGAATTCCTATTTCTACTCTGTCTCTAGAATTCTCTGTCTTGGTGTTATATTCTCGGAGTTTTTTACACCACTACCTTTTTCTGCCCTGGCTTCTTCAATTATTAGCTCAAAATCTTCCTTTCAAATCAAAAAAAAATAAAATAAATTAAAAATTCTGTTCTGCACGAAGAACAAATTGCACAAATTACTCTCTGGACGCATTTAGCATTCGAGAATTCATTTGAAAATTTTAGATCTACATGTGATGTCTTTTGTTTGATATTAGGTTAACATTTACAATAATACTGAACTCTAGTGTGCATCAAATCCTCTCGTTTCATGAGAATATGACACTCATCAGGAAAATGACATATTCTATATTCTCATTTAGTAAGGATTTTAAAATATTTTTTATCAAAATAATCTTACTTATTCTCTCTTTTTTTTTTCTGTTCTCTTCTGACATCATAGTAATCATCATCACCGTCACAAACTATCACCGTCACAACCGCCACCAACTGTCATTATCAATCTCTACTGTCATCACTATTAACCATAGATCACCAAAAACTGTTGATTTGTCGCTGTCGTTGCCATCATCTACTGTAAATCATTACCACTTGAGAGGGAGGAAATATGAGATAGACTGTGTCCTTCCAAAAAGATTAGAAGATGAATCTTTCTCACTCAAATACCAACATCCGACATTTAAATACAAGATTCACTCCATTGAAGTTGATCTATATTATTTCAAGTATCTATAAACTGAAAATCAAGTGTTTTGAATACTTTTTACTCATGCATCAAGTAGGAAAAATAACATTAACGGTAGAACATTTGAAACCTAACAAAAATTAGTTTGTAGGGGTTTTTAAATGTTTAGATCATAATCAAATGGCCGGATCGAGAATTTGTTTGTCTAAATACATAGATCTAACCAACTGACTACTTTTGACCGTCCATTTTGCGTCGCTTGATCGATGGACAAAAAGTATTCTAAACACTTGATTTTTAGTTTATAAATACTTGAAATAATATAGATCAACTTCAACGGAGTAATCTTGTATTCGAATGTCGGAGGGTTGTATTTAAATTGAAAAGATTCGGCCTCAAATCTTTTGGAAGGACACAAGTCTATCTCGGAAAAATATTGCATTCACATGCTAACACACATTATTAAAAAAAAAAAAGTTCTGCTCTTGAACAGTGTATTTTGATTTCATAACTGCAAACGTCCACTCGCAATGCACAGGCCCTCGAACAGCTCGGGTTTGTTCCTCCAGAGATTCAGGGAAGAGTTTAAAAAATTTTAGAGCCGAAAAAGATGGATGAGTTGTTTTCTTGAGGGCAGGGAATAGGTGCTTTATAAAGAGAGTTTATCATCATTAGAAAATCCTTAGGCAGAGACAATCTTTGGAGAGAGAAAGAAAATCTTTTCTTGTGCAGAGGAACAATATTGCCTTGTAAAGTGTCACTGTATAACTAGAGCAGAGAGCTCTCAACGGCTAAGTCTGACATGACAGGACATGAAAAGATACGAATCTTAACAGCTATCTCTGACCCAAATATTATAACAGGATTAGAAAATTTTAATTTTAAATCTAAAAATAAAATTGATAAAACTTAGCCTATTCGAGCACACCCGCGAGGCTCTGAAACACAGATTTGCACCCTATGCATGTACGAACATGCACATTAAGGTTTTTTGGATCTGGTAAGGTAACCCAATTTCTTCACTGAGTCTCAATAGGCTTGTGTGCGCGTGAGCACCCCCTGCTTTCTAGCCTACACAACCCATCAAGAAAAAGAATCTATTATAAAACACTAAAGAGTTCTTTTCCTATCCAATGTGAGACTAAAAGAACTTTACTTAATTTTGAAAATACCCTCAAAATATTAACATTGAGTATAGCGTAATTTTCATTCCATACTCAATATGATGGCAATATGTTGGCCAATGGCCTTCCACTCTAGTTTTGATGATGATCAACACTCATGTAGTTATGTTTACTAATATTCTTGTGTTTCTAAGTTTCAGATCATTAACAGGATATTAGTTGGTGATTAGCTTCAACAAGATGTTTAGAAGCTTATCATGATGATTCCGGTGCCAAAGCTTAAAGATCATACCTTTGCACTTGGAGAATCACGGAGTTTTGGAGCAAGTCTACTTGAAGATGAAGATCATCAAGAAGACTTAGGTATCTAGTTTAGATTATGAGTTTTAGATCCATGTGTAAAGCTTAGTTTAGTTGATATGCTCAAGTGCACAAAACACACACGTTTTATGATTTGGTATTTGATTTTCATGAATAATAGATCAAACAAGTTTACATATGTTATATGTATAGTAGATGTTTTCTATTTATACATACATGCTTTAACTTGGTAAACAAACTTATTTTGACTATCCTATTCATGTTTTGAAAAAATCAAGTTTGACAAAAATACAGGATTTGTTTTTGATAAAATTTGCAAGACACAAAAATGAATTGATATGTTGATATATTGTCTTGAAATTTTTATCACAGGTTTATGTTTCAATATAAAATGACAAAAACAATTTTTATGGAATTTTCAGAAAAGATAAAAGATTTTTATAAAATATTTTTTCCAAAAAATTCTGACCTTGATTTGTGCTGACAGGCTGGTCGGTCGACCGTGTCGGTCGACCGCACCAAGGGGCCGGTCGACCGACCCGGTCGACCGACGTGCACAGACGTGCACGTCTGTTAGGCACAGATCCGGTCGACCGGGTCGGTCGACCGATGTGAGAGTTCTGCTCTCTGGAAGTTTTCGGTCGACCGGCCGGTCGACCGATAGTGCCCAACGGTCATATTTCTAACCGTTGGCGGTCGACCGGACCGGTCGACCGGTGGCTGTCAGAACTGCCACATCAGCCTAACGGCTAGTTTCTGTTTTGGCCTATATAAACCCCATTCCTTTGGGATTTTGGCTAAGGTTTTCAAGAGGAAAATTTACAGTTTTCTGAAGAGTTTAAAAGAGTTTTTAAAAGAGTTTAAGTGCTAAAAAGATTTAATCTTTATTTGTTTTGTGTTTTTGGAAAATCAAAGAAAATAGGATTTGGGATATTTGTGTTGATTTTCATTCTATATCTTTTGGCAAGAATTTTCCCAAGTATTTTTCTTTGTTGCTTGTTTCCAAAACACTTAGTTTCCACTTGAGCTATATCTTCTATCCTAAGTTATTAGGATCTTTGTTTTGTGTGGAAAAAGAAAAGAGAAAAAGAAAGAAAAGAGAAGTTGTGGTTGTGGAACCACTTGTTGTAAACCCTCCTTGCTTTTGTGAATCCCTCTTCGGTAGAGGTAATCGGAGTGGTATTGTGATTGGTTTGTGAGCCTCTTAGGTAGAGGTGGTTGTTGTATTTGGCTACGGGCCGTATCCCTCTTCGGTAGAGGTGGATTGTGTTGTATAGCCTCGGTGGCTTGTAAGGTTGAGAGAGGAGTTTGGTACTCCTATAGTGGATTGGGAAATCCTACACGGTGGTGTAGGCGGGGAAGTAGAGCTAGGGGCTCGAACCTCGTAACAAATCTTTGTGTTAGTGTTTGATCCAATTTCTCTCAACTCTTATCTCTTTACATTTGTGCAAGCATTCATTTCATACAAGCATCATCCATTCATATCATCATATATACTTGTTTGTGTTTTGAGCATTGTTTCATATTGCCTTGCATATATTTCTATTGCAATTCATCTATACTTGCTTGGCTTAATTGTGTGCATTGTATTGCTATATCCTTGATTGCTTGGATTGCTTGTGTGTGTGTTTCATCATAGCATTTCATTCTTTACTTGTTCGATCATATCTCATACAACACGGTTGCATTGCGCACCTCTAACCCATTCAAGGGAATTGGGAGGAAGGAGTTCAGAACCTCGAAAGGGGTATTCGACTCTTAGTCGTGTTTTGAGAGATCGTTGCATCACTCATATTCACTTAAGTTTAAAAAGATCATTAGATTAGCATTTACACCTATTCACCCCCCCTCTAGGTGTATTTCAATTGGTATCAGAGCTAGTGCTCCTGATATTAGGCTTAACATCCTAGGAGTGATCCATTTGCTTGCTAATCTCTTTTGCATTTGCTTGTTTGCACACATTTAGTTTATACCATGGACTTCATGACCCCACCTATGTATGACCCTTCCAACATTCATGTTTGGAAGATTAGGATGACTGTTTATTTACAAACCCTAGGTCATAAAATTTATCTTGCTATTACCAAGGAATCCTTCCTTAGTGATTGCAATCATATAAGGGCCAATGCACAAGCCCTTGAGGCTATTAGAAGCACTTTACCTAAAGATTATCTTATGCGTGTTTCTAATATTGATTCCGCTTTTGCAGTGTGGAATCTATTGTCAACTACAACCACCACCTCCGAGCTTCAAGCACAAATCCAAAGGAAGAGGAATCTAGTGGAGAGTCCGAATCTCAATGCTACATGGTCCAAGGGAATGACTCCCTTGAGGTACAATCGGAAACCCACTTAGATAGTGATGATGCTAGTTCTTCATGTGATGATATTATTGATCCCCATGCCTTAAATGAAGAACTATCTATTGTTTGTGAAAAATAATAGAAAAATATAAGATTTTGAAAAAGAAAAGTCTAAAAATTGAAAAAGAAAATATTTGTTTGCATTCTAGACTTGACATTGTTTTGCAAGAGAAAGAGGAGGTTTCTAATGAAAGGGACTCATTGAAATCTCAACTTGATCTTGCACTTAAAGAAAATAACTTTTTGAAAAATAAAAATGATTGCCATGTTCTTTTGAAGAAAAATGAAACGTTAACTTCAAAAGTTGAATGTGTTTTAAAAGAAAATGATTCTTTGAAAAGAGAAATTGAGTTCATTTCGAAAGAATTAGAAATTTGTTTGAATAAGAATAATTCTTTGAAAAATGATATGTCTTCTCATGTTTGCCATGCTAGGGTAGTATCACACACTTCACCTATTGCATGCTCCACTTCTTCTAAAATCAATGATGATATTTGTATGTTAAAGAAGAAGGTAGAATGTTTGGGCTCCACTATGAGTCAATGTGCCATGAACCATACACGGTTGGAAACTTTGCTTCGAAAGAAACAAGTTCCATCTTTTATGCATGCACACCCTCCACGGCATACACATGCTCCTCACGGACACCATCACACGTATGCTCATGTGTACACTTGTACACATTGTGGTCGAAAAGGCCATCTTGCTAAATTTTGCTATGATCGTTTACATGTTGAAAATTTAGCCAAGAAATTTGTTTGGGTTAGAGAAGGGACTAACCCCCATGGACCCAATAAGATGTGGGTACCAAAGACCACCCCTCCTTTATTTGATGTAGGTGTGGGCTCTCACATGACGTGAGAGTGATGACACCTTGGAGTGGATGCGTTCCGGACTTAAAGGAAATCTATTGGATGCATCACTTTCAAGGGAAAAGATGGTGGAGAGGACCACCAAGTTTTGGAGACAAGGAGGTTGCTTTCTAGGTTTTGGTAACAATTCCTAACTCCTTATTATTTGTTTACATGCTTTCCATTTCATTGTTTATAGCATGTTTTTGATGTCTATGGATTAGTATGTTCATTCCATGTTTATTAGATCCTTGACATACATGTATAGTATTTGAGACACACATGCTTATATGAACCCATATTTAGTGTTCTCACCTTATGTTTAAGTTATAATGTACATCATGAATCTAATACATGTGAATTTACATATTAATCATGTTTTAGCTTTTTCATGATGATTTTTTTCTAGTTTTTGTACTTCATGTGGTATACACTAGTTTAGATGTAGATATTATCAAAACTTGCATATATACATGTACACATAGTGAGAACAAATTGACTTATATATGTTTTGCACCTCATGCTCATTTGTACCCACTATATGCACTTGTATAAGCTAGTTTTGAGGATTCTTCCATTTATACTTGTCATACCTATTTTCATGATTTTACTTCATGTATATGTATTTTGAATTCAAACCTAATAAATATACATGTATACCCATAGAGTCTTTTGCCTTCATGCAATTACTTTTAAATAGACTCGTTTATGATTGGGATATGTATGTACATTGTTAGATTGGATGAATCATACATATACCTAGAAGCTTTGTTCAAATAAAAGAATTTTGATGAATTTGTGTGAGTTTCGTTTTAGCAAAATGATATTCGTGTTTGTCTTGTGCTTAATGATTTGATTACATGTTTAGATGTTAGTTCTCATTAAGACGAGGATTTATATTTTTACATAAAATGGGACACAAATAAATCTATACATGTTGGGTTGAATGCTTATTTGTTCCCATTAGATGTGTGAATATAGTCTAGTTTTGATGATCCATACATTTTAGACTTGTATTCATATTTTTGGATTTATATGAGTTTTGGTTTCATGTATATGTTTATTTTGCCAAAACATTAAGATATACATGTATAGCCCTTGAGTCATTTGCCTTCAATGCAAAATCTATTTATGGACTCAATTGTGTTTAGGGATATGTATGTATACTTAGTGTAGTGACAATTCATACATATACCATGAAATAAAATTTGATTGTTTAATGAAAATTTGATTTTTCATGTTTGATGTATTTATGTTTAACTTCATGTATATGTCCATCTTATCCAAACTATTGACTATACATGAGTATCCTTTTGAGCCACGTGCCTTAATTCATATATTTTGTGGACTCGTTATGTTTTGGATATGTATGTATACTATAGTTTGTATTAGATATACATATGCCTTGAAGATTAGATAGTTTTGATGATTTCGTGTTTTAAGGAATAATTGAGTCTTATTTATGCCTAATTGAACTTGAGTGTTTGATATGATGTGAATTTCATGTTTATGAAAAACAATTTTGTTTTATTCCTTACTTGAAGGATTTCGTGCTAGTTAACAAGTTTTTCCATTTAACTAGTTGCGATGTTCTTCATTTTGGTAGTGATTTTCAAACAAACCTACATTTTCAAATCTATCTTTGAAAACCCCTACCTTCCAAGGGCGGTAGGATGGGAGATCATGTTCATGTATGCCCTAAATTGAAAATCTTTAAAACTTGAATTATGATTGGGTGGTAGATGATATGAGATATACACATGCTTTTATTGTTATGTCAATTGGTATCATTGAACTTTTTCAATTGGTATCATTTTGACCTTTTTGTATACTCATATGTTTATTGTGTATGTATGTTTTCATTTGGTATCATCTATTGGTGATTGATACTCATTCCATTTCATACACATATACTTGTTTTATTTGTTCCTACTATATTCCTATATCTTAGAGCACAAATAGTTGTTTATGCTAGTGCTTGAGTTTCAATTTGTTTCAATTGACTACTTTTAAATTGGTATCAAGACTATGCATGATTTTAGTTTGTATTTCATAAAGGGGGAGAAAATTTGATTTTGTATTTTAATTGGTATTTGTACTCCCACTCTTTATGATTAAAAGTTGTTATTTTAATTATATGATATCAACATCAAATTTGGTTAAATATATTTAAAATGAATAATTTTTACAATTGGTATCATATTTGAGAAATTCAAAATTTGGTATGTTTAATTACAATTGGTATCTAAAAAAAAAAAAAAAAAAAAATTTGTTTTAAAGAAAATATTCAAAGTTTTGATTTGTATTTCCTATATGCAAGGAGAGCTTAACATCTCTCTTACATATAGATTCATGTTGAGTATATTATAAATTGAGGAGATTGACAACTCTTCTTTATATGATATACGTGTGTAGGGGGAGCTTCACATCTCCTCTTATGCATTACATAATATGTGTTATGTGAATTGGGGCTTGTCATCCCTTCTTCATGTAATGCATATGTGTAGGGAAGCTAACTTAGCGTCTTCCTCTTCATGAATGTATATAGCATATAACATTTATTGATGTTTGTTTATTGGTATCAAGATGTTTCATTGACATATTTTCAATTGATATCACGTTTTTAAAGTCACCCCTTATTGACTTTGTTTTTTTGTTTTAGACAAAAAGGGGGAGAACTTTGTTTGTATTGTTTTGGTTGACAAAAAGGGGAAGTAAGATTTTTACCCCTCATTTTATTTATGGTTTTTTTTGATTATTCACCCCTTTGTTGATGATTGACAAAAGGGGGAGAAGAATTTGAGTTTTGTTTTTATATATGCATAATTGTGTTTTTGCATATACTAAGTTCATGCATAGCAAATAAATAATAAGATATGATGCATGCTTTTGTTTAGTATCATGTGCTTTCATTGCATATATATTATGTTTATTGTGATGCATGAGTTAAGGGGGAGCCTTCTTTGAAGCTTAACTTTAATCCATGCATATATAACTCCATGAGTTTTGTCATCATCAAAAAGGGGGAGATTGTTGGCCCAATGGCCTTCCACTCTAGTTTTGATGATGATCAACACTCATGTAGTTATGTTTACTAATATTCTTGTGTTTCTAAGTTTCAGATCATTAACAGGATATTAGTTGGTGATTAGCTTCAACAAGATGTTTAGAAGCTTATCATGATGATTCCGGTGCCAAAGCTTAAAGATCATACCTTTGCACTTGGAGAATCACGGAGTTTTGGAGCAAGTCTACTTGAAGATGAAGATCATCAAGAAGACTTAGGTATCTAGTTTAGATTATGAGTTTTAGATCCATGTGTAAAGCTTAGTTTAGTTGATATGCTCAAGTGCACAAAACACACACGTTTTATGATTTGGTATTTGGTTTTCATGAATAATAGATCAAAACAAGTTTACATATGTTATATGTATAGTAGATGTTTTCTATTTATACATACATGCTTTAACTTGGTAAACAAACTTATTTTGACTATCCTATTCATGTTTTGGAAAAATCAAGTTTGACAAAAATACAGGATTTGTTTTTGATAAAATTTGCAAGACACAAAAATGAATTGATATGTTGATATATTGTCTTGAAATTTTTATCACAGGTTTATGTTTCAATATAAAATGACAAAAACAATTTTTATGGAATTTTCAGAAAAGATAAAAGATTTTTATAAAATATTTTTTCCAAAAAATTCTGACCTTGATTTGTGCTGACAGGCTGGTCGGTCGACCGTGTCGGTCGACCGCACCAAGGGGCCGGTCGACCGACCCGGTCGACCGACGTGCACAGACGTGCACGTCTGTTAGGCACAGATCCGGTCGACCGGGTCGGTCGACCGATGTGAGAGTTCTGCTCTCTGGAAGTTTTCGGTCGACCGGGCCGGTCGACCGATAGTGCCCAACGGTCATATTTCTGACCGTTGGCGGTCGACCGGACGGTCGACCGGGGCTGTCAGAACTGCCACATCAGCCTAACGGCTAGTTTTCTGTTTTGGCCTATATAAACCCCATTCCTTTGGGATTTTGGCTAAGGTTTTCAAGAGGAAAATTTACAGTTTTCTGAAGAGTTTAAAAGAGTTTTTAAAAGAGTTTAAGTGCTAAAAAGATTTAATCTTTATTTGTTTTGTGTTTTTGGAAAATCAAAGAAAATAGGATTTGGGATATTTGTGTTGATTTTCATTATATATCTTTTGGCAAGAATTTTCCCAAATATTTTTCTTTGTTGCTTGTTTCCAAAACACTTAGTTTCCACTTGAGCTATATCTTCTATCCTAAGTTATTAGGATCTTTGTTTTGTGTGGAAAAAGAAAAGAGAAAAAGAAAGAAAAGAGAAGTTTGTGGTTGTGGAACCACTTGTTGTAAACCCTCCTTGCTTTTGTGAATCCCTCTTCGGTAGAGGTGATCGGAGTGGTATTGTGATTGGTTTGTGAGCCTCTTAGGTAGAGGTGGTTGTTGTATTTGGCTACGGGCCGTATCCCTCTTCGGTAGAGGTGGATTGTGTTGTATAGCCTCGGTGGCTTGTAAGGTTGAGAGAGGAGTTTGGTACTCCTATAGTGGATTGGGAAATCCTACACGGTGGTGTAGGCGGGGAAGTAGAGCTAGGGGCTCGAACCTCGTAACAAATCTTTGTGTTAGCGTTTGATCCAATTTCTCTCAACTCTTATCTCTTTACATTTGTGCAAGCATTCATTTCATACAAGCATCATCCATTCATATCATCATATATACTTGTTTGTGTTTGAGCATTGTTTCATATTGCCTTGCATATATTTCTATTGCAATTCATCTATACTTGCTTGGCTTAATTGTGTGCATTGTATTGCTATATCCTTGATTGCTTGGATTGCTTGTGTGTGTGTTTCATCATAGCATTTCATTCTTTACTTGTTCGATCATATCTCATACAACACGGTTGCATTGCGCACCTCTAACCCATTCAAGGGGAATTGGGAGGAAGGAGTTCAGAACCTCGAAAGGGGTATTCGACTCTTAGTCGTGTTTTGAGAGATCGTTGCATCACTCATATTCACTTAAGTTTAAAAAGATCATTAGATTAGCATTTACACCTATTCACCCCCCCTCTAGGTGTATTTCAAATTAGAGTCCCGTCTAATCTTAGCAATTCGAAGCTCTACCACAACACGTCACGCAAGAAAAGAACAATACCGTGCGGAGTACAAAACATATGATGCAGTCAAATTCAGCGACAAGAAATTTAATTATAATAAACTAGTGAGGTCTAGCTTACTGATAAAAAAAATAAGAGTGACTTGTGAAAAATCTCAGATTCAAATTCAGTCACAACATAATTTTAAAAAAAATTATAATAAACAAACTATAAATTACAAGACAACAAATCATCTACGACCACTCTTAACCATCTCATTCTCAAATCCGCAACAATCAAATGCACATATGAATTTTTCTTTTTAATTACTGCACATCGGGATTCGACTGGTGATCATCGAGGATCTCGGAATCTCACCAGTGATGATCAGAATTAAATTTATCTAAATATCTTGATTCGCCGATCTGTGAATCAGCAAAGCCCTAACAATTCAAGATCTAACCGGGTGATCACATGCGAGGACTTTTTTTTTTTCTTTTTTCTTTTTTGTTTTTCTGAGGGGTATAAAATTGAGAGATGCTAAATGCTAGAAACAAAAAGAGAATTAATAAGTTTGAATGAGTGGAGGAGGCCAAAGAGTTTGAAACGGTGAGGGTTGGACCTTGGTCAGGTAGCACAAAGCCAAGCCAAAACTGATGATGACGTGGCAGGGACGACAGAGGTGAGAACATAAATTGTCCTTGTCTTGAGGATTCAGCCAAAAGGGCAAAATCAGAAAGGGACTTCCAACAATTTTTTAAAATGTTTGGTTTGCTGTAAGTTTGACAAAAATTTGTAAGTGGGAAATGAGAAAAATTGTAAAATTTGAAATTTGTACAAATAAATTTTTCTGTGTTATTTATGATATGAATATGTAAGTGAAAATATATATTGTGTTTTCTAATGCTTGATTAATAGTAATGTGGACAAATTAATCACAAAAGAATATTAAAATAAATATTAGTTATAAGTTTTTTTTTTAATGAGATTTACATTATCACAAATTAACTGTTTTGAGATATAATTTATTTCAAGTAAGATTTATATGATCACAAAATTAATCGTAATATCCTGCAAATGAGAAAATGATAGTGTAAAATAGAGATATAAAAAGGAAAAGAGAAAAAAAATTCTCATTTTTCTTTCCCGATTTCAAACAAATATCGAAAGTGAAAAATTGTTGTTTTTCCTATCTGTTTTTTCCCACTTCCGTCCAACCAAACACGAAGATGAACCAAATTTCTGCTTGAACTCTTTCAGCAAAGTGTATATTTGTGACACCTTATAGACTACTTGTTTAAATGGAAAAAAATGAGAAATATTATTTTATTTAAAATAGTCTCTAATCACAGAATATCTGCTTGAGTACTTACCAAATCATGTGTAAATTTGCAAAGATCCATCTGCTGTGATTGTTCATTGAGATATTTTCATTAAATTATTTTTAATGAAATGCGAGAAACTGTATTGGTTCACCGTTTTTTCTAAAAAAAATAAAAATTTACAAAGAGTCCCTTATGTTTTGTCTTGAAAATAATATGAGCATTCAAATAAATACACACCACAAAAGCCTTCAAAGTTTGACAAACGATCTAAAGGAACATGTCTTTTGGATAACCCCCTCCTAGTTATCTTTACAAATCAGAAGTTCGACCCTACATTGATTGAAGATTTAAACATCGATGAAGCTGATTTTCATCTCTTCACGGATATACTTGATTGCTTTAACTGGGTTTTGTCTTATTTTTTATATTTTATTAACTAACAAAAAAAAAAAAAAAACAAAAAAGATACCCAGTGAGGCACTAGCAATAGCGCCCAATAGGGAAAAAAAAAAGAGTTTTCTAAGATGAAGGCGACATTTTTATCACGAGGTTATGTCCTGAAATTTTTCATTACAGTTGAGAGGGTCAGATTGTGGCGTGCAGATGATTAGTCTGAGGGTGATTGCAAGTCCTATTAGATACTTTTATTTTAGAATTTTTGGAGTCAACTACATGAATCATTTTATTTCATTCATATCTATTATCAGTAAATCTCCTCAGTAACATGAAGCTTTAAATATACTTTTCTAATGCCTCCATCTAATTTCATTTAAATCTCTCTAATCTGTATTGCCTCATTAACTATGATCTTATCATGTTACCTCAATTAGTTCTCTCTCATTTTATCCTCAATTGAAACAATTTTTAATTTTCTATGAATGCACTCATTTCTTATCAGATCTCATAATCTATTATCACTCATTAATCTCATCATTATCTTTTTTATCCTCATTCTTTAACATACAATCACGTGAGTGAATGAATGCGAGAATTTAAGGGAAAAATAGATGGTTTACGATGAAAATATAGTTAATAAATTGTAGAAACTGAAACAGTTTAATGAAAACTACTTAGAAAGAAAAGAAGAAGAATTATTTCGAAGATGTTAATGGAGCAACACGAAAAAGGAAAAAGAAGGAAAAAAGAAAAAAAAGAAATCAAAGATGAAAGAAATATTCTTTTTGACCTGAGAAAGACATTGTGCAAAATGTTTAAAGTTAGAGCCTAGTTCTCTGAAAAGAAAAATTAGTGAGAAATATTAAAACAAGAAAAAATGAATAAGAAATTAACAGTAATTAGGAATTTAACTCAGAGGTCAATCAAGCCTAACAATAGGGGGACAAGGTCCCAAACATACCACTTCTTTTAGTTTTTTTACCCCAAAAAAAAAGGAGGACACTTACAGCGAGTTCCAGCTAATTCAAGGACAAAATGGAATAATTTATTCATTCAATTTCCTTTTTTTAGTGAATATGTAAGAAAAATAAGTTCTTATTCATTTATTTCTACAGGTGGTACAATTTACGGTCTGTTTAGAAGTGGGAGAAAAAAAAATAGCAGCAAATGAGAACGGGAAATGTAAAGTTACAGTGATAAATTGAGATTTGTATAATTTTTATTTTTGATATATATTATAATATGAAAATATAAGTGAAAAAATATTTTTTTTTTAATAATGTGAAAGTGGAAGTAAAAAATTGATTAAAAAAAAAATAAATTAATAAATGTTAATTTTAAAATAATATTTTTTAATTTAAATTGAATTATAAATGAGTTTTATATCGTATCAGAATTAACGATTTTGAATTACAATTTATTATAAAAGGAGTTTAAACAATTGACTGTAACACTCTGAGTGAGAAAATAAAATATAAAATCAAAACAAAAACAAAAGTGAAAAAGCCAACGTCCCTACAACCAATCACGCCCACAACGGATATTATTCCCCCACACCCCCCATCGGTGCGGGAACACTCCACGAAACCCATCTCCCTCTCTCTCTCTCTCTCTCTCTCTCTCTCTCTCTCTAAAAAAACCCCACCGAACTCGTCGGAGATTTGGCCGGTGATGCCGCATTCCGATCGCCCGGCAGTGGCGGCAACCTCGGCAAAGGTGGAGGCTTTAGGACAAAGTAGGGCGATTTTGATTGCAAAATCACTGAGACCTCGTTTAATCTTTGAGTCCAAGGTCCCGACTTTATTTCCCTCACCGATTGCTTTCATTTGTCTCTTCAGTTCCTTTCAGCCTTAGATTCTTTCTCTTTTTTTTGGGGAGTTTTGTTTGGGTAAATTTTCTGAGAAATGCAGCTTTTTTGCATCCGTATCAGTGTTTTTTGGCCTCAGGATTTATTTCTATCTGCTTAAAATTTTGAATTTTTGGTTGAATTGATGGCGATTTATGCTTCTCTCTACGGTCTCTTTCTGCTTTGTTTCTTTTCGTTTGTCGGTGTTTTTGGTCGAAGATTCTCAGTGATAGTATTATTGTTACTTTGTTTTCTGATTTGCATTTGTGGTATTTGAAAAATTTTCTCCCTTTTTTTTCCCTGAAAAATGCAGCTTTTTTACCGTTAGATTCTCTTCAGGGTACGTTATTCTCTCGGATCATGAATTCAAAGTCTTTACTTTTGTTTCTTATACCTAAATTTGCTACCGTATGTCCCTACTTTTTGAATCTTGGTGGCTTTCCATCCTCTTTCTATTTGCTTCTTTTTGGCACAGTGTCGGCCTGTCAAATCTGGGTTTTTTTTTCTTTTTTAAATTCACGTGATATGTTTCTTTAATCATTTACCAATTTTCCCCTCAATAATTAGCTGTTTAAATCGTTAAAATGACGATCACGCAAAGAAAACAAATGGGGCAATATTTTTATTATGGCAAAGGATTAGTATAGGGCCTTTATTTAGGGTTCTCTGATGCCCATAAAGAAAAATCCCAGCTTTCTAAAATATTCTGGTGGGTATTTTAGATGATTGTAAATGTTTGTTTGGTTATAAATGCGAGATCTTTGCATCGGTGCCAGTCCCTAATAATTGTTTTTTCTTTGATTTTGTAGATTAATCTCTGAAGGGCCAGCACTACTCCTTGTTAGTTCTGGTCGGTATTTTAAAACTCTGATCTTTGCTGGTTTTTGCTTGTTATATGAGGTTGGGACAAGGAAAGAACTAATTTTTCATTGTCTCTCGTCTTTGCTTTAAAATTCATTTCAGCTGAGGAAATAGGAGTGCACTGAAGAGTAGGAAAAGGGCAGGATCTGCAATTTGAATTGAGTGTAGACATGGGTGGAACCAAGTTGCTCATTGATGAAGCTCACAGAGATGGTATTTTCTAAAACTTAATGCTGTTTATTTTTTTTGTACTTCTTCCATAATGTTTATATAGATCCTGTGATTATTAGAAAAAAAAATTAGAATTTGGAATTGGATTTGATGTTATATTACCATTTATTTCAAGCCATAATAGGAAAAGAGGCATCTTTGTGTCATTTGTTTCATGTAAGTCTATGCTTTTTGAGAGAGAGACATCTGTTTGTTTACAAGTGTTTTGTTTGAAGCCCTCTGTTGTGACACTTTCTGGTAATTTCTGCAAATTTTTAGTCTTGTTACCATTATATTCCTCTCTCTGTCTCTTGGTGTTGAATTGTGAGTTCTAACTCGTGTTTACTTATGTGGGAAAACATTATTCTATGTTATTCTTTTTTCAATCTTAAGTGGAAAATTGATTACACCCAGTGTTCATTGGGATTTTGTGGTTCATTTTTCCTTTCCATCCATTCATTGGTGAAGCTGTCATTTTTTTTCCTTTTCTTTTGTGAGCCTCTTTTGCTATTATTGATTTTGATGAACAAATTGACAGGTTCTCCAAGTATTAGAAACCGTCCTGATGGTAAGAAATCTGTGGATCACGGGGTAGTTCGTGCTGAGGACAAACAAGTAAGCACTCTAGCTTGTAAATTCCTTAACCTTTGAAAAGTTATGAAAGGTTATAGCTGTTGATGGGATCATTTTCTCATTGTTGTAATGCATTGCAGATAACCAGTGAGATGAGGAAGAGTTCTTCGACCAAGAAATCGGGGGGAACACCAATGAAGATGCTCATGGCTCAGGAGATGTCTAAAGAAACCGAGTCTAAGAGAAAGCAACCCAATGTTGTGGCCAGGTTAATGGGTCTTGATGAAGCACTGCCTGCTCGTCAGTCAGTTGTAAATGGTGAAGGACAGTTGGAAAGGAGTGCTCGATCTTCACGTGTTACCCTAGCTGGAGCACTTCAGAACTCCGGCAGATGGAAGATGGCTATTTTGACAGGTCATTGCCATGCGAAGTTCACTCTTTGGCTGTGAGAAGGAATATAGAGATGTCTATGAAGTCTGGCAGCAACCACCAAGAACCAATCATTTGAAGGATCAATCTCTTCAGAAAAAAAAGTGTATCGAGATTCAAAAGGAGAGGAGGCTGGCCCTTGTTCGTCAGAAGTTCATGGAAGCGAAGCGGCTGGCCACCGATGAAAAGCTTTTGCAGTCCAAGAATTCCAAGATGCTGTTGAGATTTTAAGTTCAAATAGGGATTTGTTCCTCAAATTTCTGGAGGAGCCAAATTCTCTTTTCTCAAGTCACTTGAAAGAACTCCATTCAACTCCTGCAGCACCTCAAATGAAGAGAATTACAGTATTGAAGCCATCAAGAACTGTAGGCACGAAAGGTGATACCCAGGTAAAGAAGCAGCAGCGTCCGGTGAGTAATGAAGGTGAATGGGACCTGGACAAGCCGCAACGAAGCTCAAGCATGACTCAACCAACCAGGATAGTGGTCCTAAAGCCTAGCCCTGGAAAGCACCATGGCCCAAAGCCGATGGTTATGCCCCGTATCTCTTCACTAGAACTGATGGAAAACCGTTGATTTCAACCAAGTTTTGGAGACTACCGAATCCATGGAATCTAGGGAAGCAGCCAGAGATATCACTCGACAGATGAGTGAGACTGTTGGTAGCAAACGGAGAGATGAATCTCTGTTATCTTCAGTCCTGTCAAATGGCTATGTGGGATGAGAGTTCATTTAATAGGTCGGAAAACGAGTATGGAGAAGAGGACGGAATTTTCAGTGATGCTGAGATTCCTAGTCCAACTTCACGACATTCCTGGGACTATTCCAACAGATGTGGTAGTCCCTACTCACTGTCTTCCCTTAGTCGAGCATCCTATTCTCCTGAGCCATTGGTAATTAGGGAAGCCAAAAAACGACTTTCAGAGAGGTGGTTTCTGGTAGCTTCTAACGGAAACAGTCAAGAGCAAATGGAAATGAGGAGGAGCTCCAGTACACTGGGGGAGATGCTTGCCATTTCTGAGGTGAAGAAAGAAGACGTGAGGGTTGGGGGGCTCACCGTTTCAAGTAGTAGATCATATGGTGGTGAAGAAGACTTGAGGGTGTCAAGTTCTAGCTCATCTACTTGCCAAACAAAGAATGGAGATGGTGTTGAGAGATCCCCTTGGAATTTATCTAGATCAAAATCTCTTCCAGTCTCTTCTGCTTTTGAGAACGTTGAGTTGAATTCAGAAGTTTCCAACTCGGTTGTTAAGAAACCTGTTACGGCCAAGGACACTTCAAAGTCTAAGAGCGGGAAATCATCATTCAAGGGGAAAGTTTCTAGTTTGTTCTTCTCTAGGAATAAGAAGGGTGGTAGAGAGAAGTCCATTCCCTCTCCTGTGGGGGCCTTTGGCGAAGTTTGTAAGGGTGGTAGTGTTGAGCCTGTTGATAAGGGAAATTATTTATTACATCCAGTTAACAATAGTCAGCCCGAAGTTTGCCCTCAAGTTAACTCTGAAGAAGGATCTATCAAGGTGTCTTCTCCTGCAGTGGTGAAGGACGTCTCAGAACAGGGAACTCGCTCTTTTAGGGTATGTAACTTCCATCTTCAATTTTTCTTATTATAGCTTTGGTTCTATTTTATGAATACAAGCGATACATGTGATCTAAACAGACAAGTGTTAATTCCTTTTTATCTCTGTATCAGAAATATTGATTGTTAGATATTCTTTTTTGTTCCTTTTCCTTTATTCAGACAGAAGTGATTTTATTGGGTTTATCTTTTGTTTTGACGAGATCAATTATCATAATTTCAACAGCATATATTTTCTGTATACAGCTTTTGCCCTGTGTTTTACTTGAGATGTCTACATTGGCAGGCTGTTCTTTCCCTTGAGAAACCAAATGCATCTGAAAGTTTAAGCGATAACCAGAACGACCCTTGTTCATCAAATAAAATTGGTGAGAACCAGAATCAACCCAGTCCCACATCAGTTCTAGATGCGCCATTTGAAGACGATACAACCAACAGCACACCTGATTCTTCTGGAATTTCAAATGCTGGATACTCAGGTAAGCCTATTAAAAAAAAAAACCTTTCTCTTCTGTTCCTTAATTCTCTTTTTGTTAATGGCCATATGCCTTCTTTCATTACAGTGGCACCAATCGTATCAGTTTCCCGCACTTTGTCATGGGATGACACCAACCTGGAGATTTCATCACCTGATACTTCAAACTTTGTCAGACCTTTGTGCAAGGCCAATGCAGAGGAGCAGCAACGACATTTGTTTGTTCATAGCATAATTTCTACGGCTGGATTAGATAAGAACTCAATATTTTCCAGATGGCATTCAGTTGACTGCCCGTTGGACCCAACTTTGCTTGAGAAGTTCTTGGACCGGAAAGAGGAAAATGCTAAGAGCAGGGAGAGAAGATCAAATCAGACGCTTATGTTTGATTGCATCAATTATGCATTCTTAGAAATTGGTAGAGTTACCTATTTGGATGCAAATCCATGGGCTAGAGCTTATAATCATACTCGAAAGAAAGCTTCAGCTGGTTCTTCTCCTATGGGAGATGAAGTCTGGGTTCTCATAAGTGATTGGTTCTCTGGTGAAGGAAAGTTGCGGTCAGGTGAGACCGACAACAGTGGTCTAGTGGTGGATATGTTGTTGAGAAAGGAGGTGGGAGGAAATGGATGGGCTGAATCAATGCAGTCAGAAATCGATGAGATCAGCAAAGAGATCGGGGGCAAGGTGTTCGATGAGTTAGTTGCAGAGGTTTTGGCAGACTTAAATGTTGGGTGTTAACTATGAGGTATTTTTTGTTTAACCTCTGGACGTTTTTCTTCCTTTGGCATCTCTTGTCACATTAGTTTTGCTTGCAATGGTGATAAGGTGGGCCATTGGAGTGTCTGAATATTGCCGAGTAAAATCACATACACGGTTTGCTTGATATGTGATCATTGCTCCAAAATTGTCGGTGTATGCCAACGCTAATATGTATATGTGTTGGTTTTGACTGATCCAGATCTATCTTGGCATGTACTCTTGTTAATCTCAAGATGTTCTCATTGTAAATCTATAGGCATAAAGAGCAGTGATGGAACTAATAATTATGCTTTGTTGTTGAAGGAAATGACTAGCCAATGCAATGAGTATATCAAAATTGAGCTTGGAGATTAATGTGGCTCAGTTGCTTAATACTCTTATGTTGTCTGCTGTGATTAACAATGCTTGTTGGTGAAGTTAATGATTCTGATCAATGAGTTGCAAGCTGAAACCAGGATAACCTGAACTGTGGGTGGTGGTGGTGGTGTTCATCACTTGCTTTGAGAGTGGTCTTTCTCTGTACAGAAGTGCATGTGGGTTCTTTCTTGAAAGGAAAATTGTTTTGTCTTCTTATTGTGAAATCTGACAGAATCTATTGGCTCTCTTAACAAGTTAAAAACATGTGAGATTATTAAACTGCAAGTTGTAGGAAGAGACTTGGAAACTGTCTTTGACATTCTTGAGAATAAAGATGAGAGAACCAATCAAAGCAAAAGCTTTTGTTTATGTTGATGTTTCACAAGAGCCTTGGCTTTGTTGTTGGAAGTGATGGGTGTAATATAATAAGAGGGTAATTAAGTTTTAATATTAATGTGGTTGATGTCTGCATATTTTGTTTGCAAACTAATGTCAAATGGCTTTTGCTTGAGCTGCCTCTTTCTGGCCTCTGGCAGGAGCTTTTGAATAAAGATATAACATAAACTAATGGGGTTTGTTTCACTTTTCTCAGATTGTGCCCTATCTGGGTTTTGTTTTTATTCATTGTGATTATGTTAAATCATAATCACATATTAAACATTTTTAAGTTTGTTGGTTGTTGTTGGATTTACTTTGTATGCTACTGTACTCAAAATATGTTCAAATATATTGTTTTAACTCCAAAGTCCTGAGTTTGGGTGTGGCCTGATGACTTGAACACAAAGAAAAAGGACAGAAAAGAAAGCATGTCATGTATAAATGCTTTGTGGAGCCATCAGTTTTCAATCACTTTCTGCAATCAAATTTTCATTAAAGATTTAAAATACTCTATGTTTCTTGTCTAGTCATAAGCATGTGGAAAAGTTGTCTTTTATTAATCCTGGTTTTAGCTGGAACAAGGAAAATTTTCAGTGTTGATCTAAATATATTCTAAACAAAATCACATGCATATAATAGTTTCTTTATCAAAATCTAAGGAAAAGAGGGTTTATGCGTACCTGATTCCATCATGAGAGAATGCTGAAAGTTGTAAGATCTCAAGGACTCAGAGTTGATGAAGGATATTCTCTCTCCAACTAGTAAGTCCCTTCTTGATTCTTAGAGGAGATGAGAGGCCTCCAAAAGAGAGAGATTAGGTCATAGTATTGGAGAAAGAATCCTACTCATGACATATATAAGCATCAAGAAATTCTACTTCAACTCATTGTAGATCTTGGTGCTTGATTAATAACACAGGTTTCACACATGTAGATGAGTCACACATCTTAATTTAAATGTACTTATGACTAAGTGCAATCGATACGTGTCTAGACTCAAATCATTAGGCTTGATCAATTATTTATTGAATCAAACAACATAGGTTAAATTAGGCGGTACAGATATCCAATTGACTTGATTAGGCTCAAATTAAATAGACTAAAAACAAAATAAGTCCAACTATTTTCCACTTGGGTCAAGCAAGTCATACTGAATAGATATTATGCATAACTTTATGACGTCAAATTTAACTGCCAGTAAACAATATTTCATATCAATCTGATCCATTAAATGCTCGGTCATCGGATATCATGGTCATTACTTTCTCATAATTGAGGTAGGACCTTCCACGTTATAAATTTCAGAACACTAGCGACATAAATCAAATATGAACGTGTGGCATGAAAATGTGCTCTGATCAAATAAGGCACACTTCCAACGGGTTTTCACTTTATGACTCCAATTGAATCTTTCTTTATTACTCTAACGAGTCTAACTTTATGACTCAACGAGTCCAACTGCTAATAAACTCAAATTCGCGAAAGAAACTTAAAGAAGCAGTTATTATTCAATTATCGGGATCACAGAATATATTTATTATAAGTGCACTGAGAAATAGAGTATGTTACATAAAACAAAATTATTCACTCCCACTAAATCAGGATATCATCAAGACTAATCATCCCCATATGAGCAACATGCTCCAAAAACACTTTAAATGGCAGTTGATCGTACACGTACATTTCATATTTAATATCACACGTGTCATATTTCTGCATTTAATTTTATAATAAAACTTTGCTATTTGATGTATTTTCATATCCTGTGGCATGCAGGATAATAAAGGAAGAAAAAGGAGAAATTGAAAGATTCATTCAATTAAATTCAAAAATTTAAAAGAAAGCGGATCCATTCAAATCCAAAAGTTTTAGAAGCTTTCTTATCTGAAAACTGGATATATCATATAAGATAACATCATCTAATTTTAAAAATAAAATGGCTTGTTTAAAGATCCTATCGGTTTCGCCGAGGATAAAGAGATAGATCGTTAAATCTAAAGCTAATATTCAAAATCTAAGAGGATAAAAGGATAGAGGACAAATCGTGGACAACTGGCTCCCTTACCTTGGCCCTCCCTACGACCAGGATCTTGCCGCGAAAAAGTTGAATCTGGCGCTCCCCTATCTTCGCACCCTTCCTATCTTTCTGCTTTTCTCCTATAAATACCTGCATACCTCGAATGCAGAGAGGGGACAACTCTGGAGGAATGACTCCACAGAAGAACTCCAGAGAGAGTTTTAGGCTTAGGATTTTTTTCTTCCAAAATTCATTGTAATTTGAAAGAAAGAATTGTAAAGAGAAGACGGTGTGCTTGTAATTGATGGCGACAGCTCAATAAAGTTCTTCTGTTCTTTTCAATCTACCTTTTTTTTATTTTACTTGCTTCAATTACTCTATTTATTTTTATTTGTTTTCTTTATGCCTTCTTTTTAATCATGCCTTCTTATTAGCTTGGATTAGGGAGAGTTTCATGACAGAAAAGAGAGGAAGAATTATCTTTAGAGTGACACTAGATATAATCTTCCTTAAATATAGTTATATCGAGAGTGACAACTAATGGAGCTATCCCAACTTCTCTTTATCGTTACTCAACTTAACTTGTTGTCTTTTAATTACTCTAAGGTATGTTTTCTCTTTCTTGTTTATTTTCTTTCTTTTTTTAGTAATCAAAACATCAACACCATCTTCTTCTTCTACCTACCACTTTTCTTCTAATTTAGCTTAATCTTTTTTTTCTTTTCTTTTAAAACAAAGAAGATCTTTAACCGGTGTAGTAATTTAGGAAGAAGACTTATCCAACGCTTCCATCGCTGTCCCTCTCTGTGGATCGCAACTCGTTAGCCCTACGCTATACGGCAGCATTGAGGACCTAGCGCTGTTCTAAAAATTTTGTACTTTTCTGTATAGATTTGGTTCGTTCATAAATTTTGGCGCCGTTGCTAGGGAGGGACGATAAGTTTTTCTTCTTTTTCATTTACTTTAAACGGTTTAACTTTTTCTTCTCTGTTTTTGTGTGCAGGGGTAAATATTTGAAAACTAGGAGCTGCAGTGGATATATTGCAACTCTGTACCTCTGGCCAAGAAGGCAGAGCGTCAGAGCCCACAATTGTGGTGAGCTACTAACTGCAGTTTCTTGTAGGTTGCTTAAAATTTAAGGATTTAGCTACTTCAGTTGATAGTTTTCTTTCATAACATATCTTTTACACTGTTCTAACCTCAACAGTAATGTGGCTGTTTGTTAATGCTAAAAATGTTTAGACATTACATTCTAGGCATTTATTTAATTCGTTACATTTAAATTACTATTGAAGACTGCTAGAGCCAAAGTATGTTTGCATTATATATAGCTTAGAAACACACATGTATGTTATTGCTTGGGTGTTATTTTTGCTATACTTGCACACACACACACACTAAAACGATTTAAGGGCTTGTCATAAACAGGATAAGGTGGGAAAATAATTACTCTTTCTTAGCCCAAAAATCATTTTCTCACTCACTAACCCAGCCTAACTTAAAATTGAGTAGACGTTGGCCCTAGGGACATCTCAGACTCAATAGGAAACTGATCTAAGGGGAAGTTGATTAGAATTTGACTCTTGCCAAATCGGTGTCAAAGGTTGGGGATTGAGAGGTAAAACCTCGAAGAACAGTGATTTGGCATAATTAGACCCGTTCTTAGGCACGAATATCTCCCACTGGTCTTGTCCCTACCTGACCGATTAACTTGTGATCAGATTCTACAATATACCCCCCGTGGACAGTCTAACCAGTTAGGAGTCATCTAGGTCTAAAGTCTACCCTAACTTAGGCTATATTTTTTTTCTTTCTTTTTGTTTGTTTATTTGTTTGTTTTTATTTTTGATATTTTTGTAATATAGATTACAATTATAATTATTTCAATGCATATAGTGATCCATACTTCACACCGACCTCTTTTGATTTAGAGATTACTAACCCGGTATTTCATAACTTTAACCAACCAAGTATGCCAGATTGGTCTTATCTGAATCAGTATATGCCCCAACTCTAGTATTATGATCAAGATTGGGATGATCATCACCACTTTTCATCAAGTCAGTGGGAATACAACTCCCTCGAGTCATATTATCAACAACCTGACTAACATTCAGCTTCGTATACTCAATATCAAGATCAACATATAAAAGAGAAATATTTTTTAGAAAAGAGTTTCAAAGCCTTTCTTGACAATTCCAAATCTCGACGGACTCAATGCTCACAAAAAATTCCCAAGTCCAAGATGCTTACTCTATTTTCCAAGTACCAACATAACAAGAAGAACCTGTTGACTTAGAAAAGAGTATGGAATACTTAATTCAAAGTCAAAATTCTTTGAACCAATTCATCAATATGTTATAGCAACAATTAAGATATTTGGTCAACGCAAATGATAAGAAAGAGGAAACTCTCCCTACCCAATCTTTGACTATTCTCATACTTCTATCCATATTGATGAAAATCAAGAATCATGGTATCTCGAAGACTCTAGCCAAATTTCAATTTTACTACAAAACCTTGAACTTGACCAATATCAACCATTGACAAATTGGCAAGTTTTCATTTCAATGAAATTGAACTTGAACATGAATGTGACCCCGACCCACAACTTTGTGATTCAGTTCCACTTTTTGAATCTATGTTGACTCTGGTATCCTTATCCTAGTTAGACCTAATTCTCGAGCCAACACTGATTTCCGCACCTATAAATTTTGATCATGAGCCACCTATCTTGGATAGTCACATTCCATTGATGAAAAAAGAATGTAAAATTCAACTCTTTGATTTGGACCAAACCTTGAACTGAATTCCACTCTTGAACCCAAACTTGATTTAAGTCAATTTTGTGAGTCAGCATTGGTTCCCGTTCCTTTAATTCTCAAGCCCAAATCAACCACAATACTGAATCACATTCAATTGTTGGACCAAGGTGTAGATAGTTACGACTCAGTGATGATATTTTAAGATTGGTCATGTAAAGGGAATAATTTTCATGATAGGATCTTACATGATCCTATTCATATTGGGGATTGTAAATATATAAATAGAAAAAGGTCAATAAAGGTAGGTTTCATGAACCACCACATTATCTTGATTGGGTAGCAACACTTAGCTCAATCCGATCACCATCTTAAGGTAACTGTTGGCCCAAGGTTACAATCAACCCATGTTTAGTGTGTTTTGATGATTACAAAACATATTAGTTATTTGTACTAATATTTGTTGGTTAAGTGTGTTTCAGGTTCATATCTAAAAGAATTGAACTCAAGACAAGTCAAATTGGGCTAAAAGTGCAATATTGAAGATCAAGTGAAGATAGCCCATGTTGAAGTCTTGAAGACCTTAGTAGTTTGTAAGTTTAGTTTGTTAAAGATTGAATATGTGAAATTTGGCTCTAGGATTTGCACACACATTTGTTTTGTATGTTCTCTTTGTTTTTGAAAATGTTTATTTCTAAGTTTATGCCTTAGTTTATACACACATGTACTCAAAGCTTTATATCTTCAAAAATTGTTTAAAACATGTATATAAACTATTTTCAGCATAACACTTAGCCTCAGATTTTTTTAAAGAATTTTTACAAAATTTTCTATCTCAAAAAATCTGCCCTGAATCCTGTTTCAGGCAGACCGGTCGACCGGACAGTCGACCGGCTGCTGTGTCCGGACATGCACAGGCTGTGCATGTCTGTCGGTCGACCGACCGGTCGACCGAAATAAGATGTTTGCTCTCTGTATCTTTTCGGTCGACCGGACAGTCGACCGACAGAAGGAAACTGTGTTTCCCCAAAGAGATCGGTCGACTGACCGGTCGACCGGACCCCAACGGCTCTTTGCCAACAGGGACTCGGTCGACCGCCCGGTCGACCGGTAGGCCTGCTACAGCCATAACGGCTCTTTCCTCTTTGGGAATTTCTGAAAAACTGTTTTTGCTTTTCTCTTTAACAGAGTTTTTAGGAGTTGTTGGAGAGCTTTTGCAGGTGATATTAGCTGGAAAAATCAGAGTTTTTAACCTATTCTCTCCCTATAAATAGTGGGAAATAGGCCTTAGTAAAAACCAAGAAAAATCTTTAAGTTTACATTGTTTTCAAGAGAAAGAGAAAAATTGTTTTAAGCTTTCATTTCCATTCTTTCAAGTTTGATTTTCAGTTGTTGTTTGATTCTTAATATCACTCTACAACTGAAGTTTTTCTCACCTCACTTCATAGAGCCAAAAATCTTATATTCTTTCTATAAGTGAAGTTGTAAAAGAGTGAGAGTGTTTGTAAAAGAGAAAGAGTGTTGTGGTCTAGTTGAGATCACTATTTTGTAATCCTTGCTCTTGTGGAGACAAGCTCCTCGGTGGAGTTTCTTTGTAAGGTGAAGCTACGGGCTTGAGGTCCTTGGAAGGCCTAACTTGTACGGGATCCTAAGGGGATAGTGGAAACCCTTCACGGAGGTGAAGGCGGGGACTAGAGCAACGGGCTCGAACCTCGAAACAAATCATCTTGTTTGCGATTGCCTTGGCGTTCTTCTTGCTTACTTTCTTGCTTTATATTACTTCTAATTTATTGCTTGAGAACTAACCTTTATTTGTGCAATCCTTACTTGTTTACTTTACTTGCTATTTTACTTGTGTGTATTTCATCATAGCATTTCATACTTTACTTGTTCGATCAAATCCTCAATACAACACGATTGCATTGCGCACCTCTAACCCATTTTAAGGGAATTGGGAGGCAAGTGTTCAGAACCCTTCACGGGGTATACGGCACTTAGTTGTGTTTTTGAGGGATCGTTGCATCACTCATCTCATTAAGTTTTTAAAAGAGCATTAGATTAGCAATTACACCTATTCACCCCCCCTCTAGGTGTATTTCAATTGGTATCAGAGCTTGGACTCTAGGATTTGGCTTAACAACCTTAGAGAGATCCTCATATTGCTAATCATTTCATTCATTTCCACATAGTAAACATGGCCGATGGTATTAAGACACCCCCTAAGTTTGATGGACTTAACTTTCCCATATGGAAGGTTAAGATGACCGTTTTCTTGCAATCTCTAGGTAGCCGAGTTGCAAAGGCCGTGACTAAACAATTTAGTACCCCCGATGGTGATGAATCTACTTGGTCCGAAATTGAGACCAAGAAGTTTGATGCCAATGCTAGGGCTCATTATGCACTCCTACAAGCCCTCAATGATGATGACATAGCTAGAGTCATCCATTGCAAATCCGCCTATGAGATTTGGACCCATTTGCTAGTAACACATGAGGGGACATCACAAGTGAAGAGGGCCAAGATAGACCTTCTTCGGTCCCAATATGAAAATTTTAGCATGCAAGAACATGAAACCATAGATGATATGGTTACTAAATTTACTAAGATTACTAATGGGCTTTCTTCTCTAGGTGAAGACATCAACAACGACCAAAGGGTGAGAAAGATCATCCGGGCTCTTCCTCCATCATGGGAAGTGAAAGCTACAACATTGAAGGAACTCAATGATAAAGATGAGATTGAGCTCATCGGACTCATTGGGAATTTAAAAACCCATGAGATGGAGAGGAAGGCAAGGGAGGACATGGCACCCTCCAAGAAGAAGACTATTGCCTTCAAAAGTCATGCTACTTACTCCGACGAAGATGATGAAGAAGAAGATGACGAGGAGCTCTCACTTCTAGTCAAAAACGTCCGGAGGATGTACAACAAGGCAAAGTTCCAAGGACGGAGGAGATGGCAAGGAGGCAAAGAAGAGAGAAAGATCATATGCTTCAATTGCCAAAAGCCGGGACACATTGTAGCGGAGTGTCCGGACCAAGTAAAGCCATCTTCATCAAGAAGCCCTACAAGAAGAAAGCAATGAAGGCAACATGGGATGACCAAAGTGAATCCGAAGAGGAGATCGACACCGCCAACATGTGCTTCATGGCAAATGAAGGCACAAGCAAGGTAACCTCTTCCCCTTCTCTTGATGAAGATTTATCCATGGATGAGTTAAGTGAAGCTTTTATAGAACTTTCTCAAAATTATGACTTCATGAAGAAAAAGTATTTGAAAATGAAAAAGGATAATGAATCTCTAAGTATTCAAGTGGTAAATCTTTCTAAAGAAAATAATGACTTGCATTCTTCTTTAGTTTCCACTAAAAATGAATTTGAAAAATATAAGATTGCTTGTAAAGGAAAGACCCCATTTGTAGATTCTAATGAGATTGCCATGCTTAAGGAAAGATTAGACTCATTAGATGTTGTTCTGAAAAAGTGTAGTGAGTTTGATAAGAAAAAGATGGAGAATATGTTTCCTAAGAAACAAGCTCCTAAGAAAAATGTTCATCATGCTCATGTACATGCCACACAACCTATGCATCATGGCAAACCCCCAAAGCATGCTCACACTTCACATACACACCATGCATTCATGTATAGAAAAGTGTACTCATGTTCACATTGTGGACGGAAAGGACACTTAGCTAATTTTTGTTATGATAGACTAAGTGCATCACATCATAATGTTTGGGTTCGTAACACTAACTTTCAAGGACCCAAGAAAGTTTGGGTACCAAAGTCAACTATTGTTTTAAATGATGTAGGTACTTTCCAAAGCTCAAAGACGTAGAGGTTTATGGTATCTTGATAGCGGTTGCTCAAGGCACATGACTTGGGACATCAACAATTTTGCAACCCTATCAAGATATCATGAAGGTGGCACCGTCACCTTCGGAGATGACGCCAAGGGTAAAATAATTGGTATTGGTAATGTAAAACTTGGCACCTCTCCTTCAATTGAAAATGTAGTTTTAGTAGACGGGCTCAAGCATAATCTCTTGAGTGTTAGTCAATTATGTGATAAAGGATTTGATGTTATTTTTGATAATGTTGCTTGTAGAGTAGTTGATAAAAATTCTAATGTTTGTGTATTTTCCGGTTTCGTGAAAGTAATGTATATATGATAGATATGTTAAATATGTCTTGTAATATAACATGTTTAAAAGCCCTCGATGATGACTCTTGGTTGTGGCATAGGAGATTAGGCCATATTTCTTTTGACCATATTTCTAGGCTTAACTCAAAGGAAATGGTGAAGGGTATTCCTTCATTGAATTTTGAAAAGGACCGAGTTTGTGACGCATGTCAATTTGGGAAACAAACTAAGTCTTCTTTCAAATCAATAAAGGATATCATGACATCACGTCCTTTAGAGTTAATCCACATGGATCTATTTGCCCAACACAAACCAAAAGTTTAAGTGGGAGTAGATTTGCTTATGTTTTAGTAGATGATTTTTCACGTTTTACTTGGGTTTATTTTCTTGAACACAAAAGTCAAACCTTTTCACATTTTCAAGCCTTTAAGAAAAGAGTGAAAAGGAAAATGACGCCTCAATAATTAGAATAAGAAGTGATAGAGGAGGTGAGTTCATTAACCTTCCCTTTACCACTTTTTGTGAGGAACATGGAATAAAACATGAACTTGCTTGTCCTAGAACTCCACAACAAAATGGAGTAGTTGAACGGAAAAATCGTACTTTGCAAGAGATGGCTAGGACAATGCTAAATGAATATGGTCTACCACATTATTTGTGGGCCGAGGCCGTTCATACTTAATGTTACATTGCAAATCGTGTTTTCTTATGTAAAAATACTACTAAGACATCTTTTGAATATATTACTCTAGAAAACCAAATGTTTCCTATTTTAAAGTTTTTGGTTGTAAATGTTTTGTTTTAAATACTAATAATAATTTGGGAAAATTTGATGCAAAAGCATATGAGGCTATTTTTGTAGGTTACTCAAATACAAGTAAGGCTTATAGAGTCTTCAATAGGTCAACTTTGACTATTGAGGAATCTATTCATGTTAAATTTGAGGAATCTAACAAGTTTGTTAAGAATTGTGTAGAAATTGATGCTTTAGATGAAGGCTTGGAGAAAGTGACCTTGGAAGATGCTTCTACCATGGGAGACAAGCCAAAGGATGATGATGGAAGTGAAGCCAAAGTGGAAGAGGCCCAAGGAAATGAACATCAAGCAAATGAAGAGGAGCCCTCTCAACCACTACCAAAGGATTGGAGATTCAATCCTCATCATCCCAAGGACCTCGTCATAGGTGAAGTATCAAAAGGGGTAATCACTCGCTCTAAAACTTTAGATTTTTGTGGTAATTTGCTTTTATTTCACACATAGAACCTAAGAATGTCCTCGAAGCCGAGGCCGATTCATATTGGTTGCTTGCCATGCAAGAGGAGCTCAATCAATTTGAGCGCAACCAAGTATGGCATCTTGTTCCTAGGCCCCACGATAGACCAACTATTGGTACTAAGTGGATCTTTAAGAACAAGTTGGATGAATCGGGTAATGTAGTTAGAAACAAGGCTAGGTTAGTTGCCCAAGGTTACACTCAAATCGAGGGAATCGATTTTGAAGAAACCTTTGCACCCGTAGCACGGCTCGAAGCCATACGGATGACCTTAGCATATGCCTCATTTAAAGATTTTAAGTTATTTTAAATGGATGTAAAAAGTGCTTTTCTTAATGGTTATATTGATGAGGAGGTGTATGTTGAACAACCCCCGGGTTTGTTGATCCTACACACCCTAATTTTGTTTTCAAATTAGATAAGGCACTTTATGGTTTGAAACAAGCCCCTAGGGCTTGGTATGAAAGATTGTCTTCATTTTTAATTTCAAATGATTTTAAGAAAGGTAAAGTTGATAAAACATTATTTACCAAACATGTAGATCAAGATATCCTCATAGTTCAAATTTATGTTGATGACATTATTTTTGGATCTACTAATGTTTCACTTTGCAAAGCATTTGAGTCATGCATGAAGGACGAATTCGAGATGTCTATGATGGGCGAGCTCAACTTCTTCCTTGGACTTCAAATCAAGCAACGTAGTGATGGGACATTCATCAACCAAGCCAAGTACACCAAAGAACTCATCAAGAGGTTCGGGCTTGAAGGATCCAAAGTAGCAAAGACTCCATGGCAACCACTACGAAACTTGACAAGGACGAACAAGGTAAGGAAGTAGACATCAAATTATTTCGTAGCATGATTGGTAGTTTACTCTATTTAACGGCTAGTAGGCCGGATATAATGTTTTCCGTATGTTTATGTGCACGTTTTCAATCATGTCCTAAGGAATCACACTTAATAGCGGTAAAACGCATAATTAGGTATCTTAAGGGCACAATTGAATTAGGTTTGTGGTATCCGAAAACCAACCAATTTACCATGTCTAGTTATTCGGATGCCGACTATGCCGGTTGTAGGGTAGATAGGAAGAGTACAAGTGGAACATGCCAATTCTTAGGTAATTGTCTTGTGTCTTGGTCTTCCAAAAAGCAAAATAGTGTAGCCCTATCAACCGCCGAGGCGGAGTATGTAGCAGCTGGAGCTTGTTGTGCACAAGTACTCTGGATGAAACATACTCTTCTCGATTTTGATTTACATTTTGATCATGTTAAGATTTATTGTGATAATACTAGTGCTATTCACATGACCAAAAATGCTAATCAACATAGTAAAACCAAACATATAGACATTAGATATCATTTTCTTAGAGATCACTTTGAAAAAGGTGACATTGATATAGATTTTGTTTCTACTGATTTTCAACTTGCAGACATTTTCACAAAACCTTTAGATTTTGCAAGATTTTCATTTATTTGTGGTGAGTTGAATGTATGTTTGATTGATGCTTAAAATATTTTTAGTTTGCTTATTCTTGTTTTTAGCATGTCTTAAAATATTATCTTGTTTGTATGTTTATCCTTGTTTTAACCCTTTTTGATGTATGACAAAAAGGGGAGAAAAATATATATAAGTTTGGGAGAAAAATAATGAAAGTTGTTTTACTTTTATAAATTTGTTATTCACTTTTATAAATTTTTTGGTGATGATATTTTTCAATGCTTTATGTATGCTTACATAGTTGTTCATATTCATGTTAAATACATAGCATTGTTTAAGGGGGAGCTTTCCAAGCTCTTTCCTCTTTTATTTGTTTAATAACTCATATGTTTTGTCATCATCAAAAAGGGGGAGATTGTTGGCCCAAGGTTACAATCAACCCATGTTTAGTGTGTTTTGATGATTACAAAACATATTAGTTATTTGTACTAAAATTGTTGGTTAAGTGTGTTTCAGGTTCATATCTAAAAGAATTGAACTCAAGACAAGTCAAATTGGGCTAAAAGTGCAATATTGAAGATCAAGTGAAGATAGCCCATGTTGAAGTCTTGAAGACCTTAGTAGTTTGTAAGTTTAGTTTGTTAAAGATTGAATATGTGAAATTTGGCTCTAGGATTTGCACACACATTTGTTTTGTATGTTCTCTTTGTTTTTGAAAATGTTTATTTCTAAGTTTATGCCTTAGTTTATACACACATGTACTCAAAGCTTTATATCTTCAAAAACTTATTTAAAACATGTATATAAACTATTTTCAGCATAACACTTAGCCTCAGATTTTTTTAAAGAATTTTTACAAAATTTTCTATCTCAAAAAATCTGCCCTGAATCCTGTTTCAGGCAGACCGGTCGACCGGACAGTCGACCGGCTGCTGTGTCCGGACATGCACAGGCTGTGCATGTCTGTCGGTCGACCGACCGGTCGACCGAAATAAGATGTTTGCTCTCTGTATCTTTTCGGTCGACCGGACAGTCGACCGACAGAAGGAAACTGTGTTTCCCCAAAGAGATCGGTCGACTGACCGGTCGACCGGACCCCCAACGGCTCTTTGCCAACAGGGACTCGGTCGACCGCCCGGTCGACCGGTAGGCCTGCTACAGCCATAACGGCTCTTTCCTCTTTGGGAATTTCTGAAAAACTGTTTTTGCTTTTCTCTTTAACAGAGTTTTTAGGAGTTGTTGGAGAGCTTTTGCAGGTGATATTAGCTGGAAAAATCAGAGTTTTTAACCTATTCTCTCCCTATAAATAGTGGGGAATAGGCCTTAGTTAAAAACCAAGAAAAATCTTTAAGTTTACATTGTTTTCAAGAGAAAGAGAAAAATTGTTTTAAGCTTTCATTTCCATTCTTTCAAGTTTGATTTTCAGTTGTTGTTTGATTCTTAATATCACTCTACAACTGAAGTTTTTCTCACCTCACTTCATAGAGCCAAAAATCTTATATTCTTTCTATAAGTGAAGTTGTAAAAGAGTGAGAGTGTTTGTAAAAGAGAAAGAGTGTTGTGGTCTAGTTGAGATCACTATTTTGTAATCCTTGCTCTTGTGGAGACAAGCTCCTCGGTGGAGTTTCTTTGTAAGGTGAAGCTACGGGCTTGAGGTCCTTGGAAGGCCTAACTTGTACGGGATCCTAAGGGGATAGTGGAAACCCTTCACGGAGGTGAAGGCGGGGACTAGAGCAACGGGCTCGAACCTCGAAACAAATCATCTTGTTTGCGATTGCCTTGGCGTTCTTCTTGCTTACTTTCTTGCTTTATATTACTTCTAATTTATTGCTTGAGAACTAACCTTTATTTGTGCAATCCTTACTTGTTTACTTTACTTGCTATTTTACTTGTGTGTATTTCATCATAGCATTTCATACTTTACTTGTTCGATCAAATCCTCAATACAACACGATTGCATTGCGCACCTCTAACCCATTTTAAGGGGAATTGGGAGGCAAGTGTTCAGAACCCTTCACGGGGTATACGGCACTTAGTTGTGTTTTTGAGGGATCGTTGCATCACTCATCTCATTAAGTTTTTAAAAGAGCATTAGATTAGCAATTACACCTATTCACCCCCCCTCTAGGTGTATTTCAGTAACATTTTCCTTCCCTTTCTTCTTTTTCATGCATTTATGCATTTATTCATACATTGAGGACAATGCATGAGACAAGTGTGGTGGAGGGTTCTAACAAGACATAGGTTTAGGTTTTCTTTTTATTTAAAAAAAGAAAAAATTAACATCTTCTTTGCTTTAAAATTTGTTTTGAAAAGAGAAACAATATTTTGACTTATTTTTGTAAAAAATTAAGTTAATTTTAAGGAATAGAAGAATCATAATTAGGATTTCTTATACTTGGTCAAAATAAAATTATTGTTTAAATTCTAGGATTAGGAAGAAATATGCATACTTTATACACTTACACACTTAGGGTTCAAAATTAAAGATTTTTATGCCTTATAAATATATATATATATATATATATATATATATATATATATATATATATATATATATATACATAATCTGATTAAGCTGGGTATTTGTACCTCATAAAGTATAAGTATTCACACCTAAAAGTGGTCCTCTTATAAATAAAATCCTTAGTTTTGTGGCCTTGTTTGCTCGAGTGCTTAAGTCCTTGGGGTGTTTTCTCACCCGGTGCCCTAAAACCGTTCAGTTTAAGAGTTACTGACTAAAGGCTCGTTACATGGGCAGATTAGAAAACCTAATAGAACTAAGGGATAATACCACCAAAATATGAAAAATAAGGTAAAAGAGTTAAAGTTAAAGAATCCCGAGTTAAAATTCACTGTCACAAAGGTGCATATGACTTAGGGTAAAATAATAGACTAGATGAGAAGTACAGTTTAACTCCTAATCTTGATTGATAATAAGTTGTTGAATAAAGACTGAGTTTAGGAATGAATAGTTTGGTATTCCCATAACTTATAGATTGCTTAATTGCTGCAAAAATACTTCAAAATTCTTTTCTTTTTGAAATGCGTTTTCAAAAATACTACACTTTATTTCTTTTTTATTAATTTTGGGTTACACCCACTGAAAACCCTCACGAGGCAAAACTCGTCCTCTAGGAGTAATCTAAAAGTTTAATGGCTTATTGCACATGCTAAGTGCAACTGTGATTCCTATGAAAATGAGTTAGAATATGTTGGTTTCATTTTTTATTTGCTCGAGGATGAGCAAAAGATAAATGTGGGGGTGTGATTGTACACGTACATTGCATATTTACTATCACATGTCATATTTCTGCATTTATTTTATAATAAAACTTTTCTATTTGATGTATTTTCATGTCTAGTGGCGTGCAGGATAATAAGAAAGAAAAGAGAGAGATTGACAGATTTATCCAATTAAATCTAAAAATTCAAAATAAAGGGGATCGATTCAAATCCAAAGGTTCTAGAAGTTATCATATCTGAAAACTGGATATATCAGATAAGATATTATCATATAATTTTAAGAGAAAATGAATTGTTTGGAGACCCTATCGGTTTTATTGAGGATAAAGAGATAGATCGTCAAATCTAAAGCAAATATTCAAAATCTAAGAGGATAAATGGATAGAGGACAAATTGATGGATGGCCCTACGACCAGGATCTTGCTGCGAAAACACAGTAAAAGCCGCATTTTTGCGGCCTTTCTTTTGGTGCTCCCCCTATCTTCGTACGCTTCCTATCCTTCTGTTTTTCTCCTATAAATACATGTATACCTCGAAGGCAGAGAGGAGACAACTCCAAAGGAAGGACTCCGCAGAAGAACTCCAGAGAGAGTTTTAGGGTTAGGATTTTTTCCCAAAGTTCATTGTAATTTGAGAGAGAGAATTGTAAAGAGAAGACGAAGTGCTTGTAATTGATGGTGACAACTCAATAAAGGTTCTTCTGTTCTTTTCAATTTACCTCTTTTATTTTACTTACTTCAATTGCTCAATTTATTTTCATTTGTTTTCTTTATGCCTTCTTTTTAATCATGCCTTCTTATTCGCTTGGATTAGGAAGAGTTCATGACAGAAAGAGAGAGAATTATCTTTAGAGTGATACTAGACATAATCTTGCTTAAAGATAGTTATATTGAGAGTGACTGCCAATGAAATTATCCCACTTCTCTTCATCGTTACTCAACTTAACTTGCCTTCCTTTAATTGCTCCAAGGTATGTTCTCCCTTTTCGTGTTTATTTTCTTTCTTTTTTAGTAATCAAAACATCAACAATAACTTCTTCTTCTCCCTTCCACTTTCCTTCTAATTTAGCTTAATCTTTTTTTTTTCATTTCTTTTAAACAAAATAGATCTTTAACCGGTGTAGTAATTTAGGAAGAAATTTAGCCAATGCTTCCATCGCTGTCTCTCCCTGTGAATCATAACCTGTTAGCCCTAGGCTACATGGTAGTATTAAGGATCTAGCACTGTTCTAAAAATTCTATATTCTTATGTGCATGTTTGGCTCGATCAGCAGTCTTTAGTGAGTGGATCTGCAATATTAAGAATAATATTAATACTATCAACAGACACAATATTTTCCGAATTCTATCTTTAAAGACAAGAAACTTGATATTGATGTGCCTCGACCTTACTGAACTCTTATTCCTTTTGTAGTAGAGCTCTGTAGCTCTATTATCACAATATAGCTCCTTTTGACTAAATCCACCAACTGAATCCATAAAAAAAATTCCTGAGCCATATAGCTTGGTTCGAAGCTTCATAACAAGCAACAAACTCTGCCTCCACTGTAGATGAGGCAACAAGTATCTGTTTGACACTTTTCTAGGAAACCGCTCACTTGCCATCAGGAGGACATAACCTGAAGTGGATTTTCTACTGTCGATACATCCATCAAAATCTGAATCAGTGTATCCAATCAGCTGCAACTGATCAGATCTTCTGTAGATAAGCATGTAGTTCTTTGTCCTCTGTAGATATCACATTACCTTCTTGGTAGCCTTCCAGTGTTCAATCACAAAATTGCACAGGTATTTGCCAAGTTTTCTAACGGCATATGCTATGTCTAGAAGGGTACAAACGTCAGACTTCTAGCTGCCGATGCATATGGAATGTTTTTCATTTGTTTTTTCTATAAATCGTTCTTGATACATTGGGATAGACTCAACCTATTCCCTTAGTGACAGGTGTATCACCTGGAGAGCAATACTTCATACCATATCTATCTAGCACCTTATCGATATAGGCTTTTGCGACAAACCTAATATTACACATTCCTGTCACATTGAACTTGTATGCCTATCACAAAAGAAGAGTGCCCAAGATCTTTTATCTCAAAATTCTTTGAGAGAAAACTCTTGGCCTCAAGTAGAAGATCTATATCATTACTTGTTAATAGAATGTCATCCACATACATCACAAGAATCATATACATCACAAGAAATATAAGTCTACTCCTTTTAAACTTAAGGTAAATGCATTAATCGGCTTCATTTTCCTTCATTACTAGAAAATAACTAGATTCTGTTATAAAAATTGTGTCGAACAGTGATTTAATGCAAAATTTGTGTCAAAAAATCGCAAATTTGACGCAGTACAGGCACATTACGACTTGAGTTGAGAAAATAAAAATAGTAGCAAGATTAATAGTAGCAAGATTGCGTTCGAAAATTCGACGCAATAGTAATTTCCTGCATTATAAATTAAAAATCAATAATATAAATATATATTTCCCACAAAAAAATTTGCTAGAAATATTTTGCATCAGATGTTCAATGCAATATTATATTATTGTGTCAAATTTCTGATGCAATATTATAATATTGCAACGAATTTACGACACAATATATATTTCCCGCAAAATTTTTTTTGCGGGAATTTTGCGTCAAATATTCGATGCAATATTATATTATTACGTTGAATATTCTATGCAATAACACTTTAAACAGTGCTCTAGGTTAGCCAAATCTCATTTCGCCTCTCCCCTCTCCCCGCCACCATCTCTCTCTCTCCTCGCCCTCCTCGACCCCCACTACCGTCCTCTCCACGCAGCCATCTCCTCCCTCCCTCCTCGACCTCAACCCCATGTCTCCCCACCTTGCCATCCCCTCCCTGTACCCCACCCCGGCATCCCTCCCTCCTCCGCCATCCCCTCTCTCCTCCCCCACCCATCCCCTCTCCCTATCGCTATCTCCTCCCTCCTCCACAACCGCCTTCTCCTTCTCTAACTCTGCCTCTTCCCCTCTCCCTGTCGCCTCCTCCCTCCCTCGCCCCTCCCCTCCTTCTCTCCACCGCCATCTTCGCCCCTCCCCCACTCGCCATCCCCTCCCTTCTTTGCCATCTCCTCACTCCTTCCCCACCTCACCTCCATCTCCTAGTTCCTCCGTCACTGTTGCCTCCTCTACCGCCTCTGCCTCCTCCCTTCTCTGTTGCCATCTCTCTCTCCCCTTCCCTCTCTCTGCCATAGGAAACCAGACGAGGCCCCACGAGCCTCTTGAGCTCCAGCAAGCGGCGACACATTTTTTTCGAGGTAATTTTTTAAAAATTTCTCAATTGTTGGTTTTTTAAAAAATTTCTTATTTGTTAATGAATTCTGAGTTGTTTTTTTTTTCATTTGGCAATGAATTCAACAAACAGTGGGCTAGCAGCTACTTGGCGACTTAAAATAATCCCGCCAGCATATTGTTGAATTTGTAATGATTTTTTTTGAATTTTTGCAATGAATTTGTAATGATTGAATTTTGGACCATAGTTGCGCTATTGAATTATAAATTGATCATTAATAATGATTTTTAGATAATTATTGACTAATACAATTATAGACCAAAACCCAAACTCTAATCATAACCCTAAGTATAAGGTAAGGGTTTTATTAACCCTTTAATTACATAGAGAAGTACTAAATTAAGCATTTACAAATGTCGACTAGGATTTGAATTTTATAGATAATCTTTTAAATAATTTTTTCCTAGACTCGCATTCAACAAACCATGTACATTATATGTCTTTAACTACTTTGTGATACAAACAACTTGTGGATGTTGAACATGTGGTCTTCATAGGCCTTTTATTCACATCAACAGTTAATTTGTATTGTTAGTAGTTATTAAAAGTAACGTATGGTGGTTGTTGAATTGTCCGTTTGAACAAGTTAGCATTACATTGCAAAGTTGAATATTGTATATATATTGTGTGCATTTTGACTAATATTTCGGTAGTTCTTTCTTTGTTCTCTGGGTCACAACTACCCTATGTGGACCTGAAGAGCATAGGAGAGGTGCTGCTGAAATTTAGTCGAAATACAAAAAACATTTATATATATATATATATATATATATATATATATATATATATATATATCCAACTATACTATGTAATTCTTGTAACACCTCGCTCTCGGAATACAGACATTGCGTATTCAGATTTTTTGATCATATTTTTTGATTTACTTCTAGTATTTATTTTGTATTATGAATTATTTATATGATCAATTTGCCTTGGATCCGGATTCGTGAACTCGGAGTCAGCCTAGTATGAGCCGGAGACCTGATCCTAGGGTATTGCTCGATTTGGTCTTTTAGGTCTTCAGATTTGACCGATTTCAGTTTCAAACATCATTTTCTAATATTCTAGATTTTTCATGATTTTCTGAAAATTTTCTGAATTAAATTGAAAATCTTCAAAACCAGTGTGACCAGTACCACTGACCGATTCTCGAATTTTTAATTTACAAACGAAGAAGAATTTCTAAAAATAGATTTCACATTATTTCTTAAAATTCATTTTCTATCTAAATAATTTTTTTGAGATTTTTCTAAATTTATCAAAATTTCACCGGATTTGATGTCGGCCAGTATCGCTGGTTGATTCCAGTATTTTTAGTTTACAATCTGAATTGAATTTTTAGATTTCGCTTTCATATTTCTTTTTAGAATCATATTTTATCTTTTAATGCGAATTTATCAAAATCCGTCCGAACCGGTGTAGACCGGTATCGATGGTTGACTCCAGGATTTTAATTTGAAAACGGGATTTTATTTCTAAAAATTGATTTCGTATTATTTCTTAGGGCGATGTTTTCTATCTCTGGGAATTTTTAGGGATTTTTCTAGAACAGTCGATATTTCCCGACTTCATTATATATTATATTTTTTGAACTTTCCTTCTCTTTCTTTCTTGCTTTCTTTCCTTTTCTTTTTCTTTTCCCACTGACTTCACCAACCGCCCACTCCCCCTTCATTTAATCCCTCTCCCATCCATCACATCCCTCCATCTATCATTCTCTCTTTTTCTTTTTCTTCATCATCTTTCTTCCTTCTCTTCATCTTTCTTTCTTCCTTCTTTTCTTCTCCTTCTCTTCTTCTTCTTCTTCTTCATTTGGCTGACGCCCAAATCGGGCCCCACTCCGATGCTCCAGCCACCATCGCCGGCAAGGATTCCCATCCCAATTCTGGCCACCTCTTCCTATCACCAACACACAACATCAACACCACCATCTCCATCTCTTTCCTCCTTAAAACCACCACCACCACCTCCACTTCTTCTTCTTCTTCAAATTAACCACCACCACCATCTTCTCCACTCTAACTCCACCCCCAAAACACCTTACTCCTCCCCTCCCATCTTCTTCAATTTCTCTACCACCACCCAAAATTATCACCAAAATCACCATCTCCACCACCACCACTACTCTTCTCCACCTCCAACCGAAAAACTCCCCCTTTCTCCCACTTTTGGGGGACCAGCACCATCCCGGGACTGGGCGTTGCCGGCGGCTATGAGCAGCAGGGGTCCACCCGGCTCACTGTGCGCGGGCAGAGGAGGGGGCGACAACCCCCCTCTCTCATATCTCTCTCTTATCTCTCTCTCCCATCTCTCTCTCTCCTGGTTTCTCTCTATCCTATCCGACTCTCTCCCCTATCTCACCGTCCTCTCTCTCTAGCTCTCTCTAGTTCTCTCTCTAACCATCCTCTCTCTGCTGTATCTCTCTCTACAGTCTCTTTCTTTCCAGCTCTTTCTCTCCCCGTTTCTCTCTCTCCTCTATCTTTCTCTCTCATCTCTTTCTCTCTCTAGTTTCTCTCTTTTCTCTCTAACTCCCTCTTTCTCTTTCAAGACTTTCTCTTTAAATCTCTCTTCTCTCTCCTCTTCTCTTTCTCTCTCTAAAAATTAAATATATATTTACTTATATTTTATTATATTTTATGGCGCGTGCCCGAGTTCCTGGGATTCCAGAGTTTTTAGCTTTTTGGAGATTTAGGCGAGTTGATTGAGGCAAAACCTGCACAAAAAATACGGAATTACAGAACTTAGAATGAAAATGTGCAAGTGCTCAATTCTTCTGCGATAGCAAGTGGCTATGTGGGTCGTGATCCACAAGGAGGGTTTTGCGATGGAAGCGTTTACGTTCTTTATTGAAATCTTTGTGAAAAACAAAACGAAAGTTCTTCTTTGTTTTATGTTAAGAAAATGAAAAAGAAAGTGATGTTGAAGTTAGAAAGAAAATGAGAGATGAAGAAGGTGAAAAAACTCAGAAATGGCAAAAGCGACTATGTACAAACGATTATTTACAAGGAAGTGAAAAGGATGATTTAGAAGAGGTATTGTTGGTGATTTAATTTATAGAAAAAGAAAAGAAATAAAAACACTTGCTTACCTTCTTTTCACCAAAAGCTTACCTAGAGTCTTCAGCGACGATTTTACCTTGAAGTGGAGGCATTCAGCGCATAGCTCATAAGATTTGAGTATTGGTCTCTTCCACATTACATCATCAAGACTACTTCAAGAATGAAATGATACAGAGAGAGACTCCATTCCATCGTCATGAGCTATCGGTGGCACTCGCAACGGCAAGGCTCTTTCGATGCTTTTAGACTCACTTGGAAGACAATTGTACCAAAAAGAAAAGTAAAATAGAAAAGAAGAAGAAGAAGAAGACTAAAAAGAAGTACATATACATGAAGAACATCGATTCGATTTCATAACAATCAAAGAAAAGAAATAAATCTTACACCGGTGTCACTCCAGCTCAAACTTCATTCTTGTTCTTCGATGAAAGTCTGATCTCCTCTTATTTACATAAATGAAAATTACAATTACATGAAAAAGAAAAACAAAAACCTAAACTAAGAAATGAAAAACTAGTCTAAATCCTAACTCTGCATGTTCGTCCATTTTCAGCACAAAGAATGGTCTTTTATAGGCAGAAAACCCAGTAAGGAGGATCCCGGGGAGGTCGGGGCAGCAAACGCTCCCCCTAACTCCCCAACAATGCCGCGAAAACGCGGCTAGGGCCGCGTTTTCGCGGCCAGGGTGTGGCCAGATGGCCACACCCTGTTGGTGGGTCTCTCTGGGAGTTCCTTCTGCCTTTATCTTTAGTTGGTTTCTTTGTTTGGGTCCAGGATTCTGACGAAATGGCCTTGGATTCTTGGCTTTAATCGATCGATTCTGAGAGGATTCTTCTCAACCGGTTTTCAACCTCTTGATTTTGCCCTGATTCAGTCAGTGCGAATTAATTCTGATTTAATTCAGAATTTTGGTGGGCTTTGGGCTCATTTCTCTTCATCTCCTTAAAGATTGGGCCTGCAATAAATCAGACAATAATTAGGACAATGCAGGCTTTTATTCTATAATAAGTATGGACATATGATATTAAATATGCAACATTAGCGACCAATCACGAGTGTCTTTGCCTTGATTTGGGTTTCCCTGGTTCGTCGGGTTGATGTGTATTTTATTTTGTATTTATATGTATTTTGTATTAGGCAGTGCCCCTGTATTTGTATGTGACCAAGTGTCCGTGATTGTACATGTATATGCCGTGACGAATACTTGTACTAGGGTAGTTTTTTGTTGCACATATACCATGCTTGTGATGTACTATTTTTACTGCTATATACCATGCGTGGCTGACTGATTGAAAAAATGAAAGTGATAAGAATTACCTGTAGCTTTGGGCTAACGGGTCGTGTCGACGAGGAGGAATGCGATAGAAGCTTTTTGGTATTTTTGTTAAGTAACAAAGAATTGAGTTGGTGTCTTTCTTTTCTTTTTTTTTTTTTATAAATTGAGAAAGAGAATGGAGATAAGGGAAATGATTAAAAGAAAAATTGCAAACTTAGAGAAGGCTTTAGAAAAGGTGATTTAAAAAGCTTGAGAAGTTATTTGTTGTTTTTAATATAAGAAGAAGATCAGAGCTTACTATCTCACTACTCAACGATGTGTTCTTCTCTTGAAATTCTTAGTGTCTCAACTTGATCATAGGCAAAAACTTAAACTTGAGTTTAGAAAGTTTTAAGCAAAGCAAATAAGATAGTTTGAAAAAGTAAACTCTTTTCTTTAAGAAATCATCTTGAATTGAATGTTAAATCATCAAGTATTTCAAGTATGAAATAAAAAACAAGTTCAAGAAAAGTTTAAAAAGAAGTAGAAGTTTAGAAATCCAAACCCATCCTCATGTGCCTTCAAGAACACTTTCAAAGAAGAAAGGCTTAGTTTAGGCATGCATATGAATCCATTGGGTCTTTACATCAAAACCATTCAAAAAGAAGAGGGATCGAAGAGAGGAATAATAGTGAGCCCAGAAAACAAATTTAGCTACTCATGAAAGATGAAAAATAATACTTGTAAATAAAGCAAGGCATACCGTGAATTGGAGTGGAAGAAGAGAAAGCTTGATCCTTTTATTGATGTCACTTAATCTTCAGATTACAATCACTCAACTCCTCTCTCTCACTGGTGTTTGAACTGAATTACAAATTGTAAACAGAGATACAACTTCTATACTATATAACAAAGAGCCCGAACCTTAAAAAAAAGAGAAAAACTTAAACTAAGTTCCGATCCCTTTTTCTCTGAAAAATACAGTATTTATAGGCAAAAACCAAACGGGGGAGGACGTACGAAAATAGGGGGAGCAAACGCTCCTCCAACAACGTCCAACAAGCCGCGAAAATGCGGCCAAAGCCACGTTTCCGCGGCCTTGGTGTGGCCAGGTGGTCAGACCAGGTTGGTGGGTCTTGCTCGTTTGATGTTCTGACTTTATCTCCTGCTGGTTTTCCCGTTTCAGCTCCAAGATTTGACGAAACAGCCTTTGATCTTTGGCTTTAACCACTTAATTTGGGAAGATTCATCCTAACCGATTTTCAACCTCTCTGATTTGCCATGACCTGCCCTGATTTCCTGATTTTGAATTAATTCTAAATTAAATTAGAATTTGATGGGCTTTTGGACTCGTTTCTCTTTCTTATCATTTAGCAATGGGCCTGCATTTTATAAAGAAAAATAGGACTTATTACTATGATTTATTTAGATAAAACATGAATATATGACAATAAATATGAAATATATGTGACTAATCACACCCCCACACTTATCTTTTGCTCGCCCTCGAGCAAAACATCAAAACTAATCCTAATCAATTATTAGACCACTTTCGTAGGTCACTCGATTGCATTGAGCATGTGCAGCAAGTCGTTAAACCTCTAGGTTACCCTTAGAGGACGAGTTTTATCTCATGAGGGTTTTCAGTGGATTGCACCCATAAAATCCACAAAGAAAGTGAAAAAATGTTAGTATTTTCGAAAAGCATTTTGAAAGGAGAAAATATTTGAAGTATATTTATAAGATTTCAAGTAATCTATAAGTCATAGGAATATCAAATTTTCATTCCTAGACTTAGTCTCTATTCAAAACATGTCATCAATCAAAGTAAGGATTCAAATTGTATTTCTCACTTAGCCTATTACTTTACCCCGAGTCATATGTAGCATGAAGGTTGACTAAAGGTTCTTTAACATTAACTCCTATGCCTTATTTATATTTTTGGTGGTATTTATTCCTCAATTCTATTAGGTTTTCTAATCTGCCCATGTAACGAGCTTTTAGTCGGTGACACCTAGACCGGACAGTTTTAAGGCACCAGGTGAGAAAACACCCCTAAGGACTTAAACACTCGAGCAGACAAGGCCACGAAACCAAGGTTTTTTATTTATAAATGTACCCCTTTTAGGCGTGAATACTTATGCTTCATGAGGCATAAATACCCTGCTTAATCAGAGGATTTATATATATATATTTTCAAACTTATCTAATTATCTTTTGCATAAATATCAAGGCTTGCTTAGGCCAAAGCACCTAGCTAATCAATAATTAGATTTGCACACACATATATATATATATATATATATATATATATATATATATATATATATATATATATATATTCTTTTTTTTATAAGGCATGAGAATTTTGTCTTTGAACCCTAAGTGTGTAAGTGTATAAGTGTGCATATTTCTTCAAGGTAAAGATCAAGACTAAATTACTTTCATCAATTTCTTCCTAATCCTGAAAATCAAACAAGTTATCTTATTTTGACCAAGTATAAGAAATCCTAATTATGATTTTCCTATTCCTTAAAATTGACTTAATTTCTTACAAAAATATATTAAAATATTGTTCTTACCTTTAAAAAAGTTTTTAAGTTTTTTTATATATATATATTTTTCTTTGTTTTCTTCTTTTTTAGTTATATTAGTCATGTTAGAGCCTTCCCCCACACTTATCTCATGCATTGTCCCCAATGTATGAAAAAATGCATAGATGCATGAAATAAAGTGAAAAAAGAGGAAAGTTACCAATACACTGGGTCGAAAAGACCCATAGCCGTTTCATTTACCGGCACCGATTCCGAAAAAGGTTTAAGGCGTTGACCATTTACCTTAAAGTCATTTCCATTCTTGGTGTCACTAATCTCTACAACACCATGTGAAAATACGATTTTTACAACAAATGACCCAGTCCATCTTGATTTTAATTTTATTAGAAAAAGATGAAGCTTAGAATTATAGAGTAAGACTTTTTGTCCATGGATAAAAGTTTTTCTTATGATGTGACATTTTGTCCAGGGACAAAAGTTTTTCTTATGATGTGTTTATCATGAAAAATCTTAACTCTATCTTTAGTGATCTTAGCATTTTCATAGGCCTCGTTTCTCAACTCCTCTAATTCGAAAATTTATAATTTCCGAAGGTCACCGGCCTTAGTCAAGTCGAAATTCAACTGCTTGATTGCCCATAAGGCCCCGTGCTCTAACTCAACGGGTAGGTGGCAAGCCTTCCTAAAGACTAACCTATAAGGAGACATCCCTAGAATCGTCTTGAAAGCGGTCCTGTAGGCCCGTAGGGCATCTACAAGTTTGGTGGACCAATCTTTCCGATTTTGGTTCACAGTCTTCTCCAAAATAAGCTTGATTTGTCTATTGGAGACCTCAACCTGCCCACTGATTTGAGAATGATAAGGTGTGGACAACTTATGAGTTATGACTCACATAAGAGCTTCAAAGGATCTATTACAAAAGTGAGTTCCATTATCACTGATGATAGCACGAGGGGTTCCAAAGCGTGAGAAAATGTTCTCTTTTAAAAACTTTATGACAACTTTGTTATCATTAGTTCTACTAGGAATGGCTTCTACCCACTTGACACATAGTCCACAACAACCAATATGTATTGGTTTCCAAATGAATTAGAAAATGGACCATAAAGTTGTTGGAACTGACTTTTGATGATACATTTGTGAAGCTATATCATATGGAGCTCTATCTCAAGCCTATTCAAGAGTTCTACATGATCAAGACTTCCCAAAGAGAGTTGATAATGATGTGTATTATAATTGTTGATAGCATGTTAAAAGCCTTGACACACACACAGACACACATCATAGTCTATTAGTCGACTTATAGCTATTATAGTCGACTTATACATAGTATAGTCGACTTGCATTTTTATGTAGTCGACTAGCTTTTTGTCCTGAAAGCATACCAACTCTCTGTTTGCATTATTAGTCGACTTAACAGTCTTTATAGTCGACTAATAGATGGCCTAGTCGACTTATAATATAGTTCTGGTTGACTTGGTTCAGTTTCCAGAAACTTGTCTTTTGATTTTATCATGACCTACTCGACTTGGTCTTTTCTATAGTCGATTAACCTTGACAAATTTGCCTACCCTAGTCGACTAACCCCATATCTCAAGTCGACTAATGGCAGTTTCTGACTTTGGACAGTTTCTGTTTTCTGGTATTTCCTTCAACGTTATCCAACGTTTAAACATTCAAAATGGTCCTAATAACTATCCTAACTAACTATAGAGTTTAGCTATATATTGGGTTTTTATCTTAGGTTTTACATACCAATTCAAATATATAGTTTTCTGATCAAAAACTCTGAAAAATATTCTGGTTTTCTGAAAAATGTTTCGACTTTCTGTTTCTTCACCAAATTCCTACTCCAAAGTGAAGATTTCTGAAAGTAAACCTATAATAGCCCTTGTCCATGATCACATACTGAATCAAGGCTTATAGGAAAGTTTGTAATCACTCAAAGGAATCATTGTACAAGAGCATCTTCTTGGTGTAGAAGAGAAGTTGTACAAGGTGTGTGGTCTTCTTGGTTGTAAGAAGAGTTGTATACATTTAGCAAAGGGGATTTGTCAAGTGGGATACAAGGTGTTGATTTTGGGTGTATAAAGTCAAGGATAAAGGAAAATCTCAAGCGGGTGGCTTGGGGACTGGATGTAGGTCACGAGGACCGAAGCAAGATAAATCACTCGTGTTTGCGTTTGCTTAACTTTTTTGTGATTTATTTCCTTATTTGCAAATACGTTTATTTGTTTAACGCTAATATTCTTATGGAGTGTTGACATTGTATTTTAGATCCACACTTGGCATCATCTCGGGACCAACAATTGGTATCAGAGCGGGTTCAACAAAAGTCGATGCCCCAAACATCAAAGAGTTCTATTTCTAGAATTGGGTTGAGGGGCATCATATCTCGTTTTGAGATCCTTCCTACCATCTGGCATCTAGGGCACGTCTTACAAAATCATAAGTATCTTTGAACAAAGTGAGCCAATAGAACCCACTTTGTAGCACTTTTTCAGCAGTCTTGCGGGGGCCAAAGTGTCCACCGCATGCAAGTTCGTGACAAAAGAATAGAACACTCTTAACCTCTTCATCAGGAATACATCTCCTAATAATTTGGTCAGAACAGTACTTAAAAAGATACGGTTCCTCCTAAAAGAAATACCGGACTTGAGATAAGAACCGGTATGTATCATTTTTGGACCAATAAGATGGAGTTTGGTTGTGACTAAGTAATTCACTATATCAGCAAACCAAGGTTCCCTAAAGATAGCTAAGAGATTTCATCAAGAAAGTCCTCATTTATGGGCAATTCGTTGCATGGAGAGTTTGGGATTCGTGAGAGATGGTCAGCAACGACATTTTCTACGCCTTTCTTGTCTCGAATCTCAAGATTGAATTCTTGAAAAAGGAGGATCCAACGAATGAGTCGGGCCTTGGCATCCTTCTTCATCATGAGGTACCTAAGCGCAGAATGATCGGTGAAAATGGTAGTTTTGGACCCTAATAGGTAGGGATGAAATTTCTCTAAGGCAAACACTACTGCCAAGAATTCCTTCTCAGTAGTAGTGTAGTTCAATTGAGCATCGTTAAGAGTCCTACTAGAGTAATAAATCATGTGCTGCTTGTTATTAATGCGTTGTCCTAGGACAGCGCCTATGGGAAAATCAAAAGCGTCGCACATGATTTCGAATGGCTTAGACCAATCCGGTGCAGATATGATTGGTGCAGAAATAAGTTCTCTCTTAAGCTTCTCCCAAGAATTCATACATTCATATTGAAAGTGAAAGACATGTCCTTAGCTAACGATTAGTCAAGGGCCTAGCAATCTTGCTAAAATCCTTGATAAATCTTCGGTAAAAACTGGCGTGTCCTAAGAAGGATCTAATATCCTTCACGCATTTGGACATGGGAAGCATAGCAATAACCTCAATCTTGCCTCTATCCACTTCAATTCTTTTCTTGGAGATTTCATGACCTAAGACAATTCCATGTTTTACCATGAAGTGGCATTTCTCCCAGTTCAGTGTCAGATTTTTTTCAGCACAACATTGGAGGACAAGTTCTAAATAGTGGAGACATTGAGCGAATGAATCTCCGTAGATGGAGAATCATCCATGAAGATCTCTAAGAATCGTTCTACCATATCAGAAAAAAGACTCATCATGCAACGTTGAAATGTTGCTGGGGCATTGTACAAGCTGAAAGGCATTCGTCTATAAGCAAATGTCCCAAATGGACAAGTGAACGTAGTCTTTTCTTGGTCCTCAAGAGCAATAGGAATCTGATTATACCCCGAGTAACCATTCAAGAAGCAGTAATATTCGTGGCCCGCCAAACGTTCAAGCATTTGATCAATGAAAGGGAGTGAAAAATGGTCCTTACGAGTTGCAGCATTAAGTTTCCTATAGTCAATGCAAACTCGGATCTTCGTGGGAAGTCGAATTTGGACCAACTCTTTGTTCTCATTTTTCACTACGGTAAAACCGGATTTCTTTGAAACCACATGGACAGGATTGACCCATTGGCTATCAGTAATGGGATATATTATCCCATTGTCTAAGAGTTTCACAATTTTAGCATGAATAACCTCTTGCATTATAGGGTTTAACCTATGCTGCGGGTCTCTTTTACGTGTGGCATCTTCATTGAGATGAATGCGATGTTGAACGATGGTTGGACTCCCTTTATATCAGTTATAGTCAACAATGGCTTTCCTATGTTTTCTTAGAATTGTTTTAAGATCTTCTTCTTACCCGTTATTTAAATGGGAGGCAATGATAGACGTACTTGAGATGCGCAGGTAAGGCTTTCAATTCTAAGGAAGAGGAAGGCTCACTGATCAGTCACATATGTTGCATATACATTGTCACCTTACCATACTTTTTAGCTAATAAATCCTATTAATAAGTCTTCTTCTTCTTTGTTAAATGTAGGCCCAATTCCTAAAAGAAAGAAAGGAGAAACAAGCCCAAAAGCCCATCAAATTCTGATTTAATTCAGAATAAATTCAAAATCAAGGAATCAGGGCAAATCTTGGCATATCAGAGAGGTTGAAAACCAGTTGAGATGAATCTCCCTGAATCAAGCGGTTGAAGCCAACAAATCAAAGATCATTTCGTCAAATCTGGGAGTTGTAAGAGTGAATCCAGCAAGAAAAAAGGGAAGCCAAATCCTCGCGAACTGATCCTCCACCTGGATGTGACCAATTGGCCACATCGAGGCCGCGAATCCACGGCCAAAGCCGCGGATTCGCGGCTTGTTGGAGGAGAATAAGGGGAGCGTTTGCTCCCTTTATCTCCTCACTCCCTTCCTCTGAGGTTTTACCTATAAAAGCTAGGGTTTTATAATGAAAAAGGGAGCGAAGACTAGGATTAGAATTTTTATTTATTCTTTAAGGATTTAGGCTCTTTGTTAGATAGTATAGAAGTTGTATTTTTTGTTTTATAATTTGTAGTTCAGTGCAAACACCAGAGAGAAGAGTGGAATTGAGTGTGTAATTCGTCTTTGAAGTGACAATCAAAGGAGCTTCTACTTGCTTGATCAACTCTACTTAAATTCGGTATGTTCAAGTTTACTAGTCATTTTCTTGTTTATTTTCATTTCATAATGAGTAGCTAATTCGTTTTCTGGGCTCACTAATGGACCTCTTTTATCACCTCTCTCTTGACTGATTTTTATAAAAAGCAACACTTTTTGAATCATAAAGTACCTTAGTTAAAACTTCTTCTTGAAAGCACATCAGGATTTCTTTACTTCAAACTTGGACTTTTAAAGTAAAAATCTCTTTGAACTGTTTTTATTCCATACTTGCTTCTTCGCGCTTGATGGTTTAATATTCACTTCTTAATGATTTGTAATGAAAGGGCTTAAGATTTAAATAAAACGATCTTATTTGTTTTGCTTGGACATTAAAAGAAACTAAAGGTTTTTGGTTTATAATAAAAGTGATGCAACCCAAATTTCCTTGAGATAAGTATATAGTTGAGTTAAAAATTAGTGAGCCCAGATCTTCTCCTTCTTATATTATAATCAATCAAACAATTTTCAAGCTTTTGAAATCACCTTCTCCAAAGCCTTCTCCAAATTTTAAGTTTTTCTTTTAATCATCTCCCTTCTTTCCATTCTCTTTTCAATTAAAAAACGAGCACCATTCTTTATTACTAAACAAAATACCAAAAAGCTTTCATCGCATTCCTCCTCATGGATACGACCGTTAGCCACAAGCTACACGGTAAATCTCTTAACTCATTGATTTGCAATCAATTTTTGGCACCGTTGCCGGGGAGGGAACGATGTATTTGTTTTTTAACAAGTTTGGTGTCTTGTTTCAGGGACTTCAAGATTCAGATCTAGCATTCAAGCTTTGCAAGAGAAGACTTGCAAATTCTGTGCCCCTACTCTCGAAAGTAGGAAACAAAATTTCAAGAAATTGCGTTGTAAAAGTTAAAAATTTCATTGGACTACTAAAACTCTTTTTGTAGGACATATTGCTCGCAAAAAAAATTAAATTTTTGTACGTTATATTCTTGCTATATCTGCTATCCACCATCCTTGTTTTAATTCAACAGTAATTTGAGTGATTGTTAATTGCTTTAAAAACGTTTAGACTTACATTCTAGGCATTTGTCTAATTACATTTATTTTACAATTACTGTTGAAGATAGCTGGAGACAAGGTACGTATGCATAGCATATAGTTTAGGAAACATTCTTGGGTGATATTTGCTTTTGAATGCTACTTTTTTATATCTTGCACACTTTGCACAAATCAATTGTAAGGGCAAAACCCAAGTCAAGATAAGGTGGGGAAGTCATTACCCTTCCTTAGCCCACAAACCATCTTCAAGTACGCACAACCTAAGCCTAAGTAAAATCTGACAGACGTTGGCCTTAGGGACATCTCAAACTCACTAGGAGATTATCCTAAGGGGGAAGGTGTTGGAATTTGACTCCTGTCAAATCAGTGTCTAGGAAGGGGATTGAGGGCCGAAAGCCCGAAAGTTGGTGGTTACTTAATTAAGGAACGCCTTTGACGGATATAACCTCCTACCAATCTTGCCCTGACCTGGCTGATTAGCTTGTGGTCAAAGTCCACATTATACCTCCTGTGGACAATCAACTAGTTAGGAGTTGTCTAGGTCAAGGTTACCTTAGACTAGGCTTGGTTGTTTTCTCTTCTTGACTATTGGTGAACTTATTTGTGATTGTGTTTGTGTATGCAAGTATGGTCAAGAGACCCTAATTCATCTAGGTTAACTAGAAATACATCACCACCCAAGTTCGAAACGAGACCAGATTCGGTTATGGATCAACCGACATCTTTGTAGGATAGGTTCTATCCCATTAGAACATCACTTCCATCCTGCATCCAACTTCCATCGGTTGGTGAACACAACTTTGAGCTTAAGCCACAGTTCATCAATACACTCTCTAAGTTCCATGGCTTAGAGTCCGAAGATGCCTATTTCTTCATAAGAGAATTTGAGGAAGTATGCTTAATGATGAAAATCTCACACCTTACAGATGATGCTATTGGTTGAGATTTGTCCCATTTGCTCTTAAGGACTTAGCCAAGAAATGGCTCTACAGCTTAGCGGCCGGCTCCATCACATCTTGGGATGGTTTCATCAAGGTCTTCTTGAAAAAATTCTATTCAATCCACAAGACCGCTCTCTTTAGGAAAAACATCATGCAATTCAAGCAAGAACCTAGTGAACCGTTTTGGAGGTACTTTGAACGCTTCAAAGACCTCCTTGTCTAATGTCCTTATCATGGAATAGAGAAATGGCGACAATGCCAAATCTTTATGACGGTTTAGACTACTCGACTAAGACCCTCTTAGAAAGCATGTACCAAGGGGATTCTTGCAGAAGGATGAGCATGAAGGATGGGATTTATATGAGAATCTAGCTGAAAAGACCATCCAATGGGAACCTTCTAGTGAAAGCTCTAGAAATTCAAACTTTATCTTTTCAAAAGGAGGTCTCCATTCGATTGAATCATCCATAGCTGATCAGCATGATTTTATACCATTTTTATACTCCTAATTATCTATTATTTGTATATAAATAATGCTACTCGGGTATATTTGATTATATTTTATAGGGAACAGGTAAAAGAAAAAAAAAGAGGAATCCGAATACTTTCAGCAATTAAATGTCGCAATTTGTAAAAGATTGGAGGATGTTTTTCGAGCATGTTGCGGTATTTTGACCATAACTTTGGCTACAGGATTTCAAAAAAGGTCATCCAGGTGTCTACGGAAAGAGAATTCGAAGAACTACAACTTTCATGTTGATAGTTTTCGCTGATTCTTCCATTTAACTGCCTGTATTGGTCATTTAAAAAATCTGCCTGAATTGAAAATGAATTATTATGTAATAGATATATTTCAAAGGGCCTTTTGTAAAACTCCTATATTATATAAAGGAGAGGGTGGCTGCCATATTGGGAGGTGGCGGTCATCTAGGTTTTATTTTAATTTTTATTATTTTTCTCTTTATTTTATTTTGTTTTGTAAAATCATGGTAGTATGACAATTCTTGGAGGGGTTTTTGGTTTGGCCGAATTTGGCCTTTGATTTTCGCCATTTTTTTTTCCCTCTTGTTTTTATTTTTGGCCGAAATGTATTTTTTCAATTTTTATTAAAAAAAAATCTGTGCTTCTTTGTAATTAGTTCATGGCAGCAAGCTTGGGTAAAAAGCCAACATCCTGTGTTGAATTTGTTTCATTCAATGGAAACCTCATTGTCTTGGGAAACGTGCACAAGAATGGCAGCTAAAGGTGGAGGAAGCGGGGCCCACGCTCCTTCTCTCCCGCTCTTCTCTTCACTGTAGCATGTGGTGGCATACATGTGGGGTCAATGCAAAGGAGAGTGCAGGTAAGGATTCATATTTAAATATTTAACTTAGTTTGAATTAAAAAGGGGAATTAATTGGTTAGTGTTTAAAGATTACTTTAATTAATTAATTATGTATTAATTCAGAGTAGTTAATTAACGTGGTTATTCATTTGCTGCAATTAATTAGTTGATTTCATTATAATTTACTTACTGGATTGTAATGTAGTAAATCATATCATGAGTAGCTAATTTACTGCAAGCGCTTAGGGGAGATGAACCTAGACTTAATTCTTGTGGACCGAGTCATTCTCCTATCTATGACTGTATGCACATCAATTGACCTATAACTTTTAGGAGATTATTTTATAGTCACTACTTATTTGACAGGCTATGTATCGGGGGTTAATGGTCTATGCTTAGGGTTTTGTTACATTTATGCTATTTATTTAATTTAGTTAATTTACCTTTGATGGACCATGTAATTGGATAATAGCTTGTGCTTAAATCTAGTGTTCAGAATTAATGTGACTCTTAGACATAGAGATTTGGTGTGTATTACAAACCGGTATGGAGACCAAAATTGACCGCTTGATGTTAGTTTAGGGGATTCGATCCTAAGTGCTTGACTTTTCTTTTATTATAATTAGTTCACATAACTCACAAACCCACAAAATTTTTGATCAATTCGTCTAGAAGTGTCGAAACCAAAAGAATCACCTGTCCCTGTGGATCGACCCTCAAGTTCTACATCGAACGACCGTGGGCTTACGGTATTTTAAAACGTGGAGACAGAATCTCCCCATCAATAGCTAACGAGGCTAAGTTAACTAACCTAGCGAGAAGACTGGAAGTTTTAGAAACTAAGGAACCAAGTCCAGTCAATCAAGTCAGCCCGAACCAATTTCTAACTCTGGGTTGTACTTACTGTCAGGCCATGAATCATGTGTTTGAGGAGTGTCCTGTATTTCAAACTCACCAACACTTTTCTGAACCGATGAATGCGGCCTTTTCAAGGCCGAACAATGATCCTTGCGCTCCAACGTACAATCCTGGCAGGAGAAATCACCCAAATTTCTCATGGAGCCAACAAAATAATGACCACCCACGGTCAAACCATGCAAACCACTTCCATCATTCTAATAATTTTTCCAATCATCAACCCAACTTTCCAATCACCCTCACAATTCTCTCAACAAAATTTCAAATTATCAACAAAATTTTCCCAACCAACCTCCACCATCTTCCTTCCAGAATCCTCAACTTGAAAGGAGAATGACTGATTTTGAGAGAAACATGGAAATGTACATGAAGAACCAAGATTCCTCATGCAAACAATACAGAGGCTAGAGGGTCAAATGAGCCAGTTAGCCAACCCACAACATGAGAGGCAAAAGGGTACCTTGCCCAGTCAACCAATTATGAATCCCAGGAATTCACAACAAGCCCATTTGGTTGAGGATCAATCACTGAATCAATGTAATGTTGTTCATACATTAAGGTCGGGAAAGAAAGTTGATAACCAAGTGTCAACACCACCTAATCCTAGTCAGCACAATCACACTTCAGCATCCACCTCATTTAATCCCACTCCTCCTAAATTTGATGAATCTGAAAAAGATAAGTCAATCAGTCATGTGCACCAGCCTATAGCATCATTTCCTAATAGGCTAAAAAACAACAAGTAAAATCCACATATGGATAAGATAATTGAGATCTTTAATCAAGTGAAGATAAATGTGCCACTTCTTGATGCCATCCAACAAGTCCCATCTTATGCTAAGTTTCTTAAGGACATGTGCACCAAGAAGAGAAAGACTAACGTACCTAAAAAGGTTTTCCTAGCCACTAACATTAGTTAGCTACTATCGGGTCTGATCCCTGTTAAGTACAAGGATCCAGGTAGTCCAACCATTGCCTGCACAATAGGACAAGCCGAGATTAGTCGTGCACTTCTTGACTTGGGGGCAAGTATCAACTTGCTTCCATTCTTAGTTTATCAACAACTCGGGTTGGGCGATCTTAGTCCAACTCGAGTCACTATCCAACTGGCTGACCGTTCAGTGAAAGTTTCAAAAGGGGAGATTCATGATGTCCTTATCCGGGTTGGAGAGTTTATTTACCCTATTGATTTCATAGTTCTAGAGATACAACCTGTGTCTAACTCCAATCATAGGGCTCAAACTCCTGTTATCCTAGGGTGACCATTCCTTGCTACTGCCAATGCCATCATCAATTGTAGGAATGGGTCCATGAAGTTAACTTTTGGGGACATGACTAGAGAAGTCAATGTCTTCAACCTAGAAAAAAACCTCCTAAGATAAGAGATCAAACATTTGAGGTAAACTTTGTTGAAAATAATTGTGATTAAGAGAGTGAAGATATAGAAATGAGTCACTGTTTCTTAATGAATTATTTAAGAATGAATGCGATTATCTTGATGAGAAGGCATATATCGGAGATCCTAATATTAAAGTACCCTTTAAAAAGGGAAAATTTGATTTGAATGTCTTCACTTTCGATGAGCCAACCAATAATGTATCACATGAGAATATAGTTCAAGAACCTCCGATTGACATACTCTTTGGAAACCTTTTCGAAGAAGAACTCATGTGTTTGGATAAACCAACTAGGGATCTTTTGGTTAATTACATATCTCTAGGAGAAAGTGTTGACCTAAGCTTTGAGGAGATATATGGAACTGAGTTAGAATTCTTGGGCATTCATAGTGAGGAAGTTCCAACTGAGAAGTGTAGTGGTGATCAATTTTTGAATAATGAATGTAGAAATGTGAGGAAGAAAAACCTAAAGAAGTTGAGACTGGGGAGGAAGAGAGCTAAAATGACAGAAAAATTGGCCTCCCCACTATGTCCTATAAAGAGGACCCATTAGAATGACGGGAAGAGAGCTAGAGGATAAGACTGAAAAAGATCTAGGTGTGGGAGAAACTTGATGTTATACATATTTTTGTATAATATATTCACCTCTTTTACATTTCATTTCATGCATGTATACATTTCTTTCATACATTGGGGACAATGCATGAGATAAGTGTGGGGGAGGATTCTAACATGACTAATATGAGGGTTCTAACATGACTAATATAACTTCAAAAAAAAATTGTAAAATGTAAAAAAAAAACCTTTTTGAAAGGTAAGAACAATATTTTGACATATTTTTGTAAGAAATTAAGTCAATTTTAAGGAATAGGAAAATCATAATTAGGATTTCTTACACTTGGTCAAAATAAGATGACTTGTTTGATTTTAGGGTTAGGAAGAAAATTTGTGAAAGTAATTTAATCTTGATCTTTACCTTGATGAAATATGCACACTTTATACACTTACACACTTAGGTTTAAAAACAAAGACTCTTATGCCTTATTAAAAAAAAGAAAAAAAACTATATGAAAAAAATAATAAATAAACAAATCTAATTATTGATTAGCTAGGTGCTTTGGCCTAAGCAAGCCTTGGTATTTATGCAAAAGATAATTAGATAAGTTAGAAATATATATATATATATATATAAATTCTCTGATTAAGCTGGGTATTTGTGACTCATGAAGCATAAGTATTCACGTCTAAAAGGGGTACATTTTATAAATAAAAATCTTGGTTTCGTGGCCTTCTCTGCTCGAGTGTTAAGTCCTTAGGGGTGTTTTCTCACCTGGTGCCCTAAAACTGTCCGGTTTGGGTGTCACCGACTAAAGGCTCGTTACATGGGCAGATTAGAAAGCCTAATGAAATTGAGGAATAAATTTCACCAAAAATAAATATAAATAAGGCATAGGAGTTAATATTAAAGAACCCTTAGTCAAACTTCACAGTCACGATGGTGCATATGACTCAGGGTAAAGTAATAGACTAGATGAGAAAGACAATTTGACTCCTTACTTTGATTGATGACATGTTTTTGGAATGGAGACTAAGTTTAGGAATGAAAAATTTGATATTCCTATAACTTATAGATTACTTAAACTCTCATAAATATACTTCAAATATTTTCTCTTTTCAAAATGGTTTTCGAAAATACTAACTTTTTTTTCTCTTTCTTTATGGATTTTGTGGGTGCAATCTACTGAAAATCCTCACGAGACAAAACTCGTCCTCTAGGTGTAACCTAGAGGTTTAACGGCTTGTTACACATGCTCAGTGCAATCGAGTGACCTGCGAAAATGGTCTAATAATTGATTAGAATTAATCTGATGTTTTGCTCGAGGGCGAGCAAAAGATAAGTGTGGGGGTGTGATCAGTCACATATGTTGCATATACATTGTCACCTTACCATACTTTTTAGCTAATAAATCCTATTAATAAGTCTTCTTCTTCTTTGTTAAATGTAGGCCCAATTCCTAAAAGAAAGAAAGGAGAAACAAGCCCAAAAGCCCATCAAATTCTGATTTAATTCAGAATAAATTCAAAATCAAGGAATCAGGGCAAATCTTGGCATATCAGAGAGGTTGAAAACCAGTTGAGATGAATCTCCCTGAATCAAGCGGTTGAAGCCAACAAATCAAAGATCATTTCGTCAAATCTGGGAGTTGTACAAGTGAATCCAGCAAGAAAAAAGGGAAGCCAAATCCTCGCCAACTGATCCTCCACCTGGATGTGACCAATTGGCCACATCCAGGCCGCGAATCCGCGGCCAAAGCCGCGGATCCGCGGCTTGTTGGAGGAGATAAGGGGTGCGTTTGCTCCCCTTATCTCCTCACTCCCTTCCCTCTGAGGTTTTACCTATAAAAGCTAGGGTTTTATACTGAAAAAGGGAGCGAAGACTAGGATTAGAATTTTTATTTATTCTTTAAGGATTTAGGCTCTTTGTTAGATAGTATAGAAGTTGTATTTTTTGTTTTATAATTTGTAGTTCAGTGCAAACACCAGAGAGAAGAGTGGAATTGAGTGTGTAATTCGTCTTTGAAGTGACAATCAAATGAGCTTCTACTTGCTTGATCAACTCCACTCGAATTTGGTATGTTCAAGTTTACTAGTCATTTTCTTGTTTGTTTTCATTTCATAATGAGTAGCTAATTCGTTTTTTGGGCTCACTAATGGACTGTTTGGTACGGAGTAGAAGAATTCGATGTAAAGTTTCTTGAATCAGTTGAAAGATTACAACGGACTAATGCTCCAACTACAAGGGAGGGAGGATGTTGAGTCTTGAATCCTCCCTTTGTTTAAAGCTGGGTTCTTCAAGTGGCGGTGGAGAGTGAATCTTGTTCTCCGTTGACCGGATGACTGTCGCGATCGTCAGGGATCTTCTCTTTGGCTGGTAGAAGGAGTAGCACAGCTCTGTCTACCAAAACTCTCAAAGAGAAGGTAGGCAAAGGGCAACTTGAGCGCAGCAAGTTCTCTGAAGGGCTTTACTCTCTTTCTTTTCTTGTCGTCATTGTCGTCCTCCTTGTTCTCCGACGTTCTTGTTCTCCTCCTCCGAAAATCCGACCCCTTCTTCATAGCGACGGGGCTATTTATAGAGGCTCCAGGGGTGAACGTGCCCCCTAAAAGTGCTCCACAATGAGGGGCTGACCTCCCTGCTATGTGGACGGCGACTGGCCCCATAACCAGGGCGGTTATAACCGAGGCGCGGGTTTCAACCCACGCGCCTTGATACTGTGACGCGGGCTTTGGGCCTTCGCGCCTTTGATGCTGAGACGCGGGTATCGAGCCCACGCGCCTTGATGTTGAGACGCGGGTGTCGAGCCCACGCGTCTTGATGTTGAGACGCGGGTGTCGAGCCCACGCGCCTTGATGTTGAGACGCGGGTGTCGAGCCCACGCGCCTAGAACTTGAGACTCTGCTTTTTAATGGCTTGTGTGATTTTTAGACAGCCTACAGAACCCCCTCCAAAGTTTTCGATATTCCGCAGTTAACTGGGATGGATTTCGAAATACTTTGGACTCTAGCTGAATTCACCTCTATGACTGGACTGTTAATGCTCCGGGTTTGATCTTATCTGGAGTTGGTCTTCGTGAGTGTACTGTTGAACTCTTTGAGGCCACCAGAGTTGATCGTGTTGAGTGTCTAGATACACAGTCTAAACCTCCCCGATTGCTTTTAGTCTGTCATGGACGCGTTTTAAGTCAGGAGTGGACGATCGTCTGCTTGTGCCAGTGTACTGTTGAAACTGATTTGCAGAAGTAAGGACTGAACGCCTGTTCTTTTTGAAGAGCAGAGATGGTACTGCTTTACAGACGCGACTTTCATGGGGTGCGCCTTTTGGAAATGGAAAACGCGACTGATATTCCATTGGGCAGACGTGATGCTAGGCCGGATTGGAAGAACGTGAACTTCGGAGAGACGCGCCTGTTGGGTGCGAATCCGTGCCATGTCATGAGTGCACTGCCAGTTATCCTGGGGAACCGTCGGGACATCACCTTTTGGCGCGCGGACTTCCCGGTTCATTAAATGATCTGTTCCACGCGTCAAGCGATGACTCGCTGTAGAGCTAATCGAGCCACGCGTCGCGTATCTTTGCAAATCTTTGTGCCTATAAATGGCAACAGTCGGAGAGATATCCTCTTCTTCTCCGAGCGCATCTGTTAGGGTTTTTTTTGAGAAAAAGGAGTCTTCTCTTTCTCTTTCTATTTCTTCATCGTTCATCATCGGATTTTTGATTAACGATGGCACCCAAAGCTAAACCCACCGCATCATCTTCAAAAGCGGCCGTCGTCGAGGCCCAGAGGAGCGGTTCCTCCGCGCAGGAAGTCCTTTTCCCAGGTATAATACCATTAATGGAAGTTCATGGAACCCCTAAAAAAAAATCTTCTTTTTTTTTTGGAGGAGAACCGTCAACACAGAATATAAACCGTGTTTGATTCTCAGACGTGGTCTCAGACGCGGTCTTTGAGTTGATAACCAAGGCGCGGGTTTGATGACCAGGTGCCTGTGAGCCCTGCATTTCGGATTCTTCACTTAGAATGTTTCTAATTGTGAAGGGTTCGGACGCGGGCTTGATCCTTGCGTTCTATGACATCAGGTGCTGAGTTTTTTATGAATCTGGCACCTGAGCCCAAGTACTTAGAGATTTTTCATAAGTATTGGTTTTCAAAACGCGGGCTTGATCCTGCGGGCCTCACATCTGGACGCGGATTTGCAGGTCTGGACGCGGAGTTTGATAATTCCTGTGTCCAGTGTCTCTTCTGCGCGGATTCTCAAGTCTAGACGCGAATTTTGATAATTTCTGCGTCCAGTATCTTTTCTGCGTCTGGAATATAGACACTTAACATTTTTTTTTTGATAAGATGTCTGATCAAGTGTCCTTTTCTTTTGCAGTGCCACACTCTTCTGCTCCACTCTCCAAGAAGCGCCACTTTGGGCAGTAGGTGGTGCTGACCGTGATTTAACCTTTGCGCTGCAAAGTACTGTACCTGTGACTGCTGACAGGTCACAAGAGCGCAAGAAAAGGCTCTCCAATGTTGACATGACAACTTTTCGGGAGCTTATGACTGACGCAGCATTCACAACGGATGCTCGCATTCCGCTGGAGAAGCCTGCCTTCTTCTTTGGAGACCATATCAGCGATGGCGGCTATTCCATGTATGACGGAGATTATAAATGGCTCCGCCAGATAGGGGATAGAAGATTTTTTCTTCCGGACATGGAGAGGATGTACCCGCTGTCTTATCTCCAGCAGATGTCCGTCCCTCGGAAGATGAAATGGGACCTTTCCCGATATGTCCCTGAGATTACTCTCGGTGACTTAGGCTCCAAAAGGGTATACCGTCATGATAGTCATGATAGGGCGGTTCTTGGCCTGTTCCCCGGGTCGCTCAGGACTGAGCCCCCGGTCGAAGAAAACACCAAAACTTGGCACCACTTTCCTCAACGAATTCATGAAAGTGGAGGGCGATTTTCCGGTTGAGTTCCGTTCGCCCGGGTGGGTTCATTCCACCGAGAAGTATTGGTGGGGCAGGATGGTAAGCTTCGTTCTTGCCGACCTTAGGGACTTGTTGGAGCAAACGGATTTGTACCAAGCAGTCAGGGCCGTTCAGTATGGTATCCCACCGAGTTCTCAGAACTTCTTCGGGATCCTGGAACGTTACAATCCTTTGACGGGGACATTCTTCACTCCGGTTGGAGAGATGGGCCTTGCCCTGCACGAGTTGCATGAGGTCTCGGGGCTAGCAACAGGGGACTCTCCCTATGAGGAATATGTCCCAACCACTGAGGAGCTCAACCTTATGAAGAAAGGGTCTCCTCAAGTGTACGAGACTTATTGGGAGGTGTTATGTCACTTCCACATTTGCGGTCAGGTAACCTCTTGGAGGTCGGGAGGAGTCAAGCAGCTGTCTTGGGCCAGCTACTTGTTTAACGACATCAATAAGAAAGACCATCCGGTAACCCGACTGGCTCCCAGCTCCGACGAGGAGATTAACGACAGGATTAAGGCTTCTGAAGGCTTCTACACCACGGTTTCGAACGAGGATGTTTTCGAACCTGACATGGTTTTCAAAAGCTTTCATCATCAAGCCCGGGTTCCTATCTCCGATCGAGCACTGTTGGCGGGCTTCTTGATGCTGTGGTTGAAGCGCTGTGTGGTGCCCACGCTGCCACATGAAGTCATTATTGCCGATGTAGTGTACCCGGCGGTGCTCCTGGCCTATGGCAGTCCCATAGCCCTTCTCCCGGCCATGGCGGCTGGCATTCAAAGCGGGTTGTGGGTGTTAACCCAGGCTTTCTGCGAGGCAGGGAAGGCTGTCGACTCCCATGGCAAGCCGATTGTTGACTCAGAGGGGAAGCCGACGGTGAAGCGCCCCAACCCTCGGGTCGAGCTGCCCTACACGTACTTAATGGCTTGGTACGTGATGCACTGCCCCTCTCTGATGACGCCGATGCCTTGGAGTGAGGGTTTTGTCCCTTTTGTACAGCGGTTGGAGGGTTCTGACTGGTGTAATACTTACATGTATTACGTTCGAAAGTGCATTCTGTCTGCTTCGAACTACCAGCTTAACCGCTGCTTCCCCGAGATTCCTAGTGCATCTTTCGGGGAACTATTTACCGACTCCGCAGGCCAAGATGATTTCACTAGGCTGTCAACGGGGATTTTCTGGTGGTTGGTTAACATCCGGCCTGGGTATGTGCTTTTCCAGCAAGGTACTTCATGCATAATCGAGCCATATATGCCAAATCTCTTCGCCCGACAGTTCGGCTATGATCAACTCTACGTCGGCAACCCCAATGCTCGACTCGCCTTCAGTGGGAACTTGTTCGAAGGTGCTCGGGCTTGGTACTATAGCGTGGCCGGAGGGACGGAAGCAACTTTCCGTCTACCTATCAAGGAGCCAAAGGGCCGCACAAGCTTCAGCTTCTGTACCTGGTACTTCTAGGTCAACCAGACACCATACTTTGTTCCGGAGTATTCATGCATTGAGAGTATCAATGCAAACTTCGAAGCAAGGTCGGGGTCCGATAAACGCTCGCGAGGCGTCGAGCAGTATCTGAAGGCTCTGAGGGAAGTCGGGAGAGGGTCGAGGGAGGAGCCACGAGCAACAAAGGCTCGACAAGCGGTGAGTAAGCGTGCTCGAGGCTCTACTTCCACTGCTGACCCTGCCCCAAAGAAGGTCCGGAGAGACTTGACGGCCGAAGTTTCTCTATCCGAAGACATCCCTGCTGGTGTTGAGGAACCGAGGGAAGAAGAGGCAGATGAAGAGGATGTCCCCTTAGTCCGTGCCCATAGGTTGCGCAGCAGGGGCTACAGGAGTTCAGAGGAAGGAGAGCCTGCTGACGAACCGACCGCCACTGACGAGGTCGAGCAGTTCGAAGTCGACATCATGAGCGGAGGTGATGTTGAGATTCCGGGGGTCTCAGCTCAGCCCGGGTTTTCCTCGGCTCGCGAAAGGAGAGATGAGGCACAGCGACCGGAGGTCGACATCATCAGTGATGTTGAGATTGCAGGAGTCTCAACTCAGCCGGGTCTTCCCCTGCTCATGAAAGGAGAGATGAGGCACAGCAACCTGGGTCTCCAAGTGTGTTCATCTCCAGTCCTCGGACAGTTGACCACAGCCCTACCACTGGGGTAATTGGTGGCAAGGCTCCTGCTACCGAGGCCTCTCGCGTTGAACTCCCGTCTTCCTTATCCACAGAGGGAAGCGATTTTGAGGATGAGGTCGACTATGGTGACGAACCCGCCCCTCCTGATCCGAGTAAATTCTCACACATCTCGGAGGAGGAAATACATGGGTGCGAGCCGTTGACGGCATCACCACTGGCGGCAGTTATTCCCGCTGAAGGTACTTTTTTTTTTACCTTCTGACTTAATTTCCCTTTTCATTTTGAAGAGGAGGTTTTAACATTCTCCTTTTATGCTGCAGGGTTGGCCGAGGATATTGAGGCTGCAACCTCCTCGCATATCGAGGAGATGATGCAAGAGTTGACCCAGCCGGAAGGAGTTGAGACTCCAGCCGCCGAGATGCCTCCAAAGAAGGCAACTACTGAAATCGGGGAGACTCCCACTCTGCAGGACGAGGAGGCAACCACTGAAGCCAGGGAGACTTCTACTCTGCAGGATTCGCCCAAGAATTCGACATCTCTGGACCTCCAACTTGGTAAGGAAGTTTTGATGTCTTGGATGTTTCTCTTTTCACCATTGTAGCAAATGTTGAGATAATTTGCAGAGAGAACTGGGGGGGCTCAGGTGGAGAGTTTGACGGTCAGTGCCCCTCCGGAAGGCCACACAGCTCAAGCCTCGGCCGAAGTTTCTGAGGAGGTCGAGCTCATTACTCTGTCATCAGCTGTGGAGGTTCCTGCAGAGGTAGCACCCCCAGAAGCGCCAGTGGCTACTCTTGCTCCTGCCGTACCGGTGGTCAGCCCGACTCTTGCGCGAGAAGAGCCGGCTTACATCCCTCACCCCGTGATAGAAAGGGGGTCGGGGAGCACCTCGGGCGATGATACTATGGAGTTCCTGACACTCAAGACGGTGCAGCAGTTCTTTGACTCGATGCGATTATGCATCGATTTCATCCTGTCTGGGGGTAGCTCCTTTGAATTCGCCCGGATGTTTCTCGAAAACTTGGCCGAGAACATCAAGTTGGCCGGAGGCCCTTCGCTAGCCCAGGCGTGTCTGCTGGTGGTGGAGCAGCTGGGACAAGACCTGAGAGAGCTTCGATCCCTGGAGGATGCCGGCTCATTCCACGAAGCCCAGGAAACTCTGAATAGGCTCCTTGCTGCTCAAGAGCAGGAGCGAAGGGAGGTGGAGGAGAAGATAACCAATAACACCCATCTTCTTGAAGGTTTCCAGGCTGATCATCAACGGCTAGCGGTCGAGTCCAAGGAATCTGTCATGATCATACAGGCTGCAAAGCAGGCTATCCTTGACTCTCGGGCTGCTATAGCCAGGGCTGAGGCCATGATTGCTTTTAACGAACAGAGGCTTGCTACCTCTGAAAAGAGGCTAGCGGAGTTAGAGGCTGCCAAGGCGCAAGTTGAAGCAAACCTCTCTGTTCGTTCATCCGAGTTGGAATCCCTCCGAGCACAAGCGCAGGGATTTTTATCTGAGGCGGATCTGCGGGACCAAGCTCTCATGGAGGCTGAGAAGGCGCGTCAACATAAGATACATCGCCTTAGAGAGCAAATCCGTTCCTTGGCGAACCATGACTTGTAGCCTTCTTTTTTTTTGTAAAGAAAAAGGACACTCTTTCACCAAGAGTGTTTGTACTTGCTTTTACCATTTTCTTTTTGAATAGTAAAAGTCTTTGAAGTTCTTGTTCCATCTTTATTGCCTTGCTGTAGATGAATTCAACTTCTTTTAATGAAACGCGGCGTTGACTCAAGTCTTCTTGATGAGACGCGGCATTGATTCATAGAGAGAGACGCAGTCATCAGTTCATAGGAACTTAGGCAGAACTAAGTCCTTTTGCTGAGACGCGGCGTCAATTCACAGAGAGAAACGCGAATCCGTCCTGCTAATGAAGACGCGGTTCAAGTGGACGCGAAGGACGCAGTTTTCACTGGTCGCAGTCCTTAAGGATGCAACGCTGGGTCTTTTGACTAGGTGCAAAAACCCATCACTACCAATGCAGACGCAGCTCCTCTGATGAAGACGCGAGGGACGCAGCCTTGCGTATTTTCCGACTAATCCCACAATGCCCTAAGTCTTTCGCTGAATTAAGTGCTTTCCCTTAAAATGGGCCCCGTTTGCTGAAGGGACGCAACTTTGGGTCACGCGAACATTCCTCTGGAATGCAGGTGGACGCCATTCAGTTTGAAAAGGGGACGCGGATTCCTGGACGCGGCTTTCTCATCTGCGTCTTGATGTAACTTCCCAGGCGTTAAATGCGGCCTGACTTAAAGATTTCATGAGATCTTTCAAGTCTTCACTGACGATTGGGAAACCGGGTCGTCCGTTGTTTCCCGAAGCAGTTGTCCACGCGTTGGTTCCTCATTGGACTCAGGCGTTAATGCCTTTTAATGCAAAACCGGCGCTGGCGGTTTGAGACCAGCGTCCGCGACGCTTCCCGAAGCAACGTTCCACGCGTCAGACTCCTATTGGACTTTGACGGTCGTGCGGTCATTAAGGCCGACGGGAACCATTAATGGCAGTTATCAGGGGCTGCCTATAAATAGGGCTCACCTTCTCCCCCTTTAACAACCCAAACTTAGACTGTTTTCTTTTGATTTGCTCTGAGAAATTCCGCCTTCTTCAGAGTTTCTAACAGGGGTCTGTCTCAATGGATGGAGGTGACTCTGTGGATGAAGATGACCCAGAGCTTTCATGCTTCTGTTTGATCTCTTCAGGAGAAAGTATCTCTTTGATCATCTTTCATGTCCACGTTTTAATGCAGAGAGTTCAACTCTTGATAGAGGCCTCTGCGGGTATGCCGTCCCGACTTGCCATGATATTTTTAGTCCACCAAGGCTTGCACCTTGGCATCTCTTAAAGAGATATCACCATCTGGATGAAGTCTTAGTTGGTGCATTCCTTTTTTTTGGAATTTACGCCATCGACTTGAACTTCTCTGGACGCGAGTACAGAAGTCTTTGGCACTTGGCGCTGGCTTTGCTCATGAAGCTCGCGTTTTAAGGCCACTGACTTGGATGAATTCCAACTCGGGTTGAAGGTTTCAGACCCGAATCTTGCAACTCCTGTTCATTCAACAGGGAGATGGCAATTTTTCGGCGTCTGAGTCCTTTCGCGCCTGGTGTGTTAGACGCAGATGTAGAAAATTGGACTGTGTTTGAACCCTGCGTGTATCACAGTTTTAACTCGCGTCTGTTTCTGCCACCGCGGAAGTTTTGGCTCACTGCGTGGGTCATTCCCGCGTCTGTAGTCTTCGGCAATAACTGCGTCTGTCACTTAGTTTTCTCTGTTGAAGTGTACTAAGTTCCAGATGTTCTGATTCCTTTGTTTATTCCTTGCAGGTAGGCTTGATCGTCCTATTTCACGTTCGCTGGGCCCGTGGGAGAATATATCGGCCGGTGAACTTGTTCGATGTTCGTCCACAAGGGAAGAAATCATAGTCTCCGTCGTCCACAAGGGAAGAAATCACGATCCCTGACGGGGACTTAACCCTCGTCAAGATCTCATTGGACGCGATGCACCAGTCATGCTTGCGGGCTGGTCACGGTCACAGTGGGTATGGCGGCGAGGGGGGTTACGATGGATATAGTGGCAGATAGCATCCCCTTCCTCTCTCACCCCAGAAGTGACATCGAGGACACTCCATGTTTGTTGGATGGCCTTATGGCGAGAGAGATGCTCATGAATGAAGGGTTGCAGGGCTTTCTGCTGCCATCGGACCTCAAGAACACCATTGCTCTTAGCTTAGTCAGCTAGGACTCTTTCGATGTTTACATCATGCATCGTGGTGCAGCCAGCTTCTATTGTCGCCACAGTTTGGCGCTTTTCCAAACATCGTGCACTTGGAATCAGACGCGGCTTCAAGGAGTGAGTACGGCCTCTGAGAGAGAGAGGGACTTCTTTGTACTCCTTAATTATAACACTCAATCTTATTGTATAAGAGAGCGTCTTTGTATCACTTTCATGTGTCTGGATATAAATAAAAGTGACATTTTTCTTTCTGCCTCTTTCTATTGTCTTGAACCTTTTGTCTTCAGTCAGACGCATAGAAGCAGAAGATCTTTGACTTCGTCAAAATTATGATGATAATCTTAATAAGTCAAATTTTGTAGAGAAAGATCCTATTTCAGGAACTTTCACAATACTGTTAGAGGTGTAATATTAACTTGACAGAGATGAGATAATGTTTGGTGGACCTGTCAATCTATAAAGGAGAATGACAAGTGAAACTTGTACCCCCAGGGAAAATGGGCCTTTATCAAGGTTTGGGATCAACTTGATTAAGCTCAGCTGGGGATCTGAAGGAAAACACTGTTAATGGTGTAGTATTAACCTAACAATGTGTTTAGGTAGACTTGTTATTCTGTTGAAGAGAATAGCAAGTGAATCTAGATCCGCGGGGAATCTAAGAAGGTTTTTACCGTTAGAGGTGTGATATTAACTTAACGGGTTGAAAGTTGTCTTGCCAGAAGTGTGATGTTAACTCGACAAGAATGTGAATCAGAGGTGTAATATTAACTTGACTCAAAAGTATTTCAGTTTTGTTTTGGGAAAACTGAGAGTGTCACTGACATAGGTGTGATGTTTAATTTGACAGTGAGGGTAATGCTAGAGGTGTAATGTGAAACTTAGCATTGGTCATCTCGGCTTGGATAAGGAAGTCGAGGAAAAGTCATGGCCATAGGTGTATTGTTGAACTTAGCAATGACTTAGATGCTAGAGGTGTAATGTGAAACTTAGCATCATTCGTTTCAGCTTCAACACGGAAGTCTGAAGGAAAGTGACTGTCAGAGGTGTGGTATTAAACTTGGCAGAAACTTGATGTACCGTTTAGAAGTATAATGTTAACTTAAACGGTAATTTTGTCAGAGGTGTGATATTAACTTGACAGAAACTTGATTTGCGATATGAGCAATTTGAGGACCTGTCATTCTATTGATAAGAATGGACAGGTGGAGTTTGAAGTGCCAGAGGTATAGTGTTAACTTGGCAACAACTGTATCTTGTAGGCCTACCATTCTGTGGATGAGAATTGGTAAGGGATTTTGGAGGGGAGAGTGGAGTTGAGTCCACTTAGGATTTTTAGCAAACCCTCAGCTATCAACGGGTTTGATATGCCTTTACCAACTACCGTTTGAGTTGGGCTAGCCATGCTATTCCCCTCAGCATGATGAGTTGTCGAAGACTTATGTTGGGCTTAGAAGCCAACATTTTCCTCTATCCTTAGCCGTCGGAGGCGTTGGATATTAATGAAGAAACTCTTCTTGTTTTGATCAGAGGTGTAATTTTGAACTTGATTAGCGGAAGAATACCATTTAAGGATAGTATTTCTTCAAGAACCTGCCATTGATAGGCATCATGAGTGTATCGCCATTCGAGGTTATGAGGCGATATGATCCATTCGAGTAGACTGACTCTACCACAAACGATCCTTCCCATTTGGGTTGGAATTTTCCTTTTGTCTTGTGCGTCATTACCATGGGTCTTCTGACGGCTAAGACAAGATCGCCTTTCTTGAAAGTTCGCATTTTAACTTTCTTGTTGAAGGCTCTGGTAATTCGAGCCTAGTAGAGCTCGATTTGTTGTTGGTCCTGCAAACTCTTATCGTCTAAGGCCTCCAATTCTTGGAGTCGCTGTCGATGCTTCTCCTCTGTTGTCATCTCCGCTGTCAAGGCGACGCGTAGAGATGGAATTTGGATCTCTAGTGGAAGCACGGCTTCACACCCATATACCAAAGAAAATGGCGTGGCTTTAGTTGGGGTTCGCACAGTTGTGCGGTAGGCCCATAAGCATTCACCTAGCTTATCGTCCCAGTCTCGTTGACTTTTCGAGACGAACTTCTTGAGAAGCTTGCCAATGGTCTTGTTGAAAGCTTCTGCGAGGCCATTAGCGGCAGGATAGTATGCCGTTGAGGACACACTCTGGATTCTGAACTTGGCACAGAATCTCTGGAAAGCCTGGCTGATGAACTGGGGTCCATTGTCATGGACAATTCGCCGAGGTACACCAAAACGGTAAATAACGTGATGTTTCACGAACTTGATCACGTTAGACGATTTTACCTCCTTCAGAGGAATAGCTTCAGCCCATTTAGAGAAATAATCGGTTATTGCCAAAATAAACCGATGTCCCTTTGATGATGGTGGGCTGATAGGACCAACCACATCCATCCCCCACATTTCAAATGGCCAGGTAGAGGTCGTGGAGTGGAGGTACCCTGGTGCTTGATGGATGAAATCGCCGTGCACTTGGCAGGCGTGACATCTTTTGGCATAAGTGATGGCATCGGCAATCATCTTGGGCCAGTAGTAACCCAATCTTTGGAGTCGATGTGCCAGTTTTGGGCCAGGTTGATGGGCTCCACACATACCATCGTGGGCTTCTTTCAATACCTCTTGGGCCTCCTTTGGTGAGAGGCACCGGAGCAAGACCCCGTCATGCGATCGACGATACAATGTTCGTGCAATCGCATTGTAGTAAAATTTAGGGGCTTTCCTTCGAATGGCAGCCGCTTCCTTGGCGTCCTCAGGCAGGATGCCATACAAGACATAGTCGATATAGGGGAATCGCCAGTCTTTAAGCTCTGGCCCGGTTGACAATTCCAGCGCTTCTTTGCGTTGATACTCTCCCTTTGACTCCTGATAGTCTTCGAGGGCAGTTCTCGGGCAATACAGGTCGTGGCTGTAGACGAATACTTTCTCCATTGCTCCAGCTGGAAGAGCTAAGGAGGCCGCGAGGGACGCCAGTGCATCTGCATGCGCATTTTGCCTGCGCGGTACATGATCGATGTAGAAGTTTGTGAACCTCTCGGCCATGTGGATAGTTGTGTTGTAGTAGGGTACTAGGTCCTCATGTCTGACTTCGTACTCCCCGCGAACTTGGCTAACAATGAGTTTGGAGTCACCGTATGCCTCGAGATTTTTAACGCCAATCTCATCGGCGAGCTGCATCCCAATCAAAAGAGCGTTGTATTCTGCTACATTGTTGGAGCAAGGCTCAGTTAGCGAGACAGCTCGAGGAATCACATAGTTCTATGGCGAGATGAGTACTACTCCTACCCCCGCTACGATGTGTCCTTTTGGGCTTGTTCTGGATGCACCGTCAAAGAAGAGTTGCCATACTTGACTTTCGAACGATGTCTGAGTTAGGCAGGCTTCAGCGACCTCATCTGGGAGATCGTCGTAAAGTTTGGTTGCCCTCGGATCTGGATGCTCAGCCAGAAAATTCGCCACCGCTTGTCCTTTAATGGCCTTCTGTGGTAAAAAGTGCATTTCATATTGAGATAACAATATGGCCCATTTCGCCAGTCGGCCATTTAGCTATGAGGGTTTTGTCATGAGTAACCTCAAGGGGTTGACTTTTGATATGACATTTATGGTTTGGCCCGCCAGGTAGTGTCGCATTTTCTGAATGGCGAACACTAGTGCCAAACATTCCTTCTCGATCGGATTATACCGATGTTCGGCTCCGATCATTGTTCTACTCAGATAGTAGATCGCTTGCTCTCGTCCTTGGTCATCATGCTGAGCTAGTAAAGCTCCCAAAGAATGATCCATTGCCCGGACGTATACCAGGAAAGGTTTTCCGGATATCGGAGCTGCAAGGACTGGTGGTTGGGTGAGGTATTGCTTGATTTCCTCAAATGCTTGTTGACAAGCGTCGTCCCAAATGAACGAGACACCCTTCTTCATTAGCTTAGTGAAGGGTTGGCATCTTCCGGAGAGGTTTGAGATGAACCTACGGATGTACGCCAATCGTCCTTGCAATCCCCTGAGTTCCTTGAGATTTCTCGGAGGTTGCATCTCCTGGATAGCGCGAACTTTTTCTGGGTCCAAATGGATTCCTGTGGAAGTTACAACAAATCCTAGGAATTTGCCACTGGCCACCCCCAGGATGGACTTGGTGGGATTCATCTTCAACTGATGAGCTCGCATGATGTCAAAAACCACCTTCAGGTCAGCTATGTGATCATCTTTAGTGCGGCTTTTCACCGCGATGTCGTCAACATAACACTCCACCGTTTTGCGTATTTGCTGATGGAGAATGGCATTCATGGCCCTTTGATATGTTGCCCCTGCATTCTTCAGTCCGAAGGGCACGACGGTGTAGCAATATACCCCTAGAGGTGTCTTGAAGGAGGTATGCTTTTCGTCATCAAGATACATTTTAATTTGATTGTATCCTGAGAATCCATCCATGAAGGACATTCGTTCGAATCCACAAGTATTGTCAATCATGACATCTGTGATTGGCAGTGGGAATTCGTCTTTGGGGCAAGCCTCGTTTAGATCACGGAAGTCGATGCAGATCCGGATCTTCCCGTTCTTCTTGGCAACTGGGACAATGTTGGCTACCCAGTCGAGATGTTGTTCTTCCCTGATGAAGCCAGAATCAATAAGTTTTCTGACTTCTGATTGAATTGCCTCCATCATCTCTGGACGGAACCGTCGCTGCTGTTGTTTGACAGGTTTTGCGTCCGGATTGATGTTGAGGCGGTGCATAGCCACTTGAGGATCAAGTCCAGGCATGTCCTCGTAATTCCAGGCGAAGACGTCTATATACTCTTGTACAAGAGATATTAGATTCTTCTTCTCCGAAGGTGACAGGCCGTCACTTATGAAGATGGGCTTAGGATTGGCCTCATCTCCTATATTGACTTGAACAACCTTGTCTTCTGTGGGTGGCTCGCGCTGTTCAAAGCGGGTATCCCAAAGAGTATTTAAATGTTTGATCCAAGGATCTGCATCAGATTGGATCATTTCTTCATCTCCGTCTTCCAGGTGGCTTGTTGAAACCATGTTCACTGAAAGTTCTCTGAAGATGTTGCCGACACTGACATCCGACTCCCACGATGACGTGCCTGAAGAGTAATTATGACCTGATGGCCCTCCAGAAGCAGAGGCTGGTGGGATCGGAGTCGATACATAGCCCAACCCCCGGCCCGTCCGATGATAATAATCGGGGGCTTTCCCTTTCAGCACAAAGGATCGAAGTAGCGTTCTCCTTCCTTTGCCGAAGTTCAACCCGGGTCGGTTGGTTAGATCGTACCCAATCACAGCATCATTTTGAGCGCTTTTGGTTCATAATGACCGAACTGAGGGGATTCCTCCTCACCTTCCGATTCTTCGCGGGGCGTTGGTTCAGACGAGATTCGCCCAAAAAGAATTGGTTTTTGGCCATTCCGTCTGGATGGAACCATAAATATGGATTCTTGCGCATTACCATTATCTTGGTATGTCCCGAAGGATGATTTTACTGGTACATGCAACGATGTCAAAGCATCCATTGCTGACCAGAGGTCATCATCTACATCAGTGCTAGTATCTGACGGTATTGAATCAGAAGCAAACACAGACAAATACACTAAATCTAATTCTTCATTAATGTACCAACCGCCTGCATCGTCGGTGGTATTATCAACATCGAGCTTATCAATGCTCTTTACAAGTGATTTTAACTCCCACAGGCACTCTTCTTTTTTAGGCTCAGTGTCAGCCTCATTACCAGAGTTTGGCTCCTCTGGTTGCGGGGTTTCATTTGTCTCCACAGGATCCTGATATAGGAGGGAATCCGTGAAATAATTTTCGACCCCTTTAAATGGATACCTTTCGGCGATCAACGTTTGAATCTTTCCACTCCCGTCAATGTATTTCATGACTTGGTGGAGAGTGGAGGGAATGATGGAGTTGCGGTGAATCCATGGTCATCCCAACAGTAGGTTGTAGGAAGTGTCAGCATCGATGACGTAGCATGTCACTTCTGACTTGAGGCTTCCAATCTGGCATTTGAGCTTAATCTTCCCCATCGGACGGGTGCCATTGGCATTAAACCCATAAATGGTCGTCTGGGTAGGGCTCAGATGATAGGTGGGGATATGTTTGAGATTAAAGTAGAGTTCAGATTGTCTTAGTCTCAATGCGAATCCGCTGTAGCAAGGGCTCGAGCGGGTCGTGATCCTCAGGGAAGGATGCGATGCAAGCTTTTGCGGCAGATTCCTCGTATGCTTTGAGTAAACACAGAAGAGATTAGATTTGAAGAGAATATGGATTAAAAAGCATGGTTTTACTGATCTACTACCACAACCCACTATGCCAGTCTTGGATGTTGAATTTCATCTTGAGATAAATGTGATTTACCCTAGGTTATTAAGAGTAATTCAAGTAAGAAAATACGATACTAGATTATAACTAAGTTCCATTATTAAAAACTAAACAAGTTTCATCCTAACATCTAAGTACAGCTTAAGAAAAGATTAATCTTAACTTTAGGCCGTCCTAGTTCTTAAGCATGAAGTCATGATGAGTCCTTTAATTGTGCAACCTAGATTAATAGATCTAGTTATCAGTTTTATCTTCAAGAAAAACAATTATTAAACCTAGGGTTTCTGATGGATGGTCATCAATCGATTCAAATCCTACTTGCCCTAGGGTTGCTTAAGTGATCAGCAAACCATACAAAGAATTAGTTGGACATCATCTTTTTTTTATAATTTATTATTTTTTTATTTTTGATTAGAAGAAAAGAAGAAGAAAGAAAACACGAGATCACAGATGAAAATCGAAGAGAATAAAAAACAGAGAAAATAAAATAAAATAACAAGAATTAAATGTGCAAAAGAAAGTAACCTTTATTGCAGATGAGATCCCCAATTACAAAGTTCCTTCTTCTTCCACAACGAGCATGAAAATAAAAATTACAACTTTGAAATAAAAGTGGCTAAAGAAAAACCCTAATCGTCTCTGCATGCCCCTCCCTGTTGCGACTGCATGGATATTTATAGTGCAGGATGTAGAGGAGTCCCGGATATAAGTGCCAACAGAAACTGGTACCCATCTCTATCCAGACTGCCGCGGATGCGCGGCTTTTGCCGCGCCTCCGCGGCAGTTTAGTGGCTTCTGGCCACGCGCTTTGGCGCGTGGCCCCTCCTGGTCCGTCCATGTGGGCTTCTGCTTTTAGAAGTGTGATCCTGGCCTTTTAATCTAGATTTTCGAGATAACTTGGTAATCAAGTTACTCTTAATCCAGATTTCTTCAAATCCTCTCTCCACGAAATTCCTCTTTATCTTGGCTTTTTATCCTTATCCCGCAGGTGTTTAGGGTTTGATAGAAGTCTATCCAACCCTAATTTCTGATATTTGCAACTTTTAGCCCTTGTATTTGCATTTTGATTCTTTGTATTTGCGCTTCTTCACCTGGGCTTCAAACATGGGCTTGGATCTGGGCTTTTGGGCTCTTTTAGCTTTATTCTTTATTAAATTGATAATTTGAGGCCTGCACATATTAAATAAAGAAATATTAATAATTGTGAATTATAATATGAATAAATGTGCAAATGCGATGGTATATATGATGACAATTATGCATTTTTCACTACCTATCACACCCCCACACTTATCTTTTTGCTCGTCCTCGAGTAAAAATCAAAAGAAAGAGAAAAAATCTAACCTAGCTAACTCACTTTCGTAGGAATCACGGTTGCACTTAGCATGTGCAACAAGCCGTTAAACCCCTAGGTTACCCTAGAGGACGAGTGTTGTCTCGTGAGGGTTTTCAGCGGATTACACCCACAAAATCCATAAAAAGGAAAATATTTGAATTATATTTGAAGAGACTAAGTAGTCTATAAGTTTTAGGATTATCATTTTTATTCATTCTTCAAACCTGGTCTTTATAAAGTTAATTGTTATTCATTTTAGGTAAGGATTAAAATTGAATTTCTAATATAGTCTTTTTCGTTACCAAAAGTCATACGCACCCTTGTGAATCTAGGAATTCCTTAACTTGGATTCTCATGCCTCTTTATTATTTTTATAACATCATCTAATTTTCTTTCGTGTAAGTATCAAGGCTTCTTGAGGCCCTCATACCTAACTAATTGACTATTAGATGTGTTAATATTTTTTTTTTTTTTTTTTTTTTTTGGCATGTATAACTCATCTAATTTTCTTTCGTATAAGTATCAAGGCTTCTTGAGGCCCTCATACCTAACTAATTGATTATTAGATATGTTAATACATATATTATTATTCTTAGTCTTCTTAGGCTTTCTAATCCACCCATGTAACGAACTTAAAGTCGATGACTCCCAAACCGGTTGGCTTTAGGGCACCAAGTGAGAAAAACACTCCGCGGACTCAAATTCGAGTGAACTAGGCCCCAAAACTAAGGACTTTATTTTATTTACTCACCTTTAGGCATGAATACTTATGCTTCTTGAGGCACATGTATCAGCTTAATTGGTGATTTTTTTTTTTTTTTCTTCTTTTTTTTTTATGAGGCACAAGGTCTTTGTCTTAGAATCCTAGATATGCATTTGGTATGCACATTTCATTAAGGTAAAAATCAAGACTAATTATTTATTCAATTTCTCTCCTATACCTAAAAATTAAACAATTTATTTATTTTGACCAAGTTTTTAGAAATCCTAATCATGATTTTCCTAATCCTTAAAACTAACTTAGATTTCTTTCAAAAAATAAGTCAAAATATTTCCTTTTTATAACATTTTTTTTTATTTTTTTTATTTTTTTTTTAATATATATTAGCAATTTTTTTTTTTAATTGTTAAAAAAATTTTTTTTTTGTTTTTTTTGTTTTTTAAAATGTTAGAACAAATAAAGAGAAAAATATTTTTTTTTTTTTTTAATCTTTCTATGTTAGTAAGCCCTCCCCCACACTTATCTCATGCATTGTCCTCAATGTATGAAATGCATGAATGCATGAAGAAAAATGTAAAGAGAGGCAAAGAATAATAGTATACCATAATATGTACAACACATGTATCACTCTCACCTAGAGCTGCTTAGGATTCATCCCTCTAGCTCGTTTCCCATCATTCCAATGGGTTCTCTTTATAAGGCACAATGGGGAGACCAACATTTTGTTTTAACTTTCTCTCCCCCCAGTTTCATCTTCTTTAGGTTCTTCCTCATCATATGTCCACCTCCATTATTCAAAAATTCATCACACCTTTCAGTTGGAACTTCCTTGCCGAGAAATTCTAGCTCAGTTCCATACATCTCCTCAAAACTTAAATCAACACTTTTTTCTGGAAGTGAATAATTAACCAACATCTCCTTAATCGGTGTATCTAAACATAGGAGTTCTTCTTCAAAGAGACTTTCAAAAGTTAAGTCAATCGGAGTTTCTTGAACTATATTCTCATGCGATATTTCAGTGCTTGGCTCTTTGAAGATACTTAGATCAAATCTTCGTTTTTTAAATGGAACTTTAAAATTATAATCCTCAACATGTGTCATCTTATCACTAAAATCGCACTTATCCTCAAATAACTTGTCAAGAAATAGAGACTCATTTTCACTTTTTTTTTCACAAATGTTCTCGATGAAGTTCACCTCAAATGTTTGGTCTTTAATCTTACGAGATTGGTTTTCCAGGTTGAAGACATTGATCTCTTTAGTCATGTTTCCAAAAGTCAACCTCATGGATCCATTCCTACAATTTATGATCGCATTGGCAGTTGCAAGGAACGGACGCCCTAGGATAACGGGAGTTTGAGACCGAAGAGTGGATACAGGTTCGGTCTCCAGAACAACAAAATCTACTGGGTAGATAAACTCCCCAACTTGGACGAGCACATCGGTAATTTCTCCTTTGGGAATTTTTATGGATCGGTCAGCCAATTGGATTGTAACCTTAGTCGGACTAAGTTCGCCCAACCCAAGTTGTTGGTAAACTGAGAAGGGGAGTAAGTTGATACTTGCTCCCAAATCAAGAAGTGCATGCTTAATTGCAGTTTGACCTATTGTGCAAGAGATGGTGGGGCAACCAGGGTCCTTATACTTGACAGGGATCTGGTTAGACAATAGCTCACTAATGTTAGTGGCTAGAAAAACCTTCTTGGGCACATTAGTCTTTCTCTTCTTTGTGCACATGTCCTTAATAAACTTGGCATACTTAGGGACTTGTTGAATTGCATCAAGAAGAGGTATATTGATCTTGACTTGATTAAAAATCTCTCGTACCTTATCCATTTGTGCACATTGCTTATCTTTAAGCCTATTTGGGTAGGGTGCGATGGGCTTGTGCATATCTTCGGCTGACTTGTCTTTTTTCGTGTTGTTGGCATTAAGTTGGGATGGAGTGGGATCAGGCAAGCTGAATGCTTGTTTAGAACTTGATGGTGTTGATACTTGGTTATCAACTTGTTTTCCCGACCGCAATGTATGAATCGCATTGCACTGACTCATATGATTCTCTTCAGCCAAGTGAGCTTGACTAGAGTTCCTAGGGTTTGGGAATGGTTGACTAGGTAGAGTACCCTTTTGCCTTTCTTGCTGATTCATTTGCATCTCTATCCTAGTCAAGACTTGAGCCAACGTGTCATTGCTTTTAACGATGGTGTCCACCTTTCTTTCCAGATTGGAGAGCCTTGTTTCCATTTGTGAATATTGGAAAGAGGGTAGAGGATTTTGATAGGGCGGATTTTGGAAATTGTTGGAGAATTTGGGCCTAGTTTGATCATTGTTACTTTGGCCCCATGACAAATTGGGATGGTTTCTCCAACCGGGATTGTAGGTGGGCGAATATGGATTGTTGGCGGGCAGATTGTTGGCGGGCAGATTGTTGGCGGGCAGATTGAAGGCCGCACTCGTATGTTCGGGCAGACTTTGGTGCGCGATGAAGACAGGACATTCCTCGAACACATGGTTCCTATCTTGACAATAAGTACAGCCCGCCGAAGATGTTGGGCTGACTTGGTTCACAGAGACTGGCTCCTTAGTTTCAAGAGCCTCTAGTCTACGCATAACAGCAGCTAACTTAGCATCTTGTGCTATGTTGGCCTCAATGGAATGAATACCTCCTTTTGAAGAAGTGGGGTCATTAGTCCTAGATTTCTCAGGAGTAGGGTCCCACTGGATGGCTTTTTCAGCTAAGTCCTCAAACAATGACCATCCTTCATTTTCATTCTTTTCCAGAAATCCTCCTTGACACATGGATTCTAACAATGTCTTAGTAGAATAATCTAATCCATCATATATGACTTGGCAAAGTCGCCATTTCTCTACCCCATGATGGGGACATTGGGCAAGGAGGTCCTTAAACCGCTCGAAGTATTTCCAAAAAGGCTCATTGGCTGTTTGCTTAAACTGTAGGATATTCTTCCTAATCAGTGCAGTCTTGTGAACGGGATAAAATTTCTTCAAGAAGGCCTTGACGAAACTGTCCCAAGTGTCTATAGAACCAACCTCTAGACTGTAGAGCCATTTCTTTGCTAAATCTTTCAACGCAAAGGGGACAAACCTAAGCTTAATGGCATCTTTTCCCAACTTAGGCATATTTATCATTAAACATACTTCCTCAAATTCCCTTATGAAGAAGTATGCATCCTCTGATTCAAGTCCATGAAACTTAGGAAGGGTGCTGATATATTGTGGCTTAAGCTCAAATGGGTCAACACCTTCATTACTCAGCTTGATGCAAGAAGGAATAGAGGTTCTAAGGGGATAGAACCTATCTTGGAGAGATGGCGGTTGAGCCATGAGAGAGTCGGGCTTGAGCTCGGGTGGTGAACTAGTTCTAGTTAGCCTGGATGTAAGTGGGTCTCTCGACCAAGCGGGCATGCACAGTTAGCAACCAAAGTTCACCCAATCAACCAAAAAGAAAAAGAAAAACAAACAAAAATCCTATTCTAGGGTTATCCTTGACCTAGACGACTCCTAACTTTAGACTGTCCTTAGGAGGTCTATTGTCGACGTCAACCACGAGCTAATCGGCCAGTTCAGGGCAAGACCGGTGGGAGGTTTTCCGTCAGAGACGTTCCTTAATTAAATAACCACCGTTCTTCGGGCTTTCGGCCCTCAATCCCTTCGCTAGACACCGATTTGGCAAGGGTTAATTTCGAACAACTTTCCTTCTTCGGTCAATCTCCTATTGAGTCCGAGTTACCTTAGGGCCAACGTCTAGTCAAGTTTTAATTAGGGTTAGGGTTGTGAGTGTGACTGGTATGATTTGTGGGCCAAGGAAGGGTGATGAAATCCCCACCTTATCTTTGTTATGGGTTATGCCCTTAAGATGGATTAGTGTACGTGTAAAGCGGTAGAAAAGTAATCACTCAAGAAAGCGGTAAACAACCAAGAGTGCTTCCTAATCTATATGCTTATGCAAACGTACCTTGTCGCCAGCACTCTTCAACAGAATTAAAGAATAAAAATAGACACGTGCCCTAAAATGCAAGAGTCTAAAAATATTTTTTTTTTTTATTCAACAAATAGGTTAATGTTAATTATTAGCAGTTGCAGAGTGATCACAGAGAAGTAATAACACAGCAGAAAATAGAATTTTGCACTGCAGAGCAACCTGCAGAAAAATCTATCAGTAGTCAACTACAAATGCCGCGGACCCGCGGCTTTGCCGTGGAAACGCGGCAAAGTTGTAGGTCCAGATGCTCTGCCTTCGAGGGCAGAGGCACTGGATTGCAATATGTGTCTTCTGCTGTTCTGTTTCTGCTTCCTATTCTCTGTACCTGCAACAGAAAAGAAAGAATGATTAGAACGAGGAAATCTCGCCGTTCCTTCCCCGGCAACGGCGCCAAAATTTGTTTGAGATTAAAGTAGAGTTCAGATTGTCTTAGTCTCAATGCGAATCCGCTGTAGCAAGGGCTCGAGCGGGTCGTGATCCTCAGGGAAGGATGCGATGCAAGCTTTTGCGGCAGATTCCTCGTATGCTTTGAGTAAACACAGAAGAGATTAGATTTGAAGAGAATATGGATTAAAAAGCATGGTTTTACTGATCTACTACCACAACCACTATGCCAGTCTTGGATGTTGAATTTCATCTTGAGATAAATGTGATTTACCCTAGGTTATTAAGAGTAATTCAAGTAAGAAAATACGATACTAGATTATAACTAAGTTCCATTATTAAAAACTAAACAAGTTTCATCCTAACATCTAAGTACAGCTTAAGAAAAGATTAATCTTAACTTTAGGCCGTCCTAGTTCTTAAGCATGAAGTCATGATGAGTCCTTTAATTGTGCAACCTAGATTAATAGATCTAGTTATCAGTTTTATCTTCAAGAAAAACAATTATTAAACCTAGGGTTTCTGATGGATGGTCATCAATCGATTCAAATCCTACTTGCCCTAGGGTTGCTTAAGTGATCAGCAAACCATACAAAGAATTAGTTGGACATCATCTTTTTTTTTATAATTTATTATTTTTTTTATTTTTGATTAGAAGAAAAGAAGAAGAAAGAAAACACGAGATCACAGATGAAAATCGAAGAGAATAAAAAACAGAGAAAATAAAATAAAATAACAAGAATTAAATGTGCAAAAGAAAGTAACCTTTATTGCAGATGAGATCCCCAATTACAAAGTTCCTTCTTCTTCCACAACGAGCATGAAAATAAAAATTACAACTTTGAAATAAAAGTGGCTAAAGAAAAACCCTAATCGTCTCTGCATGCCCCTCCCTGTTGCGACTGCATGGATATTTATAGTGCAGGATGTAGAGGAGTCCCGGATATAAGTGCCAACAGAAACTGGTACCCATCTCTATCCAGACTGCCGCGGATGCGCGGCTTTTGCCGCGCCTCCGCGGCAGTTTAGTGGCTTCTGGCCACGCGCTTTGGCGCGTGGCCCCTCCTGGTCCGTCCATGTGGGCTTCTGCTTTTAGAAGTGTGATCCTGGCCTTTTAATCTAGATTTTCGAGATAACTTGGTAATCAAGTTACTCTTAATCCAGATTTCTTCAAATCCTCTCTCCACGAAATTCCTCTTTATCTTGGCTTTTTATCCTTATCCCGCAGGTGTTTAGGGTTTGATAGAAGTCTATCCAACCCTAATTTCTGATATTTGCAACTTTTAGCCCTTGTATTTGCATTTTGATTCTTTGTATTTGCGCTTCTTCACCTGGGCTTCAAACATGGGCTTGGATCTGGGCTTTTGGGCTCTTTTAGCTTTATTCTTTATTAAATTGATAATTTGAGGCCTGCACATATTAAATAAAGAAATATTAATAATTGTGCATTATAATATGAATAAATGTGCAAATGCGATGGTATATATGATGACAATTATGCATTTTTCACTACCTATCAGGATACCCAGATGTTGCATGACCTGGCGAGGCATGATGCTCAATGCGGACCCTGGATATACCTGAATGCGGTTCACCTCAGACGATCCAATATACCCTGTGAAGTACAGGGGTCGATCATGCTTCCCTTTAACCTGCATATCCTCTGCCGTGAAGGTGATGCAGGGGGCATTTTGGGAGGTGTGGAGACAATTCTCTACATCTTCCTCCTTTGGCACCTGGGTCATGAAGACCTCAGCGTTTGCCAGAGCCTCTTGTAGAGCTTCTCTGGTTGACTTTGACAGCCTAAGAAGCTCATACAAGGTAATCCGCGCCGGGATGTTAGCCAATTGAGCCAGGACATCAAAGCGGTAAGGCGCCGTAGATCCTTCCGCGATGCCCTTTTGAAGGGCTCGAGAAAATCGAGTCTCCTTCTGTTTCTCCACTGGTTGTTTTGTGGAGGGCTTGGTTGGCTCTGCAGCTGGTTGTGGAGGGGTTGCCGCCGTTTCGCCATACTGCTTCAAGTAGGGCTGTCCTGAGCGGGTTTCTGCCACTAGCCGACCGGGTTCTGCGGCCAGAACTATTGTCTCCTCTTCCGAGTCGGTTAGCGAAGGATTATCAGTATCCGTTTCTCGAGAAGAGGCACACACCACATTGCAGGATGACGCCTTTGCCTTGCCCTTGGACTTCTTATTAGTTACAGTAGTCCATTGCTGGGCGTCAACAAGGTCAGGATGGACCCACATGATTTTCCCTCGAGGCGTAGGAACGGGTACTAGGCCCTTCTCTTATTGCTGGTGAGGATCCGTGTTGACCACTCTTAGCTCTCCTTTCGGAACAGGGACCACCCGCGAAGGCGTTGGGGGTTGTCTTCCGAACTGGAGAACTGACGTCACATTGGCCGTCACCTTCTTCTGCTCTGGTCGGAGCTTTAACACCTCCGTGTCAATCAGAGCTTGAAGGATGTCTTTGAAGACGTAGCAGCTTTTGGTAGGGTGCCCCAGCATCCTGTGGTACAAGCAGTAATTGGGATTGTCGGTTTTACCGACTTCTCCAGGGCGCCTGGCTTCATGGAGCTTCAGTCTATTGCTCTTGTTGAGTAGCTTAAAGAGCGAATCGACATGTTCCACCTTGAAGGAATATTGCTTGTTGGCGCGTGGCTGGCTTGAAGAGCCACTTCCCTTGACCAGTTGAGTTTTAGCAGGAGGTTTGGTCTCTGCTGCCAAGTTATTCTTCCTTTTGGCTTGGAGGGATGTGTCTGGAGCACGCCTTGTTGACCTTTCAGGCCTGGGCTTACCTTCCTCTGCTCTGACGCGGGCGACAATCTCCTCAGCCTGTTCACCTTGTTGGACTAGCTGCTTCCAGGTGCGGCTTTCAGCAACTCCTATTTGAGCAAGGAGTGATGTTTGGAGATTGTGGCGGCATGTTTCCACTAGGGTGGCCTGGGTCATGCCGCTCGGACATCGGAGTGCCACATTCTGAAATCTTTCCACGAAAGATTTGACGGACTCTCCCTTTCGCTGTTTGGTAGCCAAAAGGGTGGGCATCGTGACTTCTGAGTCGTCTTCGAAGAAGCGCGTTAGGAATAGCTTCTCCAAATCGCCCCAGTTCTTGATAGAACCTTCTGGGAGCTTCATAAACCATTCAAAGGCCAGCCCCTTTAGGGTGCCGATGAATAGACGTGCCAGGATGGCATCGTTGTCTACTACATTCCCTGTTTGGGATTTAAAGTAGTAGATGTGTTGGTTGGGTGACCCTTTCCCATCGAATGCTTGAAGGGTTGGAGCCTTGAACTTGGACGGGTATGGAACCAAATCCCATTCAGCAGGATAGGGCCGGACCACGCCAGCCTCTTGGAGGCCTTTACGGTTGGTAAGGGCCTCGAGGCGTTGCTCCAGTTGACTCATTCTTTTAGCATGAGCCTTTCCCTGGTTTTGGTCGCCCTTTACTTGCGACGAGGATTTGGACGAACTGAAAGTAGATCGCGGTCTCTCCTCAGAAGGTTCAGAAGATGAGCTTTCTCCCTTTTTCCCTTTGCCCTTCGTCTTTTTAGGAGGAGATTTCCTCCTGTCTTCGAGCAACTGTGCAAGCATCTGCTTGAGGGAGTCGATAGATTCCTACTGAGAAAGAATCATATCCATTTGGGCCTTCTGGATTTGCTCTAAACGTCTAGCCGTTTCCTCAGGAGTGCCTATCATGTAGGCGGAGGCCTCCTTCTCAACGGAAGAGTTCGAAGCCCGTGATTCCGCTACGGCGGAGTGAGAATCATTCACTTTAATGCCATGGGCTAAGGCATTATAATCAATCGGGGAATGGCCCCAGTCCGGGTGCGAGTGTGTTGATACACCCCTTCCGGTTCAGAGTCAGACTCATCCGAGCTGACTGCAGGTTGTTTTCCTTTGCTCCTGCTTGTCATATTCGCAGTGAGCTCCGGGTACTCAATGTCAGAGAAGGTTCTCCTTCTGTGGGAGCGCCTTCTTTTGGCTGACGGGGGAATCAGGGTCAGCTGTCTAACTAAAGACTGCTAGTGCACACCTGAACCACAACGACATTCGGAGAGCATAGAGATAAGCCGTTGGCAGCAACATGATGAAGTGACCTGATTGGCACTTCTTTTCTTCGTCAAGTAATCCCTCAGATCCACGGGAGGGGGATCGAAGAGATTAACCTCGCAACGTCGAAGACAGGAGGCATCCATGTGCTGTACAGCCTGGACGAGGGTTTCAGGGACGCGATTTTCGCGCCACGGCTGTAAGACGCGCGTCTGGCGTCTCTGTTGGGACGAGACGCGATTGTCGCACTGCTGCTCGGTGCGTCAGGGCAGAGACGTTTGAGAGAGGATGGGCTGCTGGGCCCCACGCCTATGGGCGCGTGCCTCTCGCGCTTGATGAGGCGCAGAGGCTTCACCTTGGCGTTTGGTGAGTTGGTCTTCAGAGGACCTAGCTTGAAGAGTCTCGCATTTGGGCCGCCAAACGCGGACTTCACGTGCTGGACGTAGCGCGGGCAAGGCGCCAGATTGTATGTCGCGTCCAGCCTCAGTCGGACAACCAGAGGTTCCAACTTGTAGCTGACGCGCACGTCTCCTCTGTCGACGCTCAGCGTTTCGGTTGCGTCGTGGAGGTGGAGAGTGACCAACGACGACCTGATGCTGGACACCAGAGATTTTGACCACGCGGGTCTCCTGAGAGACGCTGACGCGTGTGTTCCGTGCTGCGCGGTTGATCGCAGCGGCAGTTGTGCCTGAGATCACGCGGGCCTTCTGAGAGGCGTTGGCGCGTGTATCTTGCTTGGCACAGTTGGCAGCAGCAGTGCCCGAGAGAACCTCGGATTGGGCTTCGGGGCCATTCCCCGTCGAGACCCTGCGGCAGACGCGGGTCTTTGGGCTCTTGGAGCCAGCAGAGAGAAACTCTTCGTATTTCGCCTGGTCGAACTCGACAACAAGCGATTCGACCATCTTTCCCTTACGAAGGACGTCATCTTGCACCACGATTTGCTCATCAGTGACAAATGTAGTCCCCAGCGGAGTCGCCATCTCTTGTTTGGTACGGAGTAGAAGAATTCGATGTAAAGTTTCCTTGAATCAGTTGAAAGATTACAACGGACTAATGCTCCAACTACAAGGGAGGGAGGATGTTGAGTCTTGAATCCTCCCTTTGTTTAAAGCTGGGTTCTTCAAGTGGCGGTGGAGAGTGAATCTTATTCTCCGTTGACCGGATGACCGTCGGGATCGTCAGGGATCTTATCTTTGGCTGGTAGTAGGAGTAGCACAGCTCTGTCTACCAAAACTCTCAAAGAGAAGGTAGGCAAAGGGCAACTTGAGCGCAGCAAGTTCTCTGAAGGGCTTTACTCTCTTTCTTTTCTTGTCGTCGTTGTCGTCCTCCTTGTTCTCCGATGTTCTTGTTCTCCTCCTCCGAAAATCCGACCCTTCTTCATAGTGACGGGGCTATTTATAGAGGCTCCAGGGGGTGAACGTGCCCCCTAAAAGTGCTCCACAATGAGGGGCTGACCTCCCCGCTATGTGGCGGCGACTGGCCCCATAACCAGGGCGGTTATAACCGAGGCGCGGGTTTCAACCCACGCGCCTTGATACTGTGACGCGGGCTTTGGGCCCACGCGCCTTGATGTTGAGACGCGGGTGTCGAGCCCACTGATAGGTAGTGAAAAGTGCATAATTGACATCATATATACCATCGCATTTGCACATTTAGTCATATTATAATGCACAATTATTAATATTTCTTTATTTAATATGTGCAGGCCTCAAATTATCAAGTTAGTAAAGAATAAAGCTTAAAGAGCCCAAAAGCCCAGATCCAAGCCCATGTTTGAAGCCCAGGTGAAGAAGCGCAAATACAAAGATTCAAAATGCAAATACAAGGGCTAAAAGTTGCAAATATCAGAAATTAGGGTTGGATAGACTTCTATCAAACCCTAAACACCTGCGGGATAAGGATAAAAAGCCAAGATAAAGAGGAATTTCGTGGAGAGAAGATTTGAAGAAATCTGGATTAAGAGTAACTTGATTACCAAGTTATCTCGAAAACCTAGATTAAAAGGCCAGGATCCACCTTCCAGTAGCAAACGCCCACTTTGACGGACCAGGAGAGGCCACGCGCCAAAGCGCGTGGCCAGGAGACACAATATTGCCGCGGAGGCGCGGCAAAAGCCGCGCATCCGCGGCAATCTGGATAGAGTTGGGTATCAGGTTTTGTGGTGATGTTTATCCGGGACTCCTCTACATTTTGCCCTATAAATATCAGAGCATTCGCAACAGGGAGGGGCATGCAGAGACGATTAGGGTTTGCTTTAGCTATTTTTATTCAAGTTGTAATTTTTATTTCAAGTTCTTTGTGGAGAAGAAGGAGACAATTGTGTAACCGGAGATTCATCAATAAAGGTCACTCTTTTGTTCTCTGTTAAATTTCTGTAATTATTTTATTTCTTTTGCAATCTCTCGTGTTTTAATCTTCGATCTCTTCTTGTTTTCGTTTTTTTTTCTTTATTTTTGCAGTCTTTCTCATTAGATAAAAACCAAAAAAAAAATTAAATAATTGAAAAAGCTAAAAAAAATGATGATGAAGAACTAATCTTCCTAGTGGTTTGCTGAGATTCTTGAAGCAACCCTAGAAGCAATTAAAACTTGATCCGATTAATGAACATCACTAGAAACCCTAGGTTTAAAAGGCAACTAATTCTAGAAGATAAAAAAAATACTTAAAATTCTTAATCTAGGTTATATGATAAAAGGACCTTTTCATGACTTCAACTTAAGAACTAGGACAGCATAAGTTGAGATTCGTCTTCTATTAGGCTGTACCTAGATGTTAGGAGGAACCATAGTTAGGTTTTTGATCTATGTAACTTAGTTAGAATTGTGTATTAATTTTCTTTCTTGATATTGTGGTAATAACCTAGGGTGAATTATATTAATCTTAAGATGAAGATCAAGCTCTTTAATTTGCAATAGGGTTGTGGTAGAAGATCAGCAAAATCACGTTTTTAATCTCATACTTTTATCACAAATCTAATCTTTTTCTTCTTACTTGAAGCATACAAGGGAATCGGCCGAAAAGCTTGCATCGCATCCTTCCCTGAGGATCACGACCCGCTCAAGCCCTTGCTACAGCGGATTCGCATTGAGACTAAGCATATCTGAACTTTATTTTTAATCTCAATCAAATTTTGGCGCCGTTGCCGGGGAAGGAACGGCACGATTTCTCTTTCTAATCATTCTTTCTCTTCTGTTGCAGGTACAGAGAACAGGAAGCAGAATCAGAGTAGCAGAAGACACATATTGCTATCCAGTGCCTCTGCCCTAGAAGGCAGAGCACTTGGACCTACACTTTTGCCGCGTTTCCACGGCAAAAGCCGCGGGTCCGCGGCAAGTGTAGCTGACTACTGACAGAATTTTCTGCAGGTTGCTCTGCAGTGCAAAAAAATTATAATTCTGCTGTGATATTATTGCTCTGTGATCACACTGCAACTGTTAATAATTAACATTAACCTATTTGTTGGAAAAAAATAAAAAAATATTTTTAGACTCTTGCATTTTAGGGCACGTGTCTATTTTTAATTCTTTAATTCTGTTGAAGAGTGCTGGCGACAAGGTACGTTTGCATAGCATATAGATTAGGAAGCACTCTTGTTTGTTTACCGCTTTCTTGAGTGATTACTTTTCTACCGCTTTACACGTACACTAATCCATTTTAAGGGCATAACCCATAACAAAGATAAGGTGGGGATTTCATCACCCTTCCTTGGCCCACAAATCATACCAGTCACACTCACAACCCTAACCCTAATTAAAACTTGACTAGACGTTGGCCCTAAGGTAACTCGGACTCAATAGGAGATTGACCGAAGAAGGAAAGTTGTTCGAAATTAACCCTTGCCAAATCGGTGTCTAGCGAAGGGATTGAGGGCCGAAAGCCCGAAGAACGGTGGTTATTTAATTAAGGAACGTCTCTGACGGAAAACCTCCCACCGGTCTTGCCCTGAACTGGCCGATTAGCTCGTGGTTGACGTCGACAATAGACCTCCTAAGGACAGTCTAAAGTTAGGAGTCGTCTAGGTCAAGGATAACCCTAGAATAGGATCTTTGTTTGTTTTTTTTTCTTTTGATTGATTGGGTGAACTTGTTTGCTGATTGTGCATGACCGCTTGGTCGAGAGACCCACTCACATCCAGGCTAACTAGAACTAGTTCACCACCCGAGCTCAAGCCCGACTCACACATGGCACAACAACAGTCACTCCAAGATAGGTTCTATCCTATTAGAACCTCTCTTCCTTCTTGCATCCAGCTCACTATCGAAAGTGTTGACCCATATGAACTCAAGCCACAATACATCAACACTCTTCCCAAATTTCACGGACTTGAATCTGAGGATGCATACTTCTTCATAAGGGAATTTGAAGAAGTTTGTCAAATGATGAATATGCCTAAGTTAGGAGACGATGCTATCAAACTTAGGTTTATCCCCTTTGCTTTGAAGGATTTAGCAAAGAAATGGCTCTACAGTCTAGAGGCCGGTTCTATATCTTCTTGGGATAATTTCATTAAGGCCTTCTTAAAGAAATTTTATCCCGTTCACAAGACTGCACTGATTAGGAAGAATATCCTCCAGTTTAAGCAAACAGCCAATGAACCTTTTTGGAAATACTTCGAGCGTTTTAAGGATCTCCTTGCCCAATGTCCTCACCATGGGATAGAGAAATGGCGACTTTGCCAAGTTCTCTATGATGGATTAGATTATTCTACTAAAACACTGTTAGAATCCATGTGTCAAGGAGGATTTCTGCAAAAGAATGAAGATGAAGGATGGACATTGTTTGAGGAATTAGCTGAAAAATCCATCCAATGGGACCCTACTCCTGAAAAATCTAGGACTAATGACCCTACTTCTTCTAAAGGAGGTATCCATTCCATTGAGGCCAACGTAGCAACCGATGCTAAGTTAGCTGCTGTTATGCGTAGACTAGAGGCTCTTGAAACTAAAGAGCCAGTCTCTGTGAACCAAGTCAGCCCAACATCTTTGGCGGGCTGTACTTATTGTCAAGATATGAACCATGTGTTCGAGGAATGTCCTGTTTTCATCGCGCATCAAAGCTTGCCCGAACATACGAGTGCGGCCTTCACAAGGCCCGCCAACAATCCTTATGCACCCACCTACAATCCCGGTTGGAGAAACCATCCCAATTTCTCATGGGGCCCAAGTAACAATGAGCAGATTAGGCCCAAATTCTCCAACAATTTCCAAAATCCGCCCTATCAGCAAGGTTTTCCCAGTCAAAATCAGCCACCTTCTTTCCAATATACACAAATGGAAACAAGGATGTCCAACATGGAAAGGAAGATGGACACCCTAGTTAAAAGCCAAGACACGCTGGCTCAAGCCCTAAGTAGGATAGAGCTCCAATTGAACCAGCAAGAGAGACAGAGGGGTACCCTGCCGAGTCAACCATTGCCTAACCCTAGGAATCCTAGGCCAGCCAATGAGGCTCAAGACCCAAATCAGTGTCATATGGTCCATACACTCAGATCGGGGAAACAAGTTGATAATCAAGTATCCATGCCATCGGATCCATCTAGCTCCACTTCCATTCCATCTAGCTCCACTCCTTCTCCATCCAGCCCCAAGGAAACTGAAGCTGAAAAGCCAGCAGATCAGTTGCACCAGCCTATAGCTCCATTTCCAAATAGGCTTAGAAGCAACAACAATGCACACATGGAGAAATTATTAGAGGTGTTCAATCAAGTTAGGCTCAACATTCCACTTCTTGATGCAATCCAACAGGTCCCTAGTTATGCCAAATTCATTAAGGACATGTGCACCAAGAAAAGAAAGACTAATGTGCCTAAGAAGGTTTTTCTAGCCACTAACATTAGTGAGCTACTGTCCAACCAGATCCCTATCAAGTATAAGGACCCAGGTTGCCCCACCATTTCTTGCACCATAGGTCGAGCCGAAATCAATCGAGCACTCCTCGATTTAGGAGCCAGCATCAATTTGCTCCCTTTCTCCGTGTATCAACAACTTGGATTAGGTGAACTCAACCCGACCCAAGTTACTATTCAGTTGGCTGACCGCTCTATCAAAGTTCCAAAGGGAGAGATCAATGACGTTCTCATACGGGTTGGAGAATTCATTTACCCGGTCGATTTCATTGTCTTAGAGACACAACCTGTGTCTAATCCTAGGTCCCAAACTCCCGTTATCTTAGGAAGACCATTCCTAGCAACCGCTAATGCAATTATAAATTGTAGAAACGGTTCCATGAGACTGACTTTTGGGGATATGACCAAGGAAGTCAATGTTTTCAACCTAGGTAAGCATCCCTACGATGTGACCGACCAACCCTTTGAGGTTAACTCCATTGAGAACATGACGAGTGAGCATAATGATGAGATCATATTTGAGTCAGAGGAAGAGGAAGAGTTAGAAACAAGTGATATCAGTCTTGATGAGATCGAATGGGAATCAAATCTGAGTTCGATAGAAATGGGAGATTCTAGCATCACACCGCCACCCATTGAGCTAACTCCTTCTTTGGAGTTAAAAGCCTTGCCCAAACATCTTAAGTACGCCTACCTAGGTGAACAAGAGACGTTACCGGTCATAGTTGCATCTAATTTGACCAATAGGCAAGAGGAGGACCTGCTGGCAACCCTTAGGAGACATAGGGAAGCCATTGGTTGGACTATGGCAGATATTAAGGGACTGAGCCCTACGATAGTCCAGCATCGTATTCATCTTGAGGAAGGGACTAGACCGAAAAGGGATCCACAGCGTAGACTAAACCCACTTATGCAGGAGGCTGTACAAGCCGAGATAGTAAAACTGTTAGATAATGGGATAATTTATTCCATTTCCGATAGCGAATGGGTGAGCCCAATGCACGTGGTCCCTAAGAAGTCTAGCTTTACAGTGGTAGAGAACGACAAACATGAGTTAGTGCAAACACGATTGCCTACCAAGGTGAGAGTATGCATAGACTACCGTAAGTTGAATGCAGCCACTAGGAAAGATCATTTTCCCTCCCTTTCATCGATCAAATGTTGGAAAGATTAGCAGGTCATGAGTATTACTGCTTTTTGGATGGGTATTCAGGGTATAACCAAATCCCTATAGCCCCGGAGGATCAAGAGAAAACAACGTTCACATGTCCATTTGGGACATTTGCTTACCGTCGAATGCCTTTCGGCCTATGCAATGCCCCCGCCACATTCCAACGTTGTATGTTAAGCTTGTTTTCTGATATGGTCGAGCGTTTCCTAGAGATTTTCATGGACGACTTCTCAGTCTATGGAAATTCATTTGACCAGTGTCTCCATCATTTGGAGCTTGTGCTGAGTAGGTGCACCGAGAAAAACTTGACCCTCAATTGGGAAAAGTGTCACTTCATGGTGCAACAAGGGATTGTCCTAGGTCATGAGATATCTAGGGAAGGGATTAAGGTAGACAAGGCCAAAGTGGAAATCATTGCGAAACTTCCACTTCCTCGATGCGTGAAGGACATTCGATCCTTTTTAGGACACGCCGGATTTTATCGTAGGTTCATTAAGGACTTTAGCAAAATTGCTAGACCCCTTACAAACCTTCTAGCTAAGGACGTGTCCTTCATCTTTGATGATAGGTGCCATAGTGCTTGGGAGAAATTGAAAGTGGAACTTATATCTGCCCCTATCATCTCACCTCCGGACTGGTCCAAGCCTTTTGAGATCATGTGTGACGCTTCTGATTTTGCGATAGGTGCTGTCTTAGGACAGCGTAAGGACAATAAGCAGCACGTGATCTACTATTCGAGTAGGACGCTTAATGAGGCCCAAATGAACTATACTACCACCGAGAAGGAATTCTTGGCAGTAGTGTTCGCTTTGGAGAAATTCCGTCCATACCTACTTGGGACTAAGACCACGATCTTCACTGACCATTCTGCTCTGCGATACCTTATGCTTAAGAAAGATGCGAAGGCCCGACTCATTCGTTGGATCCTTCTGCTGCAAGAATTTGATCTCGAAATTCGAGATAAAAAAGGTGTCGAAAATGTCGTAGCTGACCATCTCTCTCGTGTGCCCAACGCACCTTCTGTCGAGCTGCCCATCAATGACAATTTTTCCGATGAGCAACTTCTAGCCATCTCTAAGGAGCCATGGTTTGCGGACATAGTAAACTACTTAGTCACAAACCAAACACCACCTAGTTGGTCCAAACAGGATAGATACCGATTCTTGTCTCAAGTTCGGTATTACATGTGGGAAGATCCTTATCTTTTCAAATATTGTAGCGACCAAATCATTAGGAGATGTGTCCCCGATGAGGAGACTAGAAGTGTGCTAGCTTTTTGTCATGAGTTCGCTTGCGGTGGACATTTTGGTCCTCGCAAAACTGCCGAGAAAATTCTGCAAAGTGGCTTTTATTGGCCAACTGTGTTTAGAGATGCATTTGAGTATTGCAAGACTTGCACAAGATGTCAAATGATAGGAAGAATTTCCAAACGAAATATGATGCCCCTAAATCCCATTCTAGAAGTAGAACTTTTCGACGTATGGGGCATTGATTTTATGGGACCCTTCCCTAATTCGTTTGGGCACCAATACATCTTGTTGGCCGTAGACTATGTGTCGAAGTGGGTAGAAGCTGTCCCTTGCAAGACAAATGACAACAAAGTTGTTGTCAAATTCTTGAAAGATAATATCATCTCACGCTTTGGAATCCCTCGAGCCATCATTAGCGACAATGGCACACATTTTTGCAATAGAACTTTTGAAGCTCTTATGCGAAAATATGCCATAACACATAAGTTGTCTACGCCCTACCATCCTCAAACTAGCGGACAGGTAGAAGTTTCCAATAGACAGGTCAAGCTCATTTTGGAGAAGACTGTGAATCAGAATAGGAAGGACTGGTCCATCAAACTGGTGGATGCCCTATGGGCATATAGGACTGCCTACAAGACGATTCTAGGAATGTCTCCCTATAGACTAGTCTTTGGAAAGGCTTGCCACCTTCCTGTCGAGCTAGAACACCGGGCCCTATGGGCAATTAAGCAGCTAAATTTCGATTTAGATAGAGCCGGTGAGTTTCGGAGATTACAAATTTCTGAACTAGAGGAGTTGAGGAATGATGCATACGAGAATGCGAAGATTGCGAAGGATAGAGTTAAGGTTTTTCACGATAAATTCATCACGAGAAAAACTTTTGTCCAAGGACAAAAAGTTTTACTTTACAACTCTAGACTTCATCTCTTTCCCGGCAAATTGAAGTCAAGATGGACAGGACCATTCATTGTTAAGACGGTGTTTCCACACGGAGCCATAGAGATCTACGATCCCAAAAATGGCAATTCATTCAAGGTAAATGGTCAACGTCTTAAAATCTTTTTGGAGTCTGTACCGGAAGCTAATGCGGCGATGGGTCTTTTTGACCCACTGTATCGGTGATTATATCTTTCTGCCAATTCATGCATTCCATACATTTCATTCATACATTAGGGACAATGCATGAAACAAGTGTGGGGGAAGGGTATGTAATATATTTAAAAAAAAAAAAAATAAAAAAATAAAAAAAAATTAAAAAAAAAATGTTATAAAAAGGAAATATTTGACTTATTTTTTGAAAGAAATCTAAGTTAGTTTTAAGGATTAGGAAAATCATGATTAGGATTTCTAAAAACTTGGTCAAAATAAATAAATTGTTTAATTTTTAGGTATAGGAGAGAAATTGAATAAATAATTAGTCTTGATTTTTACCTTAATGAAATGTGCATACCAAATGCATATCTAGGATTCTAAGACAAAGACCTTGTGCCTCATAAAAAAATAATAATAATAAAAAAAAAAAAAGAAAAAAAAAAATAATTCACCAATTAAGCTGATACATGTGCCTCAAGAAGCATAAGTATTCACGCCTAAAGGTGAATGAAAAAAAAAAAAAAAAATAAAAATAAAAATAAAAAAAATAATACCTTAGTTTTGTGGCCTAGTTCACTTGAATTTGAGTCCGCGGGGTGTTTTCTCACCTGGTGCCCTAAGACCGACCGGTTGGGAGTCACCGACTTTAAGTTCGCTACATGGGTGGATTAGAAAGTCCGAGGGAACTAAGGAAAAATTACTTATATGTACTAACACATCTAATAAATCAATTAGTTAGGTATTAGGGCCTCAAGAAGCCTTGATACTTATACGAAAGAAAATTAGATGAGTTATACATGCCAAAAATATATATATATATTAACACATCTAATAGTCAATTAGTTAGGTATGAGGGCTCAAGAAGCCTTGATACTTACACGAAAGAAAATTAGATGATGTTATAAAAATAATAATGAGGCATGAGAGTCCAAGTTAAGGAATTCCTAGATTCACAAGGGTGCGTATAACTTTTGGTAACGAAAAAGACTATATTAGAAATTCAATTTAATTCTTACCTAAAATGGACAACAATTGACTTTATTAAGACTAGGTTTGAGGAATGAATAAAAATGAGGATCCTAAAACTTATAGACTACTTAGTCTCTTCAATAATAATTCAAATATTTTCCTTTTTATGGATTTTGTGGGTGTAATCCGCTGAAAACCCTCACGAGACAACACTCGTCCTCTAGGGTAACCTAGGGGTTTAACGGCTTGTTGCACATGCTAAGTGCAACCGTGATTCCTACGAAAGTGAGTTAGCTAGATTAGATTTTTCTCTTTCTTTTTGATTTTTACTCGAGGACGAGCAAAAAGATAAGTGTGGGGGTGTGATAGGTAGTGAAAAGTGCATAATTGACATCATATATACCATCGCATTTGCACATTTAGTCATATTATAATGCACAATTATTAATATTTCTTTATTTAATATGTGCAGGCCTCAAATTATCAAGTTAGTAAAGAATAAAGCTTAAAGAGCCCAAAAGCCCAGATCCAAGCCCATGTTTGAAGCCCAGGTGAAGAAGCGCAAATACAAAGATTCAAAATGCAAATACAAGGGCTAAAAGTTGCAAATATCAGAAATTAGGGTTGGATAGACTTCTATCAAACCCTAAACACCTGCGGGATAAGGATAAAAAGCCAAGATAAAGAGGAATTTCGTGGAGAGAAGATTTGAAGAAATCTGGATTAAGAGTAACTTGATTACCAAGTTATCTCGAAAACCTAGATTAAAAGGCCAGGATCCACCTTCCAGTAGCAAACGCCCACTTTGACGGACCAGGAGAGGCCACGCGCCAAAGCGCGTGGCCAGGAGACACAATATTGCCGCGGAGGCGCGGCAAAAGCCGCGCATCCGCGGCAATCTGGATAGAGTTGGGTATCAGGTTTTGTGGTGATGTTTATCCGGGACTCCTCTACATTTTGCCCTATAAATATCAGAGCATTCGCAACAGGGAGGGGCATGCAGAGACGATTAGGGTTTGCTTTAGCTATTTTTATTCAAGTTGTAATTTTTATTTCAAGTTCTTGTGGAGAAGAAGGAGACAATTGTGTAACCGGAGATTCATCAATAAAGGTCACTCTTTTGTTCTCTGTTAAATTTCTGTAATTATTTTATTTCTTTTGCAATCTCTCGTGTTTTAATCTTCGATCTCTTCTTGTTTTCGTTTTTTTTTTTATTTTTGCAGTCTTTCTCATTAGATAAAAACCAAAAAAAAAATTAAATAATTGAAAAAGCTAAAAAAATGATGATGAAGAACTAATCTTCCTAGTGGTTTGCTGAGATTCTTGAAGCAACCCTAGAAGCAATTAAAACTTGATCCGATTAATGAACATCACTAGAAACCCTAGGTTAAAAGGCAACTAATTCTAGAAGATAAAAAAAATACTTAAAATTCTTAATCTAGGTTATATGATAAAAGGACCTTTTCATGACTTCAACTTAAGAACTAGGACAGCATAAGTTGAGATTCGTCTTCTATTAGGCTGTACCTAGATGTTAGGAGGAACCATAGTTAGGTTTTTGATCTATGTAACTTAGTTAGAATTGTGTATTAATTTTCTTTCTTGATATTGTGGTAATAACCTAGGGTGAATTATATTAATCTTAAGATGAAGATCAAGCTCTTTAATTTGCAATAGGGTTGTGGTAGAAGATCAGCAAAACCACGTTTTTAATCTCATACTTTTATCACAAATCTAATCTTTTTCTTCTTACTTGAAGCATACAAGGGAATCGGCCGAAAAGCTTGCATCGCATCCTTCCCTGAGGATCACGACCCGCTCAAGCCCTTGCTACAGCGGATTCGCATTGAGACTAAGCATATCTGAACTTTATTTTTAATCTCAATCACCCACGCGCCTTGATGTTGAGACGCGGGTGTCGAGCCCACGCGCCTTGATGTTGAGACGCGGGTGTCGAGCCCACGCGCCTTAATATTGAGACGCGGGTGTCGAGCCCACGCGTCTAGAACTTGAGACTTTGCTTTTTAATGGCTTGTGTGATTTTTAGACAGCCTACATGGACCTCTTCTATCACCTCTCTCTTGACTGATTTTCATAAAAAGCAACACTTTTTGAATCATAAAGTACCTTAGTTAAAACTTCGTTCTTGAAAGCACATGAGGATTTCTTTACTTTAAACTTGGACTTTTAAAGTACAAATCTCTTTAAACTGTTTTATTCCATACTTGCTTCTTCGCGCTTGATGGTTTAATATTCACTTCTTAATGATTTGTAATGAAAGGGCTTAAGATTTAAATAAAACGATCTTATTTGTTTTGCTTGGACATTAAAAGAAACTAAAGGTTTTTGGTTTATAATAAAAGTGATGCAACCCAAATTTTCTTGAGATAAGTACATAGTTGAGTTAAAAATTAGTGAGCCCAGATCTTCTCCTTCTTATATTATAATCAACCAAACAATTTTCGAGCTTTTGAAATCACCTTCTCCAAAGCCTTCTCCAAATTTTAAGTTTTTCTTTTAATCATTTCCCTTCTTTCCATTCTCTTTTCAATTAAAAATCGAGCACCATTCTTTATTACTAAATAAAACACCAAAAAGCTTTCATCGCATTCCTCCTCGTGGATACGACCCATTAGCCACAAGCTAAACGGTAAATCTCTTAACTCATTGATTTTGCAATCACTCACTGGAAGGATGAGTTAAATTAGTTGGCTCCATATTTGATGAAATAGGGTTCGAGGCCCAATTCACAGCAGACTCAACAACCTGATCAAGATTAAAGTCGTCAGACTCTAACCTGAAGTCACACTCAGTTTCTAATTCCAATTCTTTCCTGTGTTCACTTGTTAATTTCTCTATGAGGTTGACTTCAAATGTTTGGTCCTCAATATCACAGGGTTGTTTTCCTTGGTTGAAGACATTGACTTCTCTAGTCATGTCCCCAAAGGTTAACCTCATGGACCCATTCCTACAATTGATGATGGCATTGACAGTAGTAAGGAATGGTCGTCCTAGGATAACAGGAGTTTGAGTCCTAAGATTGGACACAGGTTGTGTCTCTAGAACTATGAAATCAACAGGGTAAATAAACTCCCCGACCTGGATAAGGACATCATTAATTTCCCCTTTTGGAACTTTGACTGAATGGTCAGCCAGTTGGATAGTGACTCGAGTTGGACTAAGATCACCCAACCCGAGTTGTTGATAAACTGAAAATGGAAGCAAGTTGATACTTACTCCCAAATCAAGAAGTGCACGACTAATCTCAGCTTGTCCTAAGGTGCAGGCAATGGTGGGACAACCTGGATCCTTGTACTTGACAGGGATCAGACCCGACAGTAGCTCACTAATGTTAGTGGCTAAGAAGACCTTTTTGGGTACATTAGTCTTTCTCTTCTTGGTGCATATGTCCTTAAGAAACTTAGTATAGGAAGGGACTTGTTGGATGGCATCAAAAAGTGGCACATTTATCTTCACTTGATTGAAGATCTCAATTATCTAATCCAGGTGTGAATTTTGCTTGTTATTTTTTAGCCTATTAGAAAATGGTACTATAGGCTGGTGCACCTGACTGGTTGACTTATCTGTTTCAGATTTGTTAGCTTTTGACGGACTGGGACTAGATGAGGTGGATGGTTGAGTGTGGTTGTACTAAATGGGATTAGATGGTGTTGATACTTGATTATCAACTTTCTTTTCCCGACCTCAATGTATGAACAACATTACATTGATTCATTGATTGATCCTCAGCCAAATGAGCTTGTTGAGAATTCCTAGGATTTATTATTGGCTGACTAGGCAAGATACCCTTTGTCTCTCATTCTATGGAGTGGCTATTTGGCTCATTTGAACCTCTAGCCTCTGTATAGTTTGCATGAGAGAATCTTAATTTTTCATGTATCTTTTCATGTTTCTCTCAAAGTCAGTCATTCTCCTTTCTAGTTGAGGATTCTGGGAGGAAGATTGTGGAGCTTGGTTGGGAAAGTTTTGTTGATAGTTTGAAAAGTTAGGTGGATGGTTGGGAGAATTATGTTGGAAATTGGAAAAGTTGGGTTAATGATTGGAAGAATTATGGACATGATGGAAGTGGCTTGCAAGATTTGATTGTGAGTGGTCATTGTTATTTTGGTTCCATGAGAAATTCGGGTGATTTATCCAGCTAGGATTGTATGTTGGTGCGTAAGGATTATTATTCGGCCTTGAACAGGCCGCATTCATCGGTTCAGGGTATTGTTGCTGAGCCTGAAACACAGGATACTCCTCAAACACATAATCATGGCTTGACAGTAAGTATAGCCTGGAGTTGAAAATTGGTTTGGGCTGACTTGATTTATTAGACTTGGTTCCTTAGTTTCTAAAGCATCTAGTCGCTAGGTTAGCTAACTTAGCCTCATTAGCTATGGATGATTCAATAGAATGGAGACCTCCTTTTGAAGAGATGGAGCTTGAGTTCCTCGAGGTTTCATTAGTAGGTTCCCATTGGATGGTCTTTTCAGCTAGATTCTCATATAAATCCCATCCTTCATTTTCATCCTTCTGCAAGAATCTCCCTTGGCACATACTTTCTAAGAGGGTCTTAGTTGAATAGGATAAACCGTCATAAAGAATTTGGCATTGTCGCCATTTCTCTATTTCATGATGAGGACATTGGACAAGGAGGTCTTTAAAGCGTTCAAAGTACCTCCAAAATGGTTCACTAGGTTCTTGTTTGAATTGCATGATGTTTTTCCTAATGAAAGCGGTCTTCTGAATTGGATAGAATTTCTTCAAGAAGATCTTGATGAAACTATCTCAAGATGTGATAGAGCCGGCCGCTAACCTGTAAAGCCATTTCTTGGCTAAGTCCTTAAGAGCGAAAGGGACAAATCTTAACCTAATAGCATCATCTACAAGGTGTGGGATTTTCATCATTAGACATATTTTCTCAAATTCTCTTATGAAGAAATAAGCATCTTCGGACTCTAAGCTATGAAACTTGGGGAGTGTGTTGATGAACTGAGACTTGAGTTCAAAATTATATTCACCAACCGATGGAAGTTGGATGCAAGATGGAAGTGAGGCTCTAATGGGATAGAACCTATCCAACAAAGATGTCAGTTGAGCCATAACCGAATACGGTATTGGTTCAAACATGGGTAGTGATGTGTTTCTAGTCAATCTAGATGAATTAGGGTCTCTTGACCACACTTGCATATACAAACACAATCACAATCACAAACAAGTTTACCAATAGTCAACAAGAGTAATCAACCATGCCTAGTCTAAGGTAACCTTGACCTAGACAACTCCTAACTGGTTGATTGTCCACAGGAGGCAGATTTTGACCACAAGCTAATCAGCCAGGTCAGGACAAGATTGCTGGGAGGTATCTGCACAAAATCGACGGGCCTAATTAAGCCAAACCACCAGCCTTCGGGGTTTCGCCCCTCAACCCTTTCCTAGACACTGATTTGGCAGGAGTCAAATTCTAACACCTTCCCCTTAAGATAATCTCCTAGTGAGTTCAAAATGTCCCTAAGACCAACGTCTATCAGATTTTACTTAGGCTTAGGTTGTGCGTACTTGGAGATGGTTTGTGGGCTAAGGAACGGTAATGACTTTCCCACCTTATCTTGATTTGAGTTTTGTCCTTAGAATTGATTGTGCAAAGTGTGCAAGATATAGAAAAATAACATTCAGAAGCAAATATCACCCAAGAATGTTTCCTAAACTATATGCTATGCATACGTACCCTGTCTCCGCTATCTTCAACAGTAATTGTAAAATAAACGTAATTAGACAAATACCTAGAATGCAAGTCTAAACGTTTTTTAAGCAATTAACAATCACTCAGATTACTGTTGATTAAAAACAGGGATTGTGAATATCAGATATAACACAAAAAAACTTTATTTTTGCAAGCAATATGTCCTGCAAAAAAGAGTTTTTAGTAGTCCACAAAATTTTAAACTTGCGCTACAATTTCTTGAAATTTTGTTTCCTACTTTCGAGAGTAGGGGCACAGAATACCAAGTCTTTTCCGGCAAAGCTTGAGTGCTAAATCTGAATCTTGACGTCCCTGAAATAAGACACCGAACTTGTTAAAAAAAATAAATACGCCGTTTCCTCCCGGTAACGGAGCCAAAAATTTGATTGAAAAAATGAAAGTGATAAGAATTACCGTGTAGCTTTGGGCTAACGGGTCGTGTCCACTAGGAGGAATGCGATAGAAGCTTTTCGGTATTTTTGTTAAGTAACAAAGAATTGAGTTGGTGTCTTTCTTTTCTTTTTCTTTTTTTTATAAATTGAAAAAGAGAATGGAGAGAAGGGAAATGATTAAAGGAAAAATTACAAACTTAGAGAAGGCTTGGAAAAGGTGATTTAAAACGCTTGAAGAGTGATTTCTTGTTTTTAATATAAGAAGAAGATCTGGGCTCACTATCTCACTACTCAACGATTTGTTCTTCTCTTGAAATTCTTAGTGCCTCAACTTAATCATAGGCAAAAATTTAGCTTGAGTTTAGAAAGTTTTAAGCAAAACAAATAAGATAGTTTGGAAAAGTTAACTCTTTTCTTTAAGAAATCATCTTAAATTGAATGTCAAATCATCAAGTAATTCAGGTATGAAATAAAAACAAGTTCAAGAGAAGTTTAAAAATAAATAGAAGTTTAGAAATCCAAACCCATCCTCATGTGCCTTCAAGAACACTTTCAAAGAAGAAAGGCTTAGTTTAGGCATGCATATGATTCCATTGGGTCTTTACATCAAAACCATTCAAAAAGAAGAGGGATGAAGAGAGGAACAATAGTGATCCCAGAAAACAAATTTAGCTACTCATGGAAGATAAAAAATAATACTTGTAAATAAAGCAAGACATACCGTGAATTGGAGTGGAATAAGAGAAAGCTTGATCCTTTTATTGATGTCACTTCAATCTTCAGATTACAATCACTCAACTCCTCTCTCTCACTGGTATTTGAACTGAACGACAAATTGTAAAACAAAGATACAACTTCTATACTATCTAACAAAGAGCCTAAAGCTTAAAAACAAAGAGAAAAACTTAAACTAAGTTCCGATCCCTTTTTCTCTGAAAAATACAGTATTTATAGGCAAAAACCAAATGGAGGAGGACGTACGAAGATAGGGGGAGAAAACGCTCCCCAACAAAGTCCAACAAGCCGCGAAAATGAGGCCAAAGCCGCATTTCCGCGGCCTTGGTATGGTCAGGTGGCCACACCAGGTTGGTGGGTCTTGCTCGTTTGATGTTCTGACTTTATCTCCTGCTGATTTTCCCGTTTCAGCTCCAGGATTTGATGAAACAGCCTTTGATCTTTGGCTTTAACTACTTGATTTGAGAAGATTCATTCTAACTAGTATTCAACCTCTCTGATTTGCTATGACTTGCCCTGATTTCCTAATTTCGAATTAATTCTGAATTAAATCAGAATTTGATGGGCTTTTGAGCTCGTTTCTCTTTCTTATCCTTTAGCAATGGGCCTGCATTTTATAAAGAAAAATAAGACTTATTACTATGATTTATTTAGATAATAAACATGAAAAATGTGATAATAAATATGCAATATATGTGACTAATCACTGACCCTTCATGGTCGTTAGTGATTGGTCGCTAGTGTTGCATATTTAGTATCATATTTCCATACTTATTATAGAATAAAATCTGCATTGTCCTAATTAATTGTTTAATTTATTTGCAGGCCCATTCTTTAAGGAGATGAAGAGATGAGCCCAAAAGCTCACCAAAATTCTGAATTAAATCAGAATTAATTTGAGCTCACTGAATCAGGGCAAAATCAAGAGGTTGAAAACCGTTGAGAAGAATCCTCTCAGAATCGATCGGTTGAAGCAAAGATCAACGGCCATTTCTTCAAAATCTCAGAGCTGAACTGCAAATCCAACCCAAGATAAAACCAGAACTCGACCCCGGTGAGACCCACCAACAGGGTGTGGCCACCTGGCCACACCCTGGCCGCGAAAACGCAGCCAAAGCCGCGTTTTCGCGGCTTGGTTGGGGAGTTAGGGGGAGCGTTTGCTCCCCCGATCTCCCCGGGATCCTGCACGTTGGGTTTTTTGCCTATAAAAAGGTAGTATTTGTGCTGAAAAGGGGACGATCATGCAGAAATAAGATTTAGCCTAGTTTTCAATCTTTGTAGTTTAGGTTTTTCTTTTCTTTCTATGTAATTTGTATGTAAGCTTAGGTTAGATGAAGATTCATGTAAGTAAGAGAGAGAGGCTGATGTTGAGAGTGACACCGATGTACCCTCCTCCTTTCTTCCATTGTTTCTGCAAGTAATAAGGTAAATGCTTCTTTTTATGTTCGTATTTTCTTTTGTTTCATTATTCCTCTTTCTACTTTGCCTCTTTTGTTTTTGATGAGTTTGCAAGTGAAGCCAGAAGCATAAGTATAATGATGTTATGTGAGTGCCAACGATAGTTCATGAAGACGTTCTCCTCCTCAAGATCCGTATCACTTCATTCTTGCGAGGCTTGATGATATAATGCGAACTAGGACTGAGCTCGATCCTATGACCTATGCGTTGAACGCCATCAAAGCAAGGTAGAACATGCAAAGGTTTCCAGGTAAGTCATCAATCAAATTAGGTAAGTATTTCTTCATCCTTCTTTCTTTTCTTTTATTTCTTTATTATAGATCACCACATCTTCCAAATCTTTCATTATTTCTTTTCCAACTCATTTGTACATTGTCGCTTTCTGATTCTCCACCTTCTTCATCTATCGCTTTCTTTTTAACTTTAACCTTTAACTCTTCGTTCATTTTTATTTCTTAAAACAAAGAAGAACTTTCGTTTTATCTTCATAAAGATCTCAATAAAGAACCTTGAACGCTTCCATCGCAAACCCTCCTTGTGGATCACGACCCGCATAGCCACTTGCTATAGCGGTAAGAATTGAGCACTTGCATATCTCTATTTCTAAATCTAAAATTCTGTATTTTGTGTGCAGGTCTTGCCTCAATCAAATTTTGGCGCCGTTGCCGGGGAAGGTAACGTTTTTATTGAAATCTGATTTTATTGAAAATTTTTTAGAACTAAAATGAATTTTCTTCTCTGTTGAAGGTTATAGGGCAAGTAAAGCAGGAAATTAAGATTGCAGTAACATATAAGTGGTATTGGGCCTCTGCTATAGAAAGAAGAGACCAATTACCCTCTGCTTTGTCACGTTTTCGAGGCCCAAGCCGCGGTTCCGCGGCAAAAAGGAGTTGACTACTAACGTTGTTTTTTTTACAGGGCTACTTGACTTGCAAAATTCTAGTTTTCTGCAATTTGTTTTTTCTTATATGCCATCACCATAAGCCTGCTAATAAACCAACAGTAAAATGCTTATTGAAAAAGATAAAAAATTATTAGACGTTTGCATTTTAGGCACGTGTCTTTTCAATTCTTTATTTTACTGTTGAAGAGTGCTGGAGCAAGGTACGTTCGCATTGCATGTAGAATAGGACTCACCTCTTGGTTGATTTTCATTGCTTTGAGTGAATCTTATTTACATATCTTGTACACTTGCACAAACTTATCTTAAGAGCACTAACCCATAACAAGATAAGGTGGGGATTTAATTGTTGGCCCAATGGCCTTCCACTCTAGTTTTGATGATGACAAAACTCATGGAGTTATATATGCATGGATTAAAGATAAGTTTCAAGGAAGCTCCCCCTTAACTCATGCATAGGGATAAACAATAAATATATGCAATGAATATTAAACATGAAACATGCGTATGCATTGCATAAACAATAAATGGTTCTAGATATCAAATGGAATATTCAAAACAAAATAAGCTCTAGATACCAATTACAAAGCAAACTCTATAAATCAATTAAACTTAATATTCTTGAGATTAAAACATAATATATGCATATAAAACATAAGCATGCATATAAAACTTCATAAATCTTTCTCCCCCTTTTGTCAATCATCAACAAAGGGGTAATCAAAACCATAAATAAAACGAGGGGTAAAAATCTTTCTTCCCCTTTATGTCAAACAAAACAATAAAAGACAATGTTCTCCCCTTTTTGTCTAAAACAAAAAAACAAAACAATAAGGGGTGACTACAAACATGATATCAATTAAAAAATATGTCAATGAAGCATCTTGATACCAATAAACAAGAATCAATATATGTTATATGCTATATACATTCATGAAGAGGAAGACGCTAAGTTAGCTTCCCTACACATATGCATTACATGAAGAAGGGATGACAAGCCCCAATTCACATAACACATATTATGTAATGCATAAGAGGAGATGTGAAGCTCCCCCTACACACGTATATCATATAAAGAAGAGTTGTCAAGCTCCTCAATTTATAATATACTCAACATGAATCTATATGTAAGAGAGATGTTAAGCTCTCCTTGCATATAGGAAATACAAATCAAAACTTTGAATATTTTCTTTAAACAAAATTTTGAAAATACCAATTGTAATTAAACATAACAAATTACCAATTGTAAAACAACATAACAAATTTTGAATGTCTAAACACAAATTTTGATACCAATTGTAAGAATATATTTCATTTTGAAAATATATAAACAAATTTGATGTTGATATCATATGTTCAAAATAACAACTTTTAATCATAAAGAGTGGGAGTACAAATACCAATTGAAAGACAAAATATGAAATACTCATTTCTCCCCCTTTATGAAATACCAAAGGAAACATTGAACACTTTTATTTTAACAAGCTAAACATAAACAACTATTTGTGCTCTAAGATATAGGAATATAGTAGGCACAAATAAAACAAGTATATGTGTATGAAATGGAATGAGTATCAATCACCAATAGATGATACCAAATGAAAACATACATACACAATAAACATATGAGTATACAAAAAGGTCAAAATGATACCAATTGAAAGAGTTCAATGATACCAATTGACATAACAATAAGGTCAAGTGCATACATCATATTATCTACCACCCAATCATAATTCAAGTTTTAAAGATTTTCAATTTAGGGCATACATGAACATGATCTCCCATCCTACCGCCCTTAGAAGGTAAGGGTTTTCAAAGATAGATTTGAAAATGTAGTTTTGTTTGAAAATCACTACCAAAATGAAGAACACCGCAACTAGTTAAATGGAAAACTTGTTAACTAGCACGAAATCCTTCAAGTAAGGAATAAAATAAAATTGAAATTCACATGATAGTCATCACTCTAACCAATAAAACATAACTCATGAGAAACAAAACATGAGCAATAGATATGAGTGTACAAATAATATGTGAAGATCATAATCATGAAAAATATTTCATTAAGCTCAATTATTCCTTAAAACATAATTCCATCAAAATCATGAAAAATCATATAAAACTCCTTATTTAATCTTCAAGGAATATGTATGTCTAATACAAGCTAAAATATACATACATATCCAAAACTCAACGAGTCCACTAAATGTATATTCATGAAGACACGTGGCTCAAAAAGATGTATATGTATAAGATTAGTTTGAACTAGATAGACATATACATGAAGTTAAACATAAATACATGAAACATGAAAAACATGAAAAGTATGAAAATTTAGCTTTTCATTAAAACAATTTGATACCAATTCTTTTCAAGGTATATGTATGATTTGTCAACACAAGAAGTATACATACATATCCCTTAAACACACTTTGAGTCCATAATAGATATTTGCATGAAAGGCAAATGACTCAAGGGGTATACATGTATATCTTCAAGTTTGGCAAAATACACATATACATGAAATGAAAACTCATAAAACAAATCCAAAAATGGAATACAAGTTTGAAATGTATGAATCATCAAAACTAGACTATACTAGCACATCTAATGGGTTCAAATAAGCAATCAAGCTCAACATATATAGATTTATTTGTAGCCCACTCTATGTACAAGTATAATTCCTAGTCTTAATGAAAACAAACATCTAAACATATATCAAAACATGAAGCATCAAAACAAATATAAAAGTCATCATGATAAAACTAAAACATGATTACTATGTAAATTCACATGTATTAGATTCATGATGTACATTATAGCTTAAACAAAGGTGAGAACACTAAATATGGGTTCATATAAGCATATGTGTCTCAAATACTATACATGTATGTCAAGGATCTAATAAACATGGAATGAACATACTAATCCATAGACATCAAAAACATGCTATAAACATTAAAACATGGAAAGCATGTAAACAATAAATGGGAGTAAAGGATTGTTACCAAAACCTAGAAGGCAACCTCCTTGTCTCCAAAACTTGGTGGTCCTCTCCACCATCTCTTCCCTTGAAAGTGATGCATCCAATAGATTTCCTTTAAGTCCGGAACGCATCCACTCCAAGGTGTCATCACTCTCACGTCACGTGAGAGCCCACACCTACATTAAACAAAGGAGGGGTGGTCTTTGGTACCCACATCTTGTTGGGTCCATGGGGGTTAGTCCCTTCTCTAACCCAAACAAAATTCTTTGCTAAATTTGAAACATTTAATCTATCATAATAAAATTTAGCAAGGTGGCCCTTACGTCCACAATGTGTACATGTGTACACATAAGCATACATGTGATGGGTGTGTCCGTGAGGAGCATGTGTATGCCGTGGAGGGTGCGCATGCATAGAAGTTGGAACTTGTTTCTTTCGAACCAAGGTTTCCAATCGTGAGTGGTTCATGGCACATTGGCTCATAGTGGAGCCCAAACAATCTACTCTCTTCTTTAGCATACAAATATCATCATTAATCCTAGAAGAAGAGGTACATGCATTAGGTAGACTAGATGAAGAGGCTACACTAGCATGGCAAACATGTGCATCCATTTTATTTTGCAAAACAATATTTTTCTTTAAGCAAACATTTAAATCATTGAAAATAGAAATAATTTTGTTTTTCAAATCAACATTTTCTTTTAAAACAAAATCTACTTTTGAAGACAAGTTCTCATTTTTCTTCAAAAGAACATGGCAATCATTTTATTTTTCAAAAACTCATTTTCTTTAAGTGCAAGATCAAGTTGAGATTTTAATGAATCCCTCTCATTTGCAATCTCCCCTTTTTCTTGCAAAACAACATCAAGTCTAGCAATCAAATTTTTATTTTCATCATTAATGCCTAGACTCTTCTTTTTCAACAAATTATATTTTTCTATCAATTTTTCACAAACAATGGAAAGTTCTTCATTCAAAGCATGGGGATCAACATAATCATTTGAAGAACTAGCACAATCATTACTATCTAGTTGAGATTCCGAATGTACCTCAAGGGAGTCATTCCCTTGGACCATGTAGCATATAGGGTTGGATTCTCCACTAGATTCCTCTTCTTGGATTTGGACTTGAAGCTTGGAGGTGTTGGTGGTTGTCAATTTGTCCCACACTGCAAAGGCGGAATCAAAGTTAGAAACACATAAGAGATAATCTTTAGGAAGAGTGCTTCTAATGGCCTCTAGGGCTTGTGCATTGGCCCCTATATGATTGCAATCACCAAGATAACATCTCTGGTGGCGGCAAGGAAGACATGCAAACCTAGGGTCTTTAGGTACATGGACATCCTATACTTCCAAACATCAATGTTGGAAGGGTCAAAGCTAGGAGGGGTCATGAAGTCCATGGTAAACTATATATGAATGTGCAAACAAACAAATGCAAATGAGATTAGCAAGCAAATGGATCACTCCTAGGATGTTAAGCCTAAGTATCAGGAGCACTAGCTCTGATACCAATTGAAAAAAACACCTAGAGGGGGGGTGAATAGGTGTAAGTGCTAATCTAAGAAACTAAATGCAAACTAAGTGCGCTAAATGCGGAAGCTAATGCAAATTATGCACAAACTAATACAATACAACAAGTGTAGCCGAATTCCCCTTGCGAGGCTCTGGACTAACTCCCCTTGATTCCCCTTGAAATGGGTTGAGGCGCTATGTGAAGCTCTTGTTGGATGAGTACAAGTTAGGCACACACACACAAGCAATCCAAGCAATAAGAAATGCACACAATCAAGCCAAGCATATAAGAATGAATTTGCAATATAAAAGATGCAAGGCAACACAAGCAAATATATAATAAGTATGAAATGAATGATGCTTGTATGAAATGAATGATGCTTGCACAAATTAAGGAGAGTAGAGTTGAGAGACAATAGGATCAAACGCAAACACACAAATTTGTTTCGAGGTTCGAGCACCTTGCTCTACATCCCCGCCTACACCACCGTGTAGGATTTCCACTATCTCAACTCCCACCGAGGGAACCTCTACCGAAGAGGATTTCTTACAACTCTAGGAGTACCTAACTCCTCTCTCAATACAAACCACAACACCTCACACTAGAGGTGTCAACCAACAACCACACCTCTACCTAAGAGGCTTACAAACACAATCCCAATCACCTCACACTTGAGGGATCCAAACCAATACCACTCCGATCACCTCTACCGAAGAGGGATTCACAAATAAAAGGAGGGTTACAACACAAGAGGTTTACAACAACAACCTCAAACACTTTCTTTTCTCTTTTCCACAAAACAAGATCCTAGTAGTTTAGGATAGAAGATATGGCTCAAGTGTGGAAACTATGTGTTTTGGAAAACAAGAACTCAAAGAAAAAACACTTGGGAAATTTCTTGTAATAGATAAAGAATGAAAGCCAATACAAAAATCCCAAATTCCAATTTCTTTGATTTTTCCAAAACCCAAAAACACAAAGAATAAATCTTGTTAGCACTTAAAACTCTTTTAAAACTCTTTTAATCACTTTAGAAAACTGGTATTTTTCTCTGAAAAACTTGGCCAAAATCCCCAAAGAGATGGGGTTTATATAGCCCCTATACAAAACTAGCCGTTAGGCTGATGTGGCAGTTCTGACAGCCACCGGTCGACCGGCCCGGTCGACCGCCAACGGTCAAAAATGTGACCGTTGGGCACTAGCGGTCGACCGGCCCGGTCGACCGAAAAATCTCGAGAGCAGAGCTCTCACCTCGGTCGACCGACCCGGTCGACCGGTTCTGTGCTTAACAGACGTGCACATCTGTGCACATCGGTCGACCGGATCGGTCGACCGGCCCTTTGGTGCGGTCGACCGGCACGGTCGACCGAACTGGCCTGGCAGGCACAGTGCAGATCTGCACAGATACGGGATTTGAAAATAGGTCTTTTCACTCAATAAAAATCCCATAAATTCACAGTAAATCTAAAAAATAGTTTTAATCACAATAAAAACTGTTTTTCTAAAAATATGTTTTTCTAAAACTTGTTTTATCATTTTACTTTGATAACCAAACTTGTGATAAAAATTTCAAGACATATATCAATCATATCAATTCATTTTTGTGTCTTGCCAATTTTATCAAAAACAAAACTTGTATTTTATCAAACTAGAATTTTCCAAAACATGAATAGGATAGTCAAAATAAGTTTGTCTAGCAAGTTTAAAGCATGTATGTATATATAGAAAACATCTACTATACATATACCATAAGTAAACTTGTTTTGAACAACTATTCATAAAAACCAAATATCAAATCATAAAACGTGTGTGTTTTGTGCACTTGAGCATATCAACTAAACTAAGCTTTACAAATATGGATCTAAAACACAAACTCTAAACTAGATACCTAAGTCTTCTTGTCGATCTTCTATCTTCAAGTAGACTCGGTCCAAACTCCGTGATTCTCCAAGTGCAAAGGTATGATCTTTAAGCTTTGGCACCGGAATCACCATGATAAGCTTCTAATCATCTTGTTGAAGCTAATCACCAACTAATATCCTGTTAATGATCTGAAACTTAGAAACACAAGAATATTAGTAAACATAACTACATGATTAGAAGCTTATCAGTTTTGATGATGATCATCTTGTTGAAGCTAATCACCAACTAATATCCTGTTAATGATCTGAAACTTAGAAACACAAGAATATTAGTAAACATAACTACATGATTAGAAGCTTATCATGGTGATTCCGGTGCCAAAGCTTAAAGATCATACCTTTGCACTTGGAGAATCACAGAGTTTGGACCGAGTCTACTTGAAGATAGAAGATCGACAAGAAGACTTAGGTATCTAGTTTAGAGTTTGTGTTTTAGATCCATATTTGTAAAGCTTAGTTTAGTTGATATGCTCAAGTGCACAAAACACACACGTTTTATGATTTGATATTTGGTTTTATGAATAGTTGTTCAAAACAAGTTTACTTATGGTATATGTATAGTAGATGTTTTCTATATATACATACATGCTTTAAACTTGCTAGATAAACTTATTTTGACTATCCTATTCATGTTTTGGAAAATTCTAGTTTGATAAAATACAAGTTTGTTTTTGATAAAATTGGCAAGACACAAAAATGAATTGATATGATTGATATATGTCTTGAAATTTTTATCACAAGTTTGGTTATCAAAGTAAAATGATAAAAACAAGTTTTAGAAAAACATATTTTTAGAAAAACAGTTTTTTATTGTGATTAAAACTATTTTTTAGATTTACTGTGAATTTATGGGATTTTTATTGAGTGAAAAGACCTATTTTCAAATCCCGTATCTGTGCAGATCTGCACTGTGCCTGCCAGGCCAGTTCGGTCGACCGTGCCGGTCGACCGCACCAAAGGGCCGGTCGACCGATCCGGTCGACCGATGTGCACAGATGTGCACGTCTGTTAAGCACAGAACGGTCGACCGGGTCGGTCGACCGAGGTGAGAGCTCTGCTCTCGGGATTTTTCGGTCGACCGGGCCGGTCGACCGCTAGTGCCCCAACGGTCACATTTTTGACCGTTGGCGGTCGACCGGACCCGGTAGACCGGTGGCTGTCAGAACTGCCACATCAGCCTAACGGCGCTAGTTTTGTATAGGGGCTATATAAACCCCATCTCTTTGGGGATTTTGGCCAAGTTTTTCAAGAAGAAAAATACCAGTTTTCTAAAGTGATTAAAAGAGTTTTAAAAGAGTTTTAAGTGCTAACAAGATTTATTCTTTGTGTTTTTGGGTTTTGGAAAAATCAAAGAAATTGGAATTTAGGATTTTGTATTGGCTTTCATTCTTTATCTATTACAAGAAATTTCCCAAGTGTTTTTCTTTGAGTTCTTGTTTTCCAAAACACATAGTTTCCACACTTGAGCCATATCTTCTATCCTAAACTACTAGGATCTTGTTTTGTGGAAAAAAGAGAAAAGAAAGTGTTTGAGGTGTTGTTGTAAACCTCTTGTGTTGTAACCCTCCTTTTATTTGTGAATCCCTCTTCGGTAGAGGTGATCGGAGTGGTATTGGTTTGGATCCCTCAAGTGTGAGGTGATTGGGATTGTGTTTGTAAGCCTCTTAGGTAGAGGTGTGGTTGTTGGTTGACACCTCTAGTGGAGGTGTTGTGGTTTGTATTGAGAGAGGAGTTAGGTACTCCTAGAGTTGTAAGAAATCCTCTTCGGTAGAGGTTCCCTGGTGGGAGTTGAGATAGTGGAAATCCTACACGGTGGTGTAGGCGGGGATGTAGAGCAAGGGCTCCGAACTCGAAACAAATTTGTGTGTTTGCGTTTGATCCTATTGTCTCTCAACTCTACTCTCCTTAATTTGTGCAAGCATCATTCATTTCATACAAGCATCATTCATTTCATACTTATTATATATTTGCTTGTGTTGCCTTGCATCTTTTATATTGCAAAATCATTCTTATATGCTTGGCTTGATTGTGTGCATTCTTATTGCTTGGATTGCTTGTGTGTGTGTGCCTAACTTGTACTCATCCAACAAGAGCTTCACATAGCGCCTCAACCCATTTCAAGGGGAATCAAGGGGAGTTAGTCCAGAGCCTCGCAAGGGGAATTCGGCTACACTTGTTGTATTGTATTAGTTTGTGCATAATTTGCATTAGCTTCCGCATTTAGCGCACTTAGTTTGCTTTAGTTTCTTAGATTAGCACTTACACCTATTCACCCCCCCTCTAGGTGTTTTTTTCATAATCACCCTTCCTTGGCCCAAAAATCAGATTCCAAGCACTCACTAACCCAAGCCTAACTAAAAATGAGTAGACGTTGGCCCTAGGGACATCTCAGACTCAATTAGGAGATTATCCTAAGGGGAAAATTGTTGGAATTTGACTCCTGCAAAATCAGTGTTTAGGAAAGGGATTAAGGGCCGAAAGCCCGAAGGTGGTGGTTATTTAATTAAGGAACGTCTTTGACGGAAAACCTCCCACCAACCTTGCCCTAACCTGGCTGATTAGCTTGTGGTCAAAGTCTGCATAATAACTCCCATGGATAGTCTAACCAGTTAGGAGTCATCTAGGTCATAGGTCTACCCTAACTTAGGTTAGAATTTTTCTTTTTTTGTTTGTGTATTGTGTTTGTTTTTCTTTCTTTTTGTTTGTATTCTATTGTGTGATATGGCTTATAATAACAATTTTTCCAATTTTAATACTAATCCATATTACACACGGACTTCATTTTCGGATATTACCAACCCGGCATATCATAACTTTAACCAACCTAGTATGCCAGATTGGTCTTATCCGAATCAATTAACCCATACCCCAATCTAATAACTATAATTTCCATAATGATTTCAACGCTTAACAGAGTCAGTGGGGATTCACCTACCCCGAGTCCAATTTTCAACCAACTTGTCCTCCTTCTCCACCTAGTCCACAATATTTTCAAGATTCATACTCAGTTCCACCAGTCCAAAATAGAAAACCATCAATTTTGGAAATGAGTATGCGTGAGTCCAAACAAAAATCACAAAATCTAATGGACTCACAATTTCACTACCATTCCAAGACAACACTTCATCTTTTCAACACAACAATGAACATATCACCTATGAAGAGATGCTTGAAGCCATGACTCAGGCTCAAAACGCTCGTAATCACGACATAGATATGATGGTCCAATCTTTACATTCTCACCGTTTGGCCAGTTCTGATGTCGGTAACCATTCTGTTAGAGCCGAAGAGTCATGTAGTTTTAGAAATCAAGGTTCCATTTAAGAACAGTCATTTGAACTTGTCCAAACTCCAAATTTTGAAAAGAATATTGACAGTTTGGCAAGTTATCCTTTTCCTGAAATCGAACTTGAAAATGAATATGATCATGAATCTCAACTTAGTGATTCAATTTTACTTCCTGATTCAATGATGACTCCGATGTCTTCACCTGACTTCAATCTTTTTCCCTGAGTCAAAATTGGATCCTGTGCCAATTCATCATGAAATTGAATCACTATTTTTGATGATCATATTGAACTTGACCAATTTTACACTTTTAAAAATCCTATTGACAAATTGGCAAATTCTCTTTTTTTTGATATTGAACTCAATGAGATATGTGACCTAGATTCTCAAATCTGTGATCCAGTTCAACTTTCTGAATCAATATTGACTCCTGTTTTGTTACCAAACTTGAGTAATATTTTAGAGTCAGTTTTTGATTCCCCCACCTATCATTCCTGAACTTGAATCACCATATTAAGTCACATTCCATTGTTGAAAAATCAATGTGGACTTGAGTTTCAACTTCTTGACTTGGACACACTTCTTGAACCAATCTCGACTCCTGAACCTTTACTTAACTTAAGTCACCTTCTTGAGTCGGTATTAATTCTTGTACTTCCTGAGTCCAAGTCAATCATTCTATCTTTTCACACTCCTTTCTGGGACGAGGCGGTTGACAAATTTGACTCTGAAATTAGTTATGGAATTTGGAAATTAGATGGGGTCAAATATTTAATAAAAATCCTTCATGGATTCATCATTTTAATGGGTTATATTAGTGAAATTTCTGGTGGGTTCCTCCGAACTCCACAAAAGTTGATTGGGCCGCATTTCGTGACCAATCAGACCACCACCGGAACCACCACCTTAAGGTAACATTTTCCTTCCCTTCTTCTTTTTCATGCATCTATGCATTAATTCATACATTGAGGACAATGAATGAGATAGGTGTGGGGGAGGGTTCTAACATAACTTAGTTTTTTTCTTTTTATTAAAAAAATATTTAACATTTTCTTTACTTTTAAAAACTTTTTGAAAATAGAAACAATATTTTGACGTATTTTTTTTAAGAAATTAAGTTAATTTTAAGGAATAGGAAAATTCAAATTAGGATTTCTTATACTTGGTCAAAATAAGATTATTTGTTTGATTTTTAGGGTTAGGAAGAAAATTTGTCAAAGTAATTTAGTCTTGATCTTTACCTTGATGAAATATGCACACTTCATACACTTACACACTTAGGGTTCAAAAACAAAGATTCTTATGCCTTATAGAAAAAAAAAGAAAAAAAATATAAAAGATAACAAATCTAATTATTGATTAGCTAGGTGCTTTGGCCTAAGAAAGCCTTAGTGTTTATGCGAAAGATGATTAGATAAGTTTGAAAAGAAAAAAAAAATATATATATCCTCTGATTAAGCTGGGTATTTGTGCCTAATAAAGCATAAGTATTCACGCCTAAAAGAGGTTCATATAATAAAATCCTTAGTTTTGTGGCCTTATTTGCTCGAGTCCTTAAGTCCTTGGGGTGTTTTCTCACCCGGTGCCCTAAGACCGTTTGGTTTGGGAGTCATCGATTAAAGGCTCGTTACATGGGCAGATTAGAAAGCCTAATAGAACTAAGGAATAATACTACCAAATATATATATAAATATATATATATATATATATATATATATATATATATATAATATATATATATATATAAATAAGGCATAAGAGTTAGAGTTAATGACCCTTAGTCAAAATTTTCACAGTCACAAGGTGCATATGACTTAGGGTAAAGTAATAGACTAGATGAGAAGTACAATTTGACTCCTTACTTGATTAATAACAAATTTTTGAATGGAGACTAAGTGTAAGAATGAAAAATTCAGTTTTCCTATAACTTATAGATTACTTAAATCTTACAATTATATTTCAAATATTTTTCTCTTTCAAAATGTTTTTCGAAATACTAACTCTTTGTTTCCCTTTCTTTATGGATTTTGTGGGTGTAATCTGCTGAAAACTCTCACGAGACAAAACTCGTCCTCTAGGGGAAACCTAGAGGTTTAACTTCTTGTTGCACATGCTCAGTGCAATCGCGTGACCTGCGAAAGTGGTCTAATAATCCTCAGTATAATTTAGTTGTTTTGCTCGAGGACGAGCAAAAGATAGGCATGGGGGTGTGATTGGTCGCTAATGTTGCATATTTAGTATCATATTTCCATACTTATTATAGAATAAAATCTGCATTGTCCTAATTAATTGTTTAATTTATTTGCAGGCCCATTCTTTAAGGAGATGAAGAGAAATGAGCCCAAAAGCCCACCAAATTTCTGAATTAAATCAGAATTAATTCGAGCTCACTGAATCAGGGCAAAATCAAGAGGTTGAAAACCGTTGAGAAGAATCCTCTCAGAATCGATCGGTTGAAGCAAAGATCAACGGCCATTTCTTCAAATCTCGGAGCTGAACTGCAAATCCAACCCAAGATAAAACCAGAACTCGACCCCGGGGAGACCCACCAACAGGGTGTGGCCACCTGGCCACACCCTGGCCGCGGAAACGCGGCCAAAGCAGCGTTTTCGCGGCTTGGTTGGGGAGTTAGGGGGAGCGTTTGCTCCCCCGATCTCCCCGGGATCCTGCACGTTGGTTTTTTGCCTATAAAAAGGTAGTATTTGTGCTGAAAAGGGGACGATCATGCAGAGATAGGATTTAGCCTAGTTTTCAATCTTTATAGTTTAGGTTTTTCTTTTCTTTTTATGTAATTTGTATGTAAGCTTAGGTTAGATGAAGATTCATGTAAGTAAGAGAGAGAGGCTGATGTTGAGAGTGACACGATGTACCCTCCTCCTTTCTTCCATTGTTTTGCAAGTAATAAAGGTAAATGCTTCTTTTTTATGTTCGTATTTTCTTTTGTTTCCTTATTCCTCTTTCTACTTTACCTCTTTTGTTTTTGATGAGTTTGCAAGTGAAGCCAGAAGCATAAGTATAACGATGTTATGTGAGTGCCAACGATAGTTCATGAAGACGTTCTCCTCCTCAAGATCCATATCACTTCATTCTTGCGAGGCTTGATGATATAATGCGAACTAGGACTGAGCTCGATCCCATGACCTATGCGTTGAACGCCTCCAAAGTAAGGTAGAACATGCAAAGGTTTCCAGGTAAGTCATCAATCAAATTAGGTAAGTATTTCTTCAACCTTCTTTCTTTTCTTTTATTTCTTTATTATAGATCACCACATCTTCCAAATCTTTCATCATTTCTTTTCCAACTCATTTGTACATAGTCGCTTTCTGATTCTCCACCTTCTTCATCTATCACTTTCTTTTTAACTTTAACCTTTAACTCTTTGTTCATTTTTATTTCTTAAAACAAAGAAGAACTTTCGTTTTATCTTCATAAAGATCTCAATAAAGAACCTTGAACGCTTCCATCGCAAACCCTCCTTGTGGATCACGACTCGCATAGCCACTTGCTATAGCGGTAAGAATTGAGCACTTGCACATCTCTATTTCTAAATCTAAAATTCTGTATTTTATGTGCAGGTCTTGCCTTAATCAAATTTTGGCGCCGTTGCCGGGGAGGGTAACGTTTTTATTGAAATCTGATTTTTATTGAAAATTTTTTAGAACTAAAACGAATTTTCTTCTCTGTTGCAGGTTATAGGGCAAGCAAAGCAGGAAATTAAGATTGCAGTAACATATAAGTGGTATTGGGCCTCTGCTATAGAAAGCAGAGACCAATTACCCTCTGCTTTGCCGCATTTTCGCGGCCCAAGCCGCGGTTCCGCGGCAAAAAGGAGTTGACTACTAACGTTGTTTTTTTACAGGGCTACTTGACTTGCAAAATTTTAGTTTTCTGCAATTTGTTTTTTCTTTATGCCATTACCATAAGCCTGCTAATAAACCAACAGTAAAATACTTATTGAAAAAGATAAAAAATTGATTAGACGCTTGCATTTTAGGCACGTGTCTTTTCAATTCTTTATTTTACCGTTGAAGAGTGCTGGAGCAAGGTACGTTCGCATTGCATGTAGAATAGGACTCCTCTTGGTTGATTTTCATTGCTTTGAGTAAATCTTATTTACATATCTTGTACACTTGTACAAACTTATCTTAAGGGCACTAACCATAACAAGATAAGGTGGGGATTTAATCACCCTTCCTTGGCCCAAAAATCAGATTCCAAGCACTCACTAACCCAAGCCTAACTAAAAATGAGTAGACGTTGGCCCTAGGGACATCTCGGACTCAATTAGAAGATTATCCTAAGGGGGAAAAGTGTTGGAATTTGACTCCTGCAAAATCAGTGTCTAGGAAAGGGATTAAGGGCTGAAAGCCCGAAGGTTGGTGGTATTTTTAATAAGGAACGTCTTTGACGGAAAACCTCCCACCAACCTTGCCCTGACCTGGCTGATTAGCTTGTGGTCAAAGTCTGCATAATAACTCCCATGGACAGTCTAACCAGTTAGGAGTCGTCTAGGTCATTGGTCTACCCTAACTTAGGTTAGAATTTTTCTTTTTTGTTTGTGTATTGTTTTGTTTTTCTTTCTTTTTGTTTGTATTCTATTGTGTGATATGGCTTATAATAACAATTTTTCCAATTTTAATACTAATCCATATTACACACCGACTTCATTTTCGGATATTACCAACCCGGCATATCATAACTTTAACCAACCTAGTATGCCGGATTGGTCTTATCCGAATCAATATAACCCATACCCCCAATCTAATAACTATAATTTCCATAATGATTTCAACGCTTCACAGAGTCAGTGGGGATTCACCTACCCCGAGTCAAATTTTCAACCAACTTGTCCTCCTTCTCCACCTAGTCCACAATATTTTCAAGATTCATACTCAGTTCCACCAGTCCAAAATAGAAAACCATCAATTTTAATGGAAATGTATGCGTGAGTCCAAACAAAAATCACAAAATCTAATGGACTCACAATTTCACTACCAATTCCAAGACAACACTTCATCTTTTCAACACAACAATGAACATATCACCTATGAAGAGATGCTTGAAGCCATGACTCAGGCTCAAAACGCTCATAATCACGACATAGATATGATGGTCCAATCTTTACATTCTCACCGTTTGGCCAGTTCTGATGTCGGTAACCATTCTGTTAGAGCCGAAGAGTCATGTAGTTTTAGAAATCAAGGTTCCATTTCAGAACAGTCATTTGAACTTGCCCAAACTCCATATTTTGAAAAGAATATTGACAGTTTGGCAAGTTATCCTTTCCTGAAATCGAACTTGAAAATGAATATGATCATGAATCTCAACTTAGTGATTCAATTTTACTTCCTGATTCAATAATGACTCCGGTGTCTTCACCTGACTTCAATCTTTTCCCTGAGTCAAAATTGGATCCTGTGCCAATTCATCATGAAATTGAATCACCTATTTTTGATGATCATATTGAACTTGACCAATTTTACACTTTTAAAAATCCTATTGACAAATTGGCAAATTCTCTTTTTTTTGATATTAAACTCAATGAGATATGTGACCTAGATTCTCAAATCTGTGATCCAGTTCAACTTTCTGAATCAATATTGACTCCTGTTTTGTTACCAAACTTGAGTAATATTTTAGAGTCAGTTTTGATTCCCCCACCTATCATTCCTGAACTTGAATCACCAATATTAAGTACATTCTATTGTTGGAAAATCAATGTGGACTTGAGTTTCAACTTCTTGACTTGGACACACTTCTTGAACCAATCTCGACTCCTGAACCTTTACTTAACTTAAGTCACCATCCTGAGTCGGTATTAATTCCTGTACTTCCTGAGTCCAAGTCAATCATTCTATCTTTTCATACTCCTTTCTGGGACGAGGTGGTTGACAAATTTGACTCTGAAATTAGTTATGGAATTTGAAAATTAGATGGGGTCAAATATTTAATAAAAATCCTTCATGGATTCATCATTTTAATGGGTTATATTAGTGAAATTTCTGGTGGGTTCCTCCGAACTCCACAAAAAGTTGGTTGGTCCGCATTTTGTGGACCAATCAGACCACCACCGGAACCACCACCTTAAGGTAACATTTTCCTTCCCATTCTTCTTTTCATGCATCTATGCATTAATTCATACATTGAGGATAATGCATGAGATAGGTGTGAGCGAGGGTTCTAACATAACTTAGTTTTTTCTTTTTATTAAAAAAAAATTTAACATTTTCTTTACTTTTAAAACTTTTTGAAAATAGAAACAATATTTTGACGTATTTTTTGTAAGAAATTAAGTTAATTTTAAGGAATAGGAAAATTCAAATTAGGATTTCTTATAATTGGTCAAAATAAGATTATTTGTTTGATTTTTAGGGTTAGGAAGAAAATTTGTCAAAGTAATTTAGTCTTGATCTTTACCTTGATGAAATATGCACACTTCATACACTTACACACTTAGGGTTCAAAAACAAAGATTCTTATGCCTTATAGAAAAAAAATATAAAGAAACAAATCTAATTATTGATTAGCTAGGTGCTTTGGCTTAAGAAAGCCTTAGTGTTTATGCGAAAGATGATTAGATAAGTTTGAAAAAAAAAATATATCCTCTGATTAAGCTGGGTATTTGTGCCTAATAAAGCATAAGTATTCACGCCTAAAAGAGGTTCATATAATAAAATCCTTAGTTTTGTGGCCTTATTTGCTCGAGTCCTTAAGTCCTTGGGGTGTTTTCTCACCGGTGCCCTAAGACCGTTTAGTTTGAGAGTCATCGATTAAAGGCTCGTTACATGGGTAGATTAGAAAGCCTAATAGAACTAAGGAATAATACCACCAATATATATATATATATATATTATATATATATATTATATATATATATATATATATATATATATATATATATATATAAATAAATAAGGCATAAGAGTTAGAGTTAATGAACCCTTAGTCAAAATTTTCACAGTCACAAGGTGCATATGACTTAGGGTAAAGTAAAAGACTAGATGAGAAGTACAATTTGACTCCTTACTTTGATTGATAACAAATTTTTGAATGGTGACTAAGTGTAGGAATGAAAAATTTAGTTTCCTATAACTTATAGATTACTTAAATCTTACAATTATATTTCAAATATTTTTCTCTTTCAAAATGCTTTTCGAAAATACTAACTCTTTGTTTCCCTTTCTTTATGGATTTTGTGGGTGTAATCCGCTGAAAACCCTCACGAGACAAAACTCGTCCTCTAGGGGAAACCTAGAGGTTTAACTGCTTGTTGCACATGCTCAGTGCAATCGCGTGACCTGCGAAAGTGGTCTAATAATCCTTAGTATAATTTAGTTGTTTTGCTCGAGGACGAGCAAAAGATAGGTATGGGAGTGTGATTGGTCGCTAATGTTGCATATTTAGTATCATATTTTCATACTTATTATAGAATAAAATTTACATTGTCCTAATTAATTGTTTAATTTATTTGCAGGCCCATTCTTTAAGGAGATGAAGAGAAATGAGCCCAAAAGCCCACCAAAATTCTGAATTAAATCAGAATTAATTCGAGCTCACTGAATCAGGGCAAAATCAAGAGGTTGAAAACCGGTTGAGAAGAATCCTCTCAGAATCGATCGGTTGAAGCAAAGATCAACGGCCATTTCTTCAAAATCTCGGAGCTGAACCGCAAATCCAACCCAAGATAAAATCAGAACTCGACCCCGGGGAGACCCACCAACAGGGTGTGGCCACCTGGCCACGGAAATGCGGCCAAAGCCGCATTTCCGCGGCTTGGTTGGGGAGTTAGGGGGAGCGTTTGCTCCCCCGATCTCCCCGGGATCCTGTACGTTGGGTTTTTTGCCTATAAAAAGGCAGTATTTGTGCTGAAAAGGGGACGATCATGCAGAGATAGGATTTAGCCTAGTTTTCAATCTTTGTAGTTTAGGTTTTTCTTTTCTTTCTATGTAATTTGTATGTAAGCTTAGGTTAGATGAAGATTCATGTAAGTAAGAGAGAGAGGCTGATGTTGAGAGTGACACCGATGTACCCTCCTCCTTTCTTCCATTATTTCTGCAAGTAATAAAGGTAAATGCTTCTTTTTATGTTCGTATTTTCTTTTGTTTCCTTATTCCTCTTTCTACTTTACCTCTTTTATTTTTGATGAGTTTGCAAGTGAAGCCAGAAGCATAAGTATAACGATGTTATGTGAGTGCCAACGATAGTTCATGAAGACGTTCTCCTCCTCAAGATCCGTATCACTTCATTCTTACGAGGCTTGATGATATAATGCGAACTAGGACTGAGCTCGATCCTATGACCTATGCGTTGAACGCCTCCAAAGCAAGGTAGAACATGCAAAGGTTTCCAGGTAAGTCATCAATCAAATTAGGTAAGTATTTCTTCAACCTTCTTTCTTTTCTTTTATTTCTTTATTATAGATCACCACATCTTCCAAATCTTTCATCATTTCTTTTCCAACTCATTTGTACATAGTCGCTTTCTGATTCTCCACCTTCTTCATCTATCGCTTTCTTTTTACTTTAACCTTTAACTCTTCGTTCATTTTTATTTCTTAAAACAAAGAAGAACTTTCGTTTTATCTTCATAAAGATCTCAATAAAGAACCTTGAACGCTTCCATCGCAAACCCTCCTTGTGGATCACGACCCACATAGCCACTTGCTATAGCGGTAAGAATTGAGCACTTGCACATCTCTATTTCTAAATCTAAAATTCTGTATTTTGTGTGCAGGTCTTGCCTCAATCAGTTAGCCTCCGGGCTCTCTACTTGGCCTCTGAGCCCTTCAGCTTTCGTGCTTTCTACTTGGCCTCTGGGTCCTATCAGCCTCCGGGCTTCTCCACTCCACGGTAGTATAGATATTATCACGCTTGTATGTATGCTCGTGTGTACTAACATCTCATGCAGGTACTCTCGTACTGACTCTGGGTTTCTGCCCACTCCTTGGCTAGTTGTCTAATGGTTCTAGACCTGTACCCTTATGGGTTTTCGTGGTAGCTACCGAGAGTGCACGTAGACCCTGAGCGTACTTTAGCCTCCGGGCTCTCGCCCACTATCTCGAAAGAGAAGTGCGCTCAGACTGTCAGGTCTTTCAGCTCTACCTGGTAGGCATGCTTAGCGCTCAGCGCTTTACCACTAGGTTCATCTAGGTGAGATGCTGTCAGATTTTCTACTCGCACTTTAAGTTGAGTCGTCTTAGTAACTCGCCAGGCGCTCTAGTGTTAAATACTGTTCACTATCCATACCTCTAGCTTGCTTAGCTCCGCTTAATTGTGCTCAGCTATTACTCTATCACTTACCATGTACATACTTGTTATGTTAACACTTGACATACACCTGTCTGCATCACTTAATGTTATCACCTGACACCTAACATGTTACTACTTGACACCTGCTCCTGTTATGTTATCTCTTATCACCTGTCCCCTGTTATGACATATAACATGACTTATCACTTGTCACCTGCCTAATATCACCATCAGGTCATGCTATCACCTAACATCCGGCATGACATACTTGACTCTTATAATTATCACGATAATGGGAATGATGACCTGACATCTTGATTACAACTTGATATATTTGAGTACAAACCTACTCCTGATGCACCTGCATTCTTGATATTCCTGGCTTGTTATTGCTCATTCTCAAAATCTGATAATTATCTAATAAACCATAAAATTGGACAACTTACATCGGGTCTGGGAAAACTTGCAGATATCAATACATGTTCGTGTTTACAGTGGTATTAGGTATGCTGTGCAACTAAACTTCCGGTCTGACCTGAGGGCCTCCAGGAGACTGAGGGGAGTGCTGGCTCCCTCGTTCCTGGTACCATCTTGATAAGGGCATCCTATAAGACCCTCCTGTAGGCCTTGCGGTCGGTTCCGTACGCCAGTAATGGAACACCCTGGACCATGGTCCCGGGTATGTACGAGACCCATTGTAAACATTGTTTGTTGATACCCCCGTTGTTTCCAATAACAATTTTGCTTTACTCAGATGTGGATATATGTGTGCTGGAACGCTAGTTCACATATCTGGACATCTAGGTAAGATGAGTAATAATAATAATAAAAGATGCTAACTATGTATCCGTTGTATGCTTTGCCGAGTATGCTTTCATCGAGTTTTACATCAGATTTCTGATTTATGATCATTACTATTTATACCTCCTTACATCCTGCTTTACGACTTATGTTCTATTTCACCAGTCTCCTGCTCTTCTTATCATACCATGAGTATTCCCTGCTGTAAGTTCACCTAGAGGGGGGGTGAATAGGTGATGGCTAATCTAATGGTCACTTAATGCCAAATAATGCGGAAACTAAAACTAATTATGACCTAATTAAATCTTTTACACTAAACACCACGTATAACCAAAGAGTGTTGTCGAATTCCCCGTGAAGGGCTCTGGACAAACTCCTCTAGATTCCCCTTGAATGGTTGAGGTGCCGCGTTGGCTCTCTTGGTTGAATACAAGTTTAGTCAACAATCCCAAGCAAGTATATCAATATGAGCACAAGGAATATCAAGCATATAAAGATGAGCACAATTTAAGCATGCAAGATAAGTAAGGGAGAGAGAGAAAGGCAATCACAAATACAAAGGGTTTGTTTCGAGGTTCGAGCACACTTGCTCTACATCCCCGCCTTCGACACACGACACACGAAGAATTTCCACTATGCAAGATCCCAATGGATCTCTCCTCGGTGCCGTGCCGCAACACCTACAAGCCCTCGGACTCCCTAGCCCTCCCGTACACACGCAAGCTCACTAGCTCGTCGAGGCCGCACATCAAACCACCGAGTTCACACAAGAACTCTAAACCACCGCGAACATACTTGTCCGCCTCCTCAAAGAACAAAGAAGAAATCTCTTGGTGATCTAAAACACTTTGATCACCAATTACAAACTCTCACAACACAATCCTATGGATAGATAAGGCAATGGATAGCTCAAGTGATTGTGAGAAAGGATTTAATCTATGGTGAAAAACTCAAGAAATCACTTTTACACTCTTGATAAAACTTTCCTTTTGATTGGAAATATTTGCTCTCAAATATGTGGAGAAAACTCTTTAATGGAGTGGAAAAACTGGCTCAAAGCTCTCCTCAAATCTTGGCTTAAAATAATGACAAGACCCTCAAATTTATAGGCCAAAAAAATATAGCCGTTGGGGTCTGTCAGGCCTGCCGGTCGACCCGCCCGGCCGACCCCGTAACGGTCAAAAATTCGACCGTTGGAGCCTCCGGTCGACCCGCCCGGTCGACCCAGAAGAACAGAGAGCACTGCTCTCAGTTCCGGTCGACCCGCCCACTGAACTGACAGACGTGCACGGTTCTGTGCCCGTCGGTCGACCCTTGCGGTCGACCTGCCCTTGGTTCCGGTCGACCCGCCCGGTCTACCGACCTCTGTGCAATGGGTTAACTTGGAGCACAGTTTTGAGGCCTAAAACGTTCGAATTTGGGAATAAGTATATAGGATGAAGTTGTAGATATTGAAGTCTTCTTTCTAATGCAACTTAAATCAAATCAATATCAATTCAGAATTGAAAGTTATCAAATAAATACTAAAAGGTATCAAATCAAAAACTGTAAACTGTTTTTAGAACAGGAACAGACTTCAACCCAATATTTGACATTCTTAACATTTAAATCAGAAAATGATTATTGAATATTAAATGTAGCTCTGAAAGTTATCTTTAAAATGCAATTTAAATCATGTTAATTGAATATAAGAATCAAAAGTTATGACTAGAAAACTAAAAGAATATCGAGCAGATCAGCAGAATGGTCGACCGCCCGGTCGACCGAGAAAACCCGAGAGTTCTAAAATGGTTTTGGTTAAAAACACATGTATATTTGAAACACCAAAAACCAAAACGGAATTTTTCTAGAACTAAAAATCTTTATGAAAACACATATAAATCAAGAGTGTGTGTGTGATATGAACTTGAGCAATCCACCAACTATTCTATCCTTTACTTTTTAACTAAAACAAAATCTCATAAAAACAAACCTAGATACAAGTCTTGATCTTGAAGTCTTCCCTTGAAGTCTTCTCATCTTCTTGACTTGGTTCAAGCTTGATCCAAAAGCTCCTTGGATCACACCGTACTAGCTCCAAATCTTGACATTTTATCCTTTGTTGAGCTATGCACCTACTAAGATCTTGATAATGAATCTGTCACTAATTAAACACAAGACATTAGTAAACATAACTTCATGAGTTGATCATCATCAAAACTAGGGTGATAGGCCTTTGGGCCAACAATCTCCCCCTTTTTGATGATGACAAAACTCATGAAGTTATATATGCATGGATTAAAGTAAAGCTTCAAGGAAGCTCCCCCTTAACTCATGCATAACAATTAAATAATAGATATGGCAATGAGGCACATGAATATGTATGCAAGTATGGAGATAAAACATGCAACAAGCATAAATCAAAATCTTTTCTCCTATTTGCAATACAAAAAGCATAAACATAAATCTTATTCAACCATGCATATAAACTCAAAATCTTTCTCCCCCTTTTTATCATTCATCAATAAAGGGGTCAAAGTAAAAACAAATCAAATTTTCTCCCCTTTTTGTTAAAAACAAAGAGATCAAGAAGGGGTAATACAAATCAATCAATAAATTTATATGCGATATACATTCATGAAGAGGAAGACGCTAAGTTAGCTTCCCTACACATATGCATTACATGAAGAAGGGATGACAAGCCCTAACTCACATAACACATATTATGTAATGCATAAGAGGAGATGTGAAGCTCCCCCTACACACGTATATTATATAAAGAAGAGTTGTCAAGCTCCTCAATTTATAATATACTCAACATGAATCTATATGTAAGAGAGATGTTAAGCTCTCCTTGCATATAGGAAATACAAATCAAGAATTTTGAATTTTCTTAATAAAACATATTTTGAGATATCAAGTAAACATATTTTTTTTATTTTGATATCAATTTTGAAAACATATTGCATAAGCTTTAAGAATTACCAATTGAAAGTTGAATTAAGCTTAGCATATACATTGTGTTTTAAGAACAATTGATTCACTCTCTTAAAACACAAAAGATCACATGTATGAAAAGATAATACCAATAGAAATTGATATAATTTAATTTGAAGCATTCATACATACAATCAAAATATGAGTATATAAAAATCATATACCAATTGAAAATATCTAATGATACCAATTGAAGAGTAAGCTTATCATATACTCTACCATATGAAGAATTTGCACTAGTTAATATGAAAATGTTTTAAAACTAGTACGGAATCCTTCAAGTAAGGAATAAAGCAAAAATGTTTTTCATGAAACACAAGTAAATCACATGGCACTAAAAACACTCTAATATCCATGAAGTCCATAAAATTTTCAAAAGAGGTGAGTGCACTAGTGTTATGTGGAACATGGTATCATGAAAATGTCAATAAAGCTCAATATTCCTTTAAATGAGAAAACATGAAAATCATCACAAATTTTTCATTCATTTTTTTAAAAAAATATATTTCAAGGTATATGTATGTTTTGACAACAAATAAGTATACATACATATCTCTTAAACACAATTGAGTCCATATAAATAGATTTGCATTAAAGGCAAATGACTCAAGAGGTATACATGTATATCTTAAAGTTTGGCAAAATACACATATACATAAAATGAAAAACACATGATCATGAATCAAATCCAAAAAGTGAGAATACAAGTTTAAAAAATGTATGTATCATCAAAACCAAGCAATACAAGCACATTTCAGGGGTTCAAATAAGCATTCAAGCACAAATATAAATAGATTTATTTGTGGCCCATGATATGTACAAGTATAAATCCTAGTGTTGACAAAGACTAACATTTAAACTAATATTCAAATCATAAAGCATCAAATCTTAAAAAAATAGGATCATGTGGATAATCTTGTAAATTAATAGAAGAATAGATAACTAGTTTAAATTAATTTTGAATAACTAGTTAAAGATCCTTCACATAACATCAAATCATATGTTTTTCATAAACATAACTAGACACACAAACATTTAAGCACTCATAGTCTATAAGGCTCAAAAATGATTTTAACAAAAGTGTGAGTGTTAAACGATCATGTAACTAGCATTTTATGAAAATAGTCATTGAAGCTCAAAAAGATCATAAGTCACATTTTTAACAAAACATAAAACTTCATTTTTCTTTCAAATAATTTCAAAGTATATGTATGGTATATCCAAAGCTAATAATATGCATACATATCCCATGTATAAAAGAGTCTATTAAATGTATTTGCATGAAAGCAAGAGACTCACGGGTATACATGTATATTTATTAGATTTGAATTTAAAATACATATACATGAAGTAAATCACTAAAATAGGCAAAACATGTATAAAAGAGAATCATCAAAACTAGTCTATACATATGCATATAGTGGATACAAATGAGCATGAAGTTCAAATATATGAGTCAATTGTAGTTCACTATTCATATATGTATAAATGCAAGTTTGACACATTCTACATCTAAGCATGTAAATACCACATGAAGCACACAAAAATAGGAACATGCTATATGATATATGAAATTAAAAGCATGTACATAAAAGTAGGAGTTTAGAGATTGTTACCAATACCAAAGCTCCTAACATGGTGGTTGTCCCACCAAAGCTCCTTGATAGTGATGCATCCCAAAAGTATGTCCATCATGTCCAAGTGCATCCACTACCAAGGCATCAATCCTCTCACGTCTTGTGAGAGCCCTCACCTACATCAAAAGTAAAAGGTGGGGGTTTTGGTACCCATATTTTATTGGGTCCTTTGGGGTTAGTCTTGTTGTAAGGCACCCAAAAATTCTTATTCTTAGCAAAATTAAAATGATCAAATCTATCATAACAATATTTTGCTAAATGGCCTTTGCGGCCACAATGTGTACATGTGTACACCTTAGTATGCTTATGTGTAGGAGTGTGATCATGTTGTACAACATAAGCAAATGCATGATGTGAATGTGCATGAACATGGGGAACTTGTTTCTTTTGAAACAAGGATTCCAATCTAGTATGGTTGAATGCGCAAGAGTTCAATGTTGAACTCAAATTATCCATTTTATTTTTCAAATTTTTAATCTCATTAGTTGTGGCATGTAAAGCATGATGAGATATGAAATCATTTTTCCTTTTCTTTTGTGAAACAAAATCTTTTTCTTTTCACAAATTTTTCTTTTTAAAGACTTATTTTCTTGAAAAACAACTTCTTTTTGTTTTTCCACCAAATAAATTTTATTTTTCAAAGTATTGTTTCCTTCACATAGATCATTCAATTTAGAAAGTAAGGAAACAATTTCATTTTTCAAAACCTCATTTTCTTTTTCAATGCATGCCATTTTATTTTCTAATGAATCTTTTTCTTTAAGAATGCAATCAAAATCTTTTTTCAAATTTTTATTATCTTTTTCTAAACATGCAATGTTACTTCTAAATGAATCATGTTCTTTATGCATGCAAGCAATGTTCTTTTTTAAATTTTATTTTTCTTTTTAAGCATGTCATATTTTTCAAGCACAAGTTGACAAAAGGTAGTAAGCTCATCATATGACATGACTTCATCATCGGATTCAGAGTTTACCTCAAGGGGGTTATCCCCTTGGACCATGTAGCATACGTTGGAGGTGTTGCTTCTAACGTCCGAATCGCTCCCGGCATAATATAGATCCTTTTCGCCAAGGGAGTGATGATGTTCCAAGCTACAAAAGCCGATTCAACATTAGAAACCCTAGATAAATAATCATCATTTAGGGTTGATTTTAAAGCATGAATGGCTTTAGCATTAGCCTCAAAGTACTTGCTATTATTAACATATGAATCATTAGTAGTAGCAAGATAAATGAATGCCTAAGGCCTTGAGGTACAATGACATCTTAACCTTCCAAATTTGGATGTTAAGAATGTCAAAAGTGGGTGGTGACATGAAGTCCATGGTGTGTGTACAAAATATGTGATTAGCCTAAAAATGAGGATCTTTAACTCTAGGTTGTTAGACTCAAATCAGAGTACCAAGCTCTGATACCAATTGTAAGTTCACCTAGAGGGGGGGGGTGAATAGGTGATGGCTAATCTAATGGTCACTTAATGCCAAATAATGCGGAAACTAAAACTAATTATGACCTAATTAAATCTTTTACACTAAACACCACGTATAACCAAAGAGTGTTGCCGAATTCCCCGTGAAGGGCTCTGGACAAACTCCTCTAGATTCCCCTTGAATGGGTTGAGGTGCCGCGTTGGCTCTCTTGGTTGAATACAAGTGTTAGTCAACAATCCCAAGCAAGTATATCAATATGAGCACAAGGAATATCAAGCATATAAAGATGAGCACAATTTAAGCATGCAAGATATAAGTAAGGGAGAGAGAGAAAAGGCAATCGCAAACACAAAGGGTTTGTTTCGAGGTTCGAGCACACTTGCTCTATATCCCCGCCTTCGACACACGAAGGATTTCCACTATGCAAGATCCCAATGGATCTCTCCTCGGTGTCGCAAACACCTACAAGCCCTCTGACTCCCTAGTCCCGTACACACGCAAGCTCACTAGCTTGCCGAGGCCGCACCTCAAACCACCGAGTTCACACAAGAACTCTAAACCACCGCGAACACACTTGTCTGCCTCCTCAAAGAACAAAGAAGAAATCTCTTGGTGATCTAAAACACTTTGATCACCAATTACAAACTCTCACAACACAATCCTATGGATAGATAAGGTAATGGATAGCTCAAGTGATTGTGAGAAAGCAAAGATTGAATCTATGGTGAAAAACTCAAGAAATCACTTTTACACTCTTGATAAAACTTTCCTTTTGATTGGAAATATTTGCTCTCAAATATGTGGAGAAAACTCTTTTAATGGAGTGAGAAAAACTGGCTCAAAGCTCTCCTCAAATCTTGGCTTAAAATAATGACAAGACCCTTAAATTTATAGGCCAGAAAAATATAGCCGTTGGGGTCTGTCAGGCCTGCCGGTCGACCCGGCCGGGTCGACCCGTAACGGTCAAAAATCCGACCGTTGGAGCCTCCGGTCGACCCACCCAGTCGACCCAGAAGAACAGAGAGCACTGCTCTCAGTTCCGGTCGACCCGCCCGGTCGACCCGCCCACTGAATTGACAGACGTGCACGGTTCTGTGCACGTCGTTCGACCCTTGCGGTCGACCTGCCCTTGGTTCCGGTCGACCCGCCCGGTCTACCGACCTCTGTGCAATGGGTAACTTGGAGCACAGTTTTGAGGTCTAAAACATTCGAATTTGGGAATAATTATATAGGATGAAGTTGTCGATATTGAAGTCTTCTTTCTAATGCAGCTTAAATCAAATCAATATCAATTCAGAATTGAAAGTTATAAATAAAATACTAAAAGGTATCAAATCAGAAACTGTAAACTGTTTTTAGAACAGGAACAGACTTCAACCCAATATTTGACATTCTTAACATATAAATCAGAAATGATTATTGAATATTAAATGTAGCTCTGAAAGTTATCTTTAAAATGCAATTTAAGTCATGTTAATTGAATATAAGAATCAAAAGTTATGACTAGAAAACTAAAAGAATGTCGAGCAGATCAGCAGAATGGTCGACCGAGAAAACCCGAGAGTTCTAAAATGGTTTTGGTTAAAACACATGTATATTTGAAACACCAAAAACCAAAACGGTATTTTTCTAGAACTAAAAATCTTTTATGAAAACACATATAAATCAAGAGTGTGTGTGTGATATGAACTTGAGCAATCCACCAACTATTCTATCCTTTACATTTTAACTAAAACAAAATCTTATAAAAACAAACCTAGACACAAGTCTTGATCTTGAAGTCTTCCCTTGAAGTCTTCTCATCTTCTTGACTTGGTCCAACCTTGATCTAAAAGCTCCTTGGATCACACCGTGCTAGCTCCAAATCTTGACATTTTATCCTTTGTTGAGCTATGCACCTACTAAGATCTTGATAATGAATCTGTCACTAATTAAACACAGATCATTAGTAAACATAACTTCATGAGTTGATCATCATCAAAAACTAGGGTGATAGGCCTTTGGGCCAACACCTGCTTGATATCACTTGCTATAAATCTACTTGCTCCTGTATGCTTGTGCTCACGACACGGCTTTCAATACATGTTTATAATTCGAATTTATCATACACATGTGCTTATCTTCGCACGCCACTTGGCATTAGCATCACCACTTGCTAGGGAGTGCTAACTCCCCTGGATCCTCATGTCCAGGTCTCAGAGCTTGGAGCTTATGGATTCTCCCAGTTACTTACCAGAGAGGGGCAGCGGTAGCGTGGATCATCGACAGACCATCCTGAGCTCTATTCTTCCAGGCCCCCCTGCACGTCTCTTAAAATTTTCTTCTGTAACTCGTGAGCGCCAATTGTATTGTTCATACTTGTACATCTCTTTGTATTCTCGTATTTGCGCCTATCAGTGATGTAATATTCTTGTACTATTGTGTCACATCTGGTGATAACTTTGTAACTGTACCCATATGTTGGAATGTATAATGCACCACGTGCTTCTGTACTCTGATTCTTGCCTCTGCTTAGTGTATATACGTGAGAGTATTTCTGACTTGCGTATATACGTCGCAGTAACGTCTCCGTACTCGCGGGATCGGGGCGTTACAATTCTAAATGGGATAGGACCTATCACCGTTAACTGAACATGATAATAATGTATTTTAATACTTCTGAAATTTGTTCGATCTCTCTCTCTCTCTCTCTCTCTCTCTCTCTCTCTCTCTCTCTCTCGAGAAGGTTACGACTGCCTAATTAGTAGAGTAGTAATTCCAAAGCCTTACCCTTACTGTGATGTTCCCTAAACCCTAAACCCTAACTTAAACTCTAAACACTAATCCTAACCTAAACCTAGTGCTAATTACAATATACAACTAATTAACATATTTACTGTTTGTTGTGTAATAGTGCCTATCTTTCAGTAAACAATGAAGTGGGATAGGAGTTAGGTACACTTGTAAAAATAAACATAAAATACAGACAAAGATGTGAAGGGTTGTAGAATTGGCTTTTGGTCATTTCGCCATTAATGATAAAATAAGTTGTCCGTGTATGGATTATAAGAACAAAAAATACTCGACAAGGACAACGTGACGTTTCATTTACTAACTAAGGGGTGGTATCAAGATTATGTTCGTTTTGAGCGGTGGAATCTGCATATTGAACCAAGAAACATCCCCCATCAGATAGAAATGACAGTGATGATCAGGGCCTGGCGATGGTGTCGACTATGGTGGTGTTGATTATCACGGTCTTTTATATTTACTTTTACATAATCCGGTCGACAAGGGCTCCAGTGATCCGACCAACGATGACCCAACTGATGCTCCTTCTATTTTCATGAGAAGGTTAAATAATTACAAACTCTATTATACCAAGATGTAAGAACTAATATAGACTATCGTTCTTAATAGACTTGTACCTCATCAAATCAAGGGGAAAGATCTTGTTATTATGATCTTGTTATGTTTAAGTTTCAGTTATTGATCAAGATCTTTGTTGATGTTTAGCTTCACTAAAAGACTCAAAATCAAGTTTGAAGCTAACACGTGGTGATTCATAGAACATATCTAGTACTCAAGATGGAGTCTAGCTCGAAGAATCAAGTTTGATCAAGTCTACATGAAGAAAAAGATCTACAAGAAAACTTGTGTTTATAGTTTGCGAGTTTAGATCTTGTGTCAAGTATAGATTTGTTTTGATTACTCAAGCTCACGAATACACAAGTTTGTTGATTGGTTTTTCAAGTACAAAAGATTTGGTTTTCAGCTTAACCATTTTTGGTTTAACAATTTGTGTTTATATGGTTTTCATTTCAAAGAAATAAGTTTTTATAGTTTGGACTATGTGTTGGATTCTATCCACACATATTAGAGTTTTACATGTTCAAAAAAACTTATTTGATGAGTTTTGGGTTTCAGTTTAACAAGTTTATAATTTGATATCAAGAGTTGAATTTCATCAAAAACAAGTTATATTGTCTTACATGTGTATTGGATTCTATCCATACATATTGGTGCTTCAAATATGTTTGAACAACTTGATTTTGTATTTATGGAGTTTTAGAAAAACTAGTTTTTATTTAAAAGTTTAGTTTTTAGAAAATATGATTTTAGTTTCTAAATTGAAACTCTTCATTTCAAATACAAGTTCACATGTTTATAATATGTTGTGAAATTTTATCACACGTATTTATACTCTATTGTATTTAGTGAACTTATTTTTGTGGAATTTATTGAAATTTATTAGAATATATTTAGATTTAAAAAGATGTTTAAATATTTCAAAATTTGGGTTTCTGGGCTATTGCCGGTCGATCGTGCGGTCGACTGATAGCACTGACGGTTGACTGCACGATCGACCGTGTACCAATGTGCACATCCCTTGAGAGCTGGAGCTCGGTCGACCGATAGAAGAGCTCAGCGGACCAACCAGTTGACCAACATACTCTATTATGCTCTCGGGTTTTCTCGCTCGACTGGCAGACCCAATGGTCAAAAATATGACTGTCACGTCCTGCTTCCCAAAATACGCGGAAACGGAGTCACGACGAGAGTTGGCGACGTATATACGCGAGGAAAATACCTACACATATATACGCTAAGCCTAAAGTAACCTGAACAAGCTATAAATCTCTACTATAAATCACTGCAATAATACATATAAAGTATAACACAATGATAGCAGATGAATAACGGAAAGAAAAATGGCAACTGAATGCGATAAAAGATAGAATCATGAAATAACAGGGACAGAATAACAGGCTAAATGTGATATGCGAAAATAAGGAATAATAGCAGGAACAGAAAATGAAAAAGTACCAGAATCAGAGGAAGAGGACCCAAGCTCCTCGCATTATGGACGGTCTCATCGAACACCTGCACATTAGAACAATCGTCCAATATCTGGACGTGCAAATCCAGGGTCGTCAGAACGCGACCATGGTGAGTGTGTGTGTAAAGGGGAAAAAACTCGTGCAGAAGAAACAATGTGCATAAATAATAATCAAAACAACTGCAAATATAAGAGACCATATAACAAATAAATAACAGAACTGTAATAAACATGATAACAACCCGAATAAAGATAGGCAACAACTGATCAATAGTAAGCAAGCAACTGATGTCACAATAGGTAATCTATCACATGTCACTAGGCTGGTATCCAAGTCTGGTCACAAGTCTGGTCCTGGTTACAATCATGTGGTACTGGTTACAATCATGTATCTATCATAGTGATCTATATGTACAATCAGATGATTACGATCAGTCACAATGCATTTACAGTTCATTATCATTTATTATGTCAGCGAACACCAATTGCCACCTGTAATAGACGCATCCCATACTACGCCTACTACACGTGTCAATCAGGGTCCTAAGTTATTGAAATTAACAGAAGAGACATTGTCCATGCTTTAGGTGGGTCCCGTGCATACCCGGGACCACGGCCTCAGTTTCCTGGCGCTGAACCAGGCCGTACCGCTAGGTACTCATTAACAGTAACAGTAACAGTAACAGTAATCTCACTGTGAAAATAGTGGAACAGTAACAGTACAGATGGGATGTCAGTCATCCCCCAGGACCCCTGCAGTGGAACCCTCAGTCGGCTGCGCAACCTGTATCCTAGGTCCACCCAAAATACAGACGCTGTCTCCTCCATCAATTTTCCCAATCCCAGTGTAAGTTGTCTTTTTACATTATTATTTATTCAATTCAGTTAAACCAGTCAATGTCCATATTATCTAGAACACTGGGACGATATGGTGACAGTAACAATAACAGTACAGTAACAGTCAATCAGTAATCGTATACACGGTGAACAATATCAGTAATAGTGAACAGTAACAGTAACCGTGTATACGATGAACAATAGAACTGTACCGGGGTTACGGTCAAACAATCATTTCCCAGTAACATGAATAATAAGTTATCAGTTAGGTATTATGCATGACTAGTCAAGTTCAGCTCACTGATATCCAATTAATTCTCACCTGTCTTATCATCAAAAGATAATCAAATCTATTAATGAACTGATAACTGCTATCTGGTAACCCTGAGTACAAGATCACTGATATCGACTAGGTCACTATCACAATAACTAAATCTCTATCAACTGAAGTAATCCAGTCTCTAACATCATAACAAGTATACATCAACCTCTGAATGAATCATTATTTAAGTTGTTAACAGAGAAAGAATAACAAGTCTGGAAGTCCTCTACATAAAATATATCATCTGTCCTCTATAACTCTAGTTCAGTCCAAATCACAGTCCAATAGTTACTTGATCATCAAGTATCAATACACATCGAGAAAATCAGATACAACAATTGTCATTTCCAACATATATCAATAATCAAGCTCAGCTCTCTCACTCTAACAATCTAATCTGATTCCCAAGTCTTCACAATCACCACT
>JAVJIF010000945.1:0-48986 GCA_038442645.1 Agave tequilana
AGAGAGAGAGAGAGAGAGAGAGTGTTGGGTGGAGGAGGAGGAGGGAGTTGAGAGGGAGAAGAGAGTTAGGGTTTGGGTGTTTTTGGAGAGCTCTGAATTTTTACAGAGAAGAAAGAAATTTCTCCTCTCAGATTCTCACGTAAGAGGAGGTCATTTAGCAAAAAGGCCCTTAACAACTTAATCCTTGCAATTATCAACTCCCCTCAAGTCTTGCCACTTGGCCAAGGCTAGGATCAAGTTGATCCTAGCCTTACACCTCACCCATCCATGCTACCTAACTCATTCCACTAACTAAAAAAAAAAAGAAATCCAAAGTACCAATACATAGTATTTGTTTTAGGTATTTTCTAATTGGAATACTATAGGATATACCTAAAATTGAGATATCTTGGATATTTCCCATATACTCTAAATATCATCTTTATGTTGGCATAAAAAAATACCTATATATATTTTCTATATATACAATTTATGCCACAAATCAAAAATGAAAATAACTCATACAAATAAAGTATTAATTCTTTGGTCATCTCTATTATTATTGGTATTAAGAATGAGAAAAAAAAATTCTTTTCTTTTAACCGATGCCTAAAATCATAAGGAAGTAATACTTACTAAATAATAAAAAAATTTGGGCTGTTACATTTCTACCCCCTTAGGGAAGCTTCGACCCCGAAGCTCGACATACCTTGGAAAAATTGTGGATAGGTAGATCGCATATCCTCCTCTGGTTCCCAGGTAGTCTCTTCGATTTCCTGGCTTCTCCATAATATCTTTACTAACGGAATAGTTTTGTTCCGCAAAACCTTCTCTTTACGGTCCAAGACTTGCACTGGCTCCACCGTATATGATAAATCTTCTTGGAGTTGCAGTGGTGAGTAACTAAGAACATGATTGGGGTCTGGTATGTATTTCCTTAATTGTGACACATGGAATACATTATGCATCTTTTCCAATTCCGGTGGTAATGCTAACCGGTAAGCCAGAGGTCCAATTCTTTCCAATATTTCAAAAGGACCGATGAAACGGGGGTCTAACTTATTCCGTTTACTAACCCGTATTACTCTTCTCATTGGTGATATCTTCAAGAAAACTTTGTCACCTATAGCAAATTCCAAGGGTCTTCGGCGCCGATCTGCATATGTTTTCTGTCTACTTTGGGCCGCTTTCATCCTCTTTCTAATTACCCGGATTTTCTCAGTTGTATCTACCACTATATCTGCTCCGAATAATGTTCGATCTCCTATCTCTTCCCAACAGATCGGAGATCTACACTTCCTACCGTACAAGGCTTCAAATGGTGGCATTCCAATAGTAGATTGATAACTATTGTTGTATGCAAACTCTGCTAAGGGTAGGTATTTTTCCCAATTACCTCCGAAATCCAATACACATGCTCTCAGCATATCTTCAAGTATTTGTATAGTTCTTTCTGATTGTCCGTCGGTTTGCGGATGAGCCGCTGTACTTGGATGAAGTTTAGTACCCAAAGCCTGGGATAGGCTGATCCATAGTCTTGACTGAAATCGAGGGTCCCGATCTGACACAATAGTCTCAGGTACTCCATGAATTCTGATTATTTCCGGAGGTAGATTTGGGCTAATCTGTCCATTGAATAGTTTATCCGAATGGGTAAGAAATGGGCGGACTTTGTGAGTCGGTCTATTATCTACCTATCACACATACATATCCTTGAGGGGTTTTGGAATCCTGTAACAAAATCCATAGTAATATTGCTCCACTTCCATTCAGGAATTTGTAACGGCATAAGGAGTCCCGGAGGCTTCTTGTGTTCCGCTTTGACTTGTTGGCATATCAGGCATCTTTGTACAAATTTAGCTATATCCTTCTTCATTCCTCCCACCAAAAATTTGATCTTAAATCTTGGTACATCTTGGTTGCTCCCGGATGTGCAGTGTAAGGAGTACAATGTGCTTCAGTCATAATTCGCTCTTTGAGCTTAAAATCTGAAGGTATATAGATTCGGCCTCCTTTTCTTAGCAAGTCCTTAACAATGGAAAAATCTTGAGCTTCACCCCATTGCACTCCTTCCACAATTCTAATTACTTGATCATCTTTTAGTTGAGCTTCCTTTATCTCTTTGTGGAGGTCAAAATCAATGCTAACTTGACTTACCTGCACCACTCCTTCTCGAGTTTCCTTCACCAAGATTTCCAATTGCAGCCGCTCTATATCTTTTAATAAATCACCTCGTTGTGTTAGTAACACTGCTACAGATCCTCCCGACTTTCTACTAAGGGCATCTGCTACAACATTGGCCTTTCCGGGGTGATAATGAATAGCCAAGTCGTAGTCTTTCATTAACTCCAACCATCTTCTTTGTCGCATATTCAGCTCCTTTTGGGTAAAGATATACTTTAAACTCTTATGATCTGCATATATATCACATGATACTCCATACAGATAATGTCGCCATATTTTCAAGGCAAAGATGACGGCGGCTAGTTCAAGATCATGTGTAGGATAATTCTTCTCATGATTCCTTAGTTGTCTAGAAGCATATGCAATTACCCTGCCATGCTGCATCAATACACACCCTAGCCCTGACTTTGACGCATCACTGTAAATAACATAGTCTTCAGTTCCAGAGGGCATGGCCAGGACTGGGGCTGATGTTAGTTTATCCTTTAACTCCTGAAAACTTCTTTCCTGATTATCTCCCAATAGAATTTGAGTCCTTTCTTGGTTAATTGTGACAAGGATGCCGCAATTTTGGAGAATCCCTCCATAAACCTCCGGTAATACCCAGCCAATCCCAGAAAACTCCGCACTTCAGTGACATTGGTAGGTCGAGGCCATTCTTTAATTGCTTCGATCTTAGCAGGATCCACTGATATTCCTTCTTTACTTATGATGTGACCCAAAAATCCAACCTTATCCAGCCAGAATTCACACTTTTTAAGTTTTGCATAAAGTTGGTTCTCTCTCAACAATTGTAAAATTACCCTTAAATGACTTTTATGCTCCTCTTTGCTTTTAGAGTAGATTAGAATATCATCTATAAAGACCACCACAAATTGATCTAGATATGGTTGGAAGATCCTATTCATCAGATCCATAAATGCTGCTGGAGCATTGGTCAAACCAAATGGCATCACTAAGAACTCATAGTGACCATATCTAGACCGAAAGGCTGTTTTAGAAACATCTTCTGGCTTAATTTTTAATTGATGGTATCCAGATCTCAGATCTATTTTGGAAAATATACTGGCACCCTGAAGTTGGTCAAAAAGATCATCAATCCTTGGCAGTGGATACCGATTCTTGATAGTGACCTTGTTCAACTCACGGTAGTCTATACACAGCCTCATGCTCCCATCTTTCTTCTTAACAAATAACACAGGAGCACCCCAAAGTGATACACTCGGCCGAATAAATCCCAGACTTAGTAACTCTTACAGCTGGTCCTTCAATTCTTTTATTTTTTGCGGGCGCCATCCTATACGGTGCCTTGGATATGGGACTTGTCCCTGGTAGAAGATTAATGGAAAAATCTACCTCCCTATCTGGGGGTAAACCGGGTAGGTCCTCCGGAAATACATCCAGATATTCCTTCACAACTTCAATGTTTTCAACTTTCATTATCTTGTCTTCACTTATAACAGTTGCCAGAAATCCTTGACATCCTTGCCTTAATAGCTTAGTGGCCTTCACAGCTGAAATGATTGGAGTGCAAATCTTACCATTCATCCCTTCATAGACTCTTTCTGGAGCTCCTTCTAACTTAAATATTATTCTCTTCTGGTGACAATCTACATGAGCTCGATATGTTGACAACCAATCCATTCCCAGGATGATGTCAAATTCCATCTCTCCTAATTTAATCAAGTCTGCATGTGTTTTCATTTCTCCTATAATGATTTCACACTCCTTATAATATTCACTAGTGGTCACACTCGCGCTTACTGGAGTTGACACCACTAGTTGATAGTTCATAGGTTCAGAATTCTTGTTAATCATTGCAGCAAATGATGAAGAAATAAATGAATGGGTAGCACCAGGGTCAAATAATACTCGAGCAATATTTTTAGATATACAGACGGTACCTTCCACCACTGCATTGGATGCCCTAGCTTCCTGTGGAGTTATTGCGTTCATTCTTCCTTGAGCTCTGGGTTGTTGCACCGACGCTTGCGTCGTGGCTGAGTGAGTCCTGTTGACAGGTTGTCGAAAGGCGGTAGCTTGTCTTCCTGTTGTTGGGGCAATGCCCATGGTCGACCTCCCTGTTCCCCTACTAGCTCCTGAATATCCATGCAGGATTGGGCAGTCTCTCCTCATATGACCCATTTTACTACAAGCAAAACATTGCTTACCAACAGAGCAACTGCCAGTGTGATTCCTATTGCACCTGGGACACCATTGGCTTCCCACAAAGTTGGAGTGTGGAGATGGCATTGGTAATTCTGAATGGGAAAATCCCCTCTTCTTGGCCACGAGTTCCCTCTGGTCCCTTGGGCCGGCATAAAAGAAGATCCGGTACCTCTGTCAGACCTTACCGGATGAGCTCCAAAGTTTGGCGCATAAGCATACCGGGGGCGCTTCATAAAAGGCGGTTCCCTGGTCCTTGCCTCCTGGCTCTCTTGCATGTCGCTTTCAATTTCCAGGGCCTTCTCTACTGCTTGGCTATAGATCTGTAATTGGAAAGGAATCAGTTTACTCCTGATTTCCGGCCTCAAACCCCTAACAAATCTTTTTTCTCTATCTTCCTCTTCAGACACCAATTTCTCCGCATATCTAGACAGTTGGGTGAATTTGGCCTCATATTGACTCACAGTCAACTGGTCCTGCTTTAGATCTTGGAATTCCATCGCTAGCCTGTCCTTCACCATTCCTGGTATATACTTTTCATTGAACTTCATAACTAAGAAGTTTCAAGAAATTTCTTTCCCTATGGTCCTAGCTCCTCCTTTGATCATCTCCCACCAGCGCTCGGCTTCTCCTTGGAACATAAAGGATGTGAGAGATACCTGTTGATTTTCCGTGCACTCCATAACATCAAGTATTTTCTCAATTTGACGGAGCCATTCTTCGGCTTGTATTGGATCAACTCCTCCTTTAAATGCTGGTGGGCTTAACTTTTGAAATTGTTCCAGGGCTCTTCGAGGGTTGTTAACATTTGCCAGTTGCAACAGCCAATCTGGTATTCTATCTGGAATTCTCCGATTGGCGTTAGATTGTTCATTTAGGAATCCTTGACTTGCTGAGGGATGGACGCTCCCGATTGCACTATGCAATGGGACGTCGCCCTCCGAGTTGGCCTCGGATGGAGGAAAATTTAAGTCCATTTAATACCTTAAAGAATAGTCGAACTTAATCAATGACAACTCAATAATAACAAGGAGAATAGTTCAAAAAAAAAACAAAACACTGATTTCATTTATGTACAACCTATTTTCATGGCAACATTTACATTAGCATGACTACGTTCATTTAAAACATACAAATGCAGTCATAAAAGGGATACATTGTTCATACATATAGCTATTGACAACCTCTTTCTTTACAAAACAAAATATCCATTCATGTAAGTCCACATTCATTTTCTTCAAAAACAAAAACAACAAAAACAAAAATGCCACCCCTCTAGACTCCTATCATGGGGTTATGTTAGAACCCGAGGAGCTTTCCTCCCTGTTGTCTCCTCCAGATTCATCTTTCATATTGTTTTCCTCTTCTTCGGGATCTTCTTCTCCCTTATTTAACTCCTCTGGATCATCCTCTTCAGGATCTACCTCCTCAGGATCTTCTTCTTCTTCAAGATTTTCTTCCTCAGAATCCTCTCCTTCTTCTTCTAGGACAGTATCATACTCACATCTCTAATTCTCATTATCATCATAGAGATCCATATCTTCCACCCAACTGGAATCCTACCAAATACCTCCAAAGAAAAACTTTCTTCAGGATTCATCTCATTGCTAGGCAGTATTCCCATGTCCACGGTTGTTGGTGCATTCCTTATGGCACTTTCTGCCTCACTGATTTCATCTCTATTATCTTGTTCTAAGCGAACCCCTGTATCTTTACTGTCTGGGGGACTTCCCAGAATGATAGCTGGATTGGTCTCATCTGACTCAAAATCCCAATCCATCTGGTCTGCAATCCAACTCAAACTTTCCGACTCCGGATTGTCGGATGACGATCCCGTCATCTCAGAATCTCCCATCTGTATAAGTAAGAGATTCACATTAGACAATTTGTCTTCCAATTCTTCCCAAATAATAACTTGCAATATATATAACAATACATGATAGAAAATTTTTACTTCTTTAACCATGCCGATCTTCATAATTTTTCTTTGGGTGAAACTACCCTGGCACTCGGTTTAACCCTGTCTTGTGTGATATTTTAATTGTTCTCTCTTTTGCAGTGTCCCATACCACTGAAATTCCACACAGAAGGGCCCGCACCCTTTGCAGGATCCATTTTAATTAAGGTATGCGGGTACCCAAATTCAAACGTAGAGAACAGTTAAATATCATACCTTTCGGGGTCAAACTACCCTAAGATTCTACTATCCCTCCTATACCCCTTTCTATTTTACCCAAACATACATACAGACTTCACATGCTTACCTAGCCAGTCCTGTATGCTACATCTATCTAGGCTAACCTTGCCTAAACCACGCTCTGATACCAACTGTAACGGTCCCAGCTTCTAATAAGCAAGATTAGATCCATAACCCGTATTTATTCTCAATCCTTTATTCAATTCCAAACTCTAGAAAATTTCGGCAGCATCTCCTTTAAAATGTTAACTTTATTCACATACAAAAATATATATTTTGGCTCCAAGGCCTACTTATATCCACAAGAATTTCGGCCACATGACCTACTTATCACAAAAATATAGAAGATCCCAACAATGTACATATACCATGTCTTCTTCTTTATAACCATCAAGGCATCCATAAACCACATAATCATACCAACATGATCCCAATTCTTGACTTCACCAACATATCCTGAATTACAACTATTACAAAAAATTACATATTATGGTAGCACCATAGCACATTCAATTAGGTACTGCTTACATGTAGCATAATTACATATACATAGTGAACAAAATAGGGTTTTATGAAACATATGTCATCCTGCTCATGACTACTCCATGTTACATTATGCTTTTACCTTTATCCAGACCTGAAAAGAAAAAGAATTGAAAGGAATGAGCTCGACGGCTCAGCGAGTAAATTTAATAAACACTTGTGAATGACAATATGATATAATGCCACAACATACCCTGAGGAGTCCAAGAAAAATTTACATGAACATAGATAGAATCTCTTCCCTTATGATTTAAAGGTTCTCTTCAAGAATGTACAAGAGTGAGGTCTTTGCTTGATCCCTCTCAAGAAAGTCTCTATATAACATGTTCTTAACTCGCCCAAACCTTAACTATATAATGTTCTCTTCCAATTACTTACCGATAACACAATAATTTATTTTTATTACTTACTAGGGTACATTCATACATCCCCCTAATCATATGGTATTACTTTTCCCCGTCTTCTTCCCCTACCGGCTCGCGCCCGGCCCCTTCCTCCTAGAATTTCGACTAAGACTCATATATATATATATATATATATATATATATATATATATATATATATATATATTATATATATATATATATATATATATATATATATATATATATATATATAGCATATGAAATAATATACATCTTCAAGCAATGTATATACATGATTCCCATGAACCCCGCCTTCTTCCTCCTACCGGCTCCCGCCCGGCCCCTTCCTCCTTACGTTAATAAACAATAAGCATTACCATAACTCACCGTCTTTCCCCCCTCCTACCGGCTCCCGCCGGCCCCTTCCTCCTCTTAAAAGACATACATAGATATTCGATCATAACAACATATAAATTCTACAAGCAACCCACGCATATATTGCATGACAAAAATATACCATGGCGTAGGTTACATAATTAACATGTTATGGCAAAATCACAAAATCGACATGCTCACATGTCATCAATATTTTTAATCATGCAATTACAAGTGTATTACTATAGTAAGTAGTACAAAGTAATTCATGTGGGATTACCAAGGTATTATAATTAGTGACTTAAGCATTTCACATACATAGCTTGTAACATAACTACTAGCGCACCCTTACATTCTAGTACACACCCATCACCACTCCCTTTACTTATACTACTTAACTTAACTCAAATTGTTACGAACACATAACACAATAATTTATACAACTACCTTCTAATAAAATAATTGTGGCACCCATTTCCATGTAAAATTAATTTACATGCCACTCTACACTAATCTAATTTACTTTCCCAAAAATCCCTCTTAGTCTCATACAACAATTACATGAATTAAATTCGTGAATTTGGTATATAAAGTGAGTATGTAAATTTACTCACCTCGATATATGGATTCCCACTTATGATTTGATCAATCCTTTCTTAATCAAAACCTAGCAAAAGAAAACAAGGGCACATCTTGGTTATAAAATGATTCATAAGGAGGAAAGAATTAGTAAGGTAACAAATCTTACCTTTAACCTAAATTGGTTTTCAGAAATTTGGGGTTTTTTCCCTTTTTGGAACCAATTTTCAGAATTTAGGCTTGATTATTTCCTTCAAAATCACCTAAAAACCGAATCTTGGCCAAACAAGATCCCCCCTTCCTCCTACCAGGCCACTTGCGGCCTGGTACCGCCTTCGCGCGGCCGTGCGCGCCCGTGCGCGGCTGCGCGCGGCCCCTCCGCGTGGCTGCGCGCGGCCCCCTGGTGGCGCGCGGCGGTGTCTCCCCTCCTGGCTTCGGCTGGGAGGGTGAAGAGAGAGAGAGAGAGAGAGAGAGAGAGAGAGTGTTGGGTGGAGGAGGAGGAGGGAGTTTGAGAGGGAGAAGAGAGTTAGGGTTTGGGTGTTTTTGGAGAGCTCTGAATTTTTACAGAGAAGAAGAGAAATTTCTCCTCTCAGATTCTCACGTAAGAGGAGGTCATTTAGCAAAAAGGCCCTTAACAACTTAATCCTTGCAATTATCAACTCCCCTCAAGTCTTGCCACTTGGCCGAGGCTAGGATCAAGTTGATCCTAGCCTTACACCTCACCCATCCATGCTACCTAACTCATTCCACTAACTAAAAAAAAATAAAGAAATCCAAAGTACCAATACATAGTATTTTTTTTAGGTATTTTCTAATTGGAAATACTATAGGATATACCTAAAATTGAGATATCTTGGATATTTTACCATATACTCTAAATATCATCTTTATGTTGGCATAAAAAAATACCTATATATATTTTCTATATATACAATTTATGCCACAAATCAAAAATGAAAATAACTCATACAAATAAAGTATTAATTCTTTGGTCATCTCTATTATTATTGGTATTAAGAATGAGAAAAAAAATTTCTTTTCTTTTAACCGATGCCTAAAATCATAAGGAAGTAATACTTACTAAATAATAAAAAATTTGGGCTGTTACAGGTGGAGAAAGAGTCCCCAGCGGAGTGACCATCTTTTTTTCTATTAAAAAGTTTGTTTTGTTTTTGAAAACTTAAAAGAGAAGAAACATAAGTAATTTAAACAGAAAATTACAAGTAAGAATCTTTTACAAAAATTGATTCTGAGAATGTTTGCCGATAGAAGTCTAATCAGTGTCTGATTACTTTGTCCCGTTGATGATGAACCAATAAGGTTCCAATCTGCTGGTAGGAATTTCTTCTCACCTGGTTCAAAAAATCCTTTAAGTTGAAAGATTAGGATGTTAGAACTTTGTACTAATCCTTAAGGATGAGGAAAAGATTCTCCCAGTGCTCTTGGAAAGCAAGAAGTAGCTTCTTTTTTACCTCTTGTACGCGTTGACTCTGCGTCCTTACCTCTATCTCTCCTACCTTAGCCTATTGGTGGGCTATTTACAAGTTCAAAAGGGGTAAGCATCCCCTAAAAATCACAAAAACTATTAAATAAGGCAACAGATAGCCCATAACGCTTGTCCAGCTAGGTTAAAATAGCCTCTGGTGAGGTTAAAATAGCCTTCAGCGAGGCTAGCCAGTAGCTGTTGCCTTAGAAGAGTTATTATCTCCTTGATATCTCCTCTTAATGAGAGATTTTAATGGGTGTAATCACCCATTAAAAGAAGCAGTCAATCCCACTAAATTAGTAAGAGAAAAACTAGTGAAAGTTATTAAATGAGGCTGGAAATAGCCTGTAACACCTGTCCAGCGAGGCTAAAATAGCCTTCCGGTGAGGCTACACTAGCTTCCGGCGAAGCTAGCCAATAGCCGCTGCCTTTAGGGGAATTGTGATCTCCTTGATTATCATCTCATAATGGGAGATATTATTGGGATATAACCGCCCATTAAAAGAGGCAATCCACCCCACTAAGTTAATGAGGGCTTAAATCCATAATCCTAAGGGAAATGAAAAGGTCAAAAGACTTGCAGCGTCGCTTGTTCGGTGACGTTAAGCTTGTAGCGAAGCTAAGCTCTTAACTTTTGGTGAAGCTAGCCAGTTTTGCGAAGTTAGCCCATTGGGCTAAAATGACGCCAGTTCGGCATGCTAAGAACAGGCGACGCTAACTTGTAGAGAAGCTAAAATTGTGACAAAGCTAAGCTTCTAGTTTCTGGCGAAGCTAGTCAGTTTGAAGTTAGCCAATTGCCTGATATGACGCCTGTTCGACGGCGACGCTAAGCTTGCAACGAAGCTAATCTTGCAGCGAAGCTAAGCTTCTAGCTTTTTGTAAAGCTAGCCAGTTTAGCGAAGTTAGCCCAATGGGCTGAAATGATGACCTTTTAGGCTTATTTAAGCCTATTTAAAGGTCTATTTGAACCTCTTTACACTTAGTTGGATTCAGTAGGGTCTAAATGACTGATTTATCCATTGTGGATTGATGTGAGCCAGGTGTTGGTAATAAAAAAGACGAACTCTTAGACAGCTCTTCAACCGGTTGAATGATGTCTAACTTGTCGATATTTATAAAAGACAAGTCGTAAACAAGCTAACGACCAGTTTCTGCCCATTCCTGAGGGACAAAGCAGCGACTTGGACTCTTTGAATGATGTCTAACTTGTCAATATTTATAAAAGACAAGTCGTAGACAAGCTAACGACCAGTTTCTGCCGATTCCTGAGGGACAAAGCAACGACTTGGACTCTACTGATCCAGTGATGCAGACAGCAGGTCAAGTGTTGCCTTTGAAGAGACCTAGGCAGGCCTATAATGCTAAGTTAGCTCAACACTTAGCCTCGCATGAGCTCAAGGGGACTAGTGTAAAGGTCCCAGATAATAATAACCTCAATTAACTTAAGCAACCCTATTAATCAAAAGATTATCATAATCATCTATAATTTCTTAAAAATTTTGACAGCATCTCCTTTGCATTTAGTCACTCATCCAAATACATAGTATATCCATATCAGCCTACACGGCTTATCTCAATTCAGATACATAAATCAAACTCAAGTTCAACCACACAGACATAATAAGATTTCAGCTTGACAACACCCACCATATGAAAATACAATGACATATGCTCGAGAGTACCCCTCTCGGCATCCATAAAATAAGGCAGTACTATCATATTATTTGACTCATCATGAATATCACAAGTAAATTCCCCTCTACACCAATCTATCCAACAATATAGTACTTGATTATAATACACATCTAATAAGGTTGTGATTATATACAGTAAGAAATATCTATAATGAATATTATACAATACTTTCATTCTTAAAGGAGTTCTTAGCAAGTGCCCAAGGTATGCTGGGCTGCAGTCTCGCGGTGACCTGAAAAACATGAAACTGAAAGAGGGTGAGCTCAACAGCTCAGTGAGAGAGAGTCAGAAGAGTATCAAGGGAAAGAATCACAAATAATGAGCAGGTTCTTCTTTAACAAGTACGACAAGTATGGATGGACAAAAGGAAACGAGGGAAAAGAAATATATCATAATGAACAATTGACACCATTATCTATAAAGTCTGTGTAAAAATCTAACTTTTCTAGTAATTGATTCTCCTCGACTTTATTTAGTTCTCTGCCGCAGATTTCATGATTTATAAGTTGCAGTAGCATACTCACTCAATTATTTTTAATTTATGCATGAATTCATTTTATGTGCCCGTAACAAGTTACATCCCCGTCTCCCATATAAAATAAACGAAACACATCAAACATACTTTTAATTTCATATATAGTAATCTATCCGGGTAATGCAATATTATATCGCACTTCTACGAATGTTATTTATCCGTTCAAGTAATTCAATAATACACTCATATCACCCTTCTATTTTCTCACAAAATATTAAATGGGTACATACAATACATGATTCATATGCATATACAAATTACAAGTGTAGTGTGAGATTCTCCGTCTTCCCCCTCCTACCGGCTCCCGCTCGGCCCCTTCCTCCATTGTATAAATGTATAATGATCACCCTGTCTTCCCCCTCCTACCGGCTCCCGCTCGACCCCTTCCTCCAATATTTAAGCATATATATGTAAATATGTCATAACACAATAACACCGTCTTCCCCTCCTACCGGCTCCCGCCTGGCCCCTTCCTCCGATACATAAATATATGATAATGTAACACCGTCTTCCCCCTCCTACTGGCTCCCGCCCGGCCCCTTCCTCTGATAAATGAATGCACAGACTTGTGTATATATATACATACACACACACACACACACACACATATATATATATACACACATACCTAGATAACAATCAATTCATCACAGTACGAAGTATCAACCAATTATTATAGTTGATTCTCAGTTCATCAATTCTATTTCTGAAGAAAAGCTTATGATTCACTATAAATGTAAATAATATGTATATAGCTTACAAGTTAACATTAGTGATCTATCACTTCATTTATATAGATCGAGTTTCCATTCACATTATCAGTGTCCTATTTTCTTGCACAAGCAACACGCATGCCCAATATTAAAGCATATAAATACACGTGCATACCAATCACCATATCCAACAATAAGCTCTATCAATTTATAAGTCATTTTAAACATGAGCCAAAATATTACAAACCATCATTTTCACATGTTTTCGAGTTTATTTATAGCAACAAGTTCAACTTACCCGATATTTTACTTAAATTCTCAAACATGCATCATACACACCGTTACTTTGCCCGGATCATAACCAACAATATAATTAACTGAAAATCACCTAGAGGGTGGGTGAATAGGTGATAATGCTAATCAAAGGGCAATTTAAAAATTTAAAGCTACAACAATCACCAATCAAGAATAACAAGATGAATGCAAGCAATTAAGTATGACTATGAATATGATGAGCAATTAATAAGTGCAAGCAAAGTAGAGTAAGGAGTGTAAGAACAAGAAAAGTAAACCAATCGCAAACACGAGGATATGTTATCGAGGTTCGAGCACCCAGCTCTACTCCCCGCCTTCCCCAGAAGGATTCTAGCTACTTCCACTATCACAAAGATCTCAAATACAATGGAGTATCCAACTCCTACAATCTCAAGTACAAGTAATTTCCTTGGTAGTCAAAAGACCACAAACTCTCTCTTTCAAATATCTCTTCCTTACAAAGGTCCTTAGAGAATATTGAGTAGGAATGAAGCTCTTGTTGTAAGTGAAGAAAGAAAATTAAATCAGAGAGTATTTGAAAACCCTTCAGAAAATCAGTGAGAAATTCAGCACAAAACCAAGAAACAAGTCTCTTTTGAAAGCCTTAAACTTTTGAATTTTCTAGCAAAAATTGTTGTAACCAATCTCTCTCCAAACACCCCTATTTATAGGAGAGGGCTAGGGTTTAGGGATAAAACATAATTACTGATGTTTAGGAGGTAATTAAATCAAAATGTATCCTTAAATGAATTTTTAAACACAAAAGACAAAAATAAACAGCTCACTTAAAATCTGCCCGTTACTGTTCAACGGACACATCGGTCGACTGGGCCGGTCGACCGGTAGTTCAAAAATCCGACCGTTATAGGCTAGCGGTCGACCGACCCGGTCGACTGAAAAACCTGTGAGCAAAAACAATATATCGGTCGACCGCCACGGTCGACTGGCAGACATGCACACGGATACGTGCATCTGCCAGAACCGCGGTCGACTGGTCCGGTCGACCGGACCAGACTGACACAGACTCGGTCGACTGCCCAGTCGACCGGATCAGGTCAAAAGTCAGGTTTGGGAAAGAAAACAAAGGAGATTTTGATTTTAACAAGAATACTTTTGAACAGGGATTCAGTATTAAACATAAAGATGTATTTGTAGGAAAAATCTTGTAAGCAAAATATTTTTGTATAATTTATAAGAAATTATTTTGGAATAGGCATGTGCGCAAAAACGTGTGTGATAGAGCTTCAAACCTATTCACTATTCTTTAACAAACTACAAAACTAAAAACAAAGAAAATAAAGGACTTCTTGAGCAATCTTGAGCCATCCAATGTCTTGCTAGAGCCTTTTCTTCTATGATCCTTCCTTGATGTGCAATATGCCTTCCTTGCTATATGGAACTTAGAGGTTTTCGCAAAAGCTAAGCAAATGGCCTCCAAACATGGTACAAACCTGAAACTTATCTTGAATAGAATCATTAGTACCAAATAGCACTAATTTGGTTTGTCATCATCAAAACACAAAACAATTGGAGAGTGTAACCTCTTGGGCCAACAATCTCCCCCTTTTTGATGATGACAAAACAAATAGGCTATAAACAAAAATATAGGGGAGGAGAAAACTCCCCCTCAAATTGTGCTATATTATTTAAACTTAAAACACAAGAAAAGATATCAAATGAAACCAAATTGAAACAATACCAATAGAAACAATATACAAGATTTCTCAATATCATAAAACACAAAACTCATATCAAAATTTATTAAAAACCAAAACATATAAATTCATATGGAACCAAGACCAAATGAACTTATTTTTGTCCATGTAAACTTATTCTCCCCCTTTTTGTCATACATCAAAAAGGGTTATGAAAAACATGTCTATTCAATAATACAAACATTAAGTTCTCCACAAAGAAACGAAAATCTAGCAAAATCAAGAGGTTTAGTGAAAATATCGGCTAGTTGTAAATCCGTGGAAACATAATCAATATCTATATCACCTTTCTCAAAATGATCTCTAAGAAAGTGATATCTAATTTCAATGTGCTTGGTCTTACTATGTTGATTTGCATTTTTGGTCATGTGTATAGTACTAGTATTATCACAAAATATTTTTATATGATCAAAGTGCAAATCAAAATCAAGGAGAGTATGTTTCATCCAAAGGACTTGTGCACAACAAGCCCCCGCGGCAACATACTCCGCCTCGGCGGTTGAGAGAGCTACGGAATTTTGCTTCCTAGAGGACCATGAAACAAGACAATTACCAAGAAATTGACATGTCCCACTAGTACTCTTTCTATCTACTCTACAACCCGCATAGTCGGCATCCGAATAACTAGTCATTGAAAAATCTATAGTTTTCGGATACCAAAGACCCATTCCAATAGTGCCCTTAATATAACGAATAATGCGTTTTACCGCAATAAGATGAGACTCTTTAGGACACGATTGAAATCTAGCACAAAGACACACACTAAACATGATATCCAGCCTACTTGCCGTCAAATATAAAAGACTTCCTATCATGCTTCTATATAATTTAATATCAACATTTTTACCTTGTTTGTCCTTATCAAGCTTGGTTGTAGTTGCCATTGGAGTGTTGCAAGCCTTTGATCCTTCAAGCCCAAACTTCTTTACTAGCTCCTTTGCGTACTTGGCTTGGTTAATGAAGGTTCCGTCTTGCAATTGCTTGATTTGGAGTCCAAGGAAGAAATTGAGCTCACCCATTGAAGACATTTCAAATTCAAGTTGCATGACCTTCTCAAAATCCTTGCATAAAAGCTCATTAGTAGATCCAAAAATTATATCATCAACATAAATTTGCACAATTAAAATATCATTATCAACATGCTTAGTAAAAAGAGTTGTGTCTACTTTGCCTTTAATAAAATCATTTGAAATGAGAAAACTAGAAAGCCTTTCATACCAAGCTCTTGGAGCTTGTTTCAATCCATACAAAGCTTTATCAAGTTTAAAAACAAAATTGGGATGAACATGATCAACAAAACCGGGAGGTTGAGAAACATAAACTTCTTCATTAATAAAACCATTCAAAAATGCACTTTTCACATCCATTTGAAAAAGTTTAAAATTTTTAAAACATGCAAAAGCTAGTGTCATCCGTATGGCTTCAAGCCGTGCTACGGGTGCAAAGGTCTCCTCAAAGTCAATTCCTTCAACTTGAGTATAACCTTGGGCCACTAACCTAGCTTTATTCCTAATGACATTTCCGGACTCATCCATCTTGTTTCTAAAGATCCACTTAGTACCAATTATTGGTCTATCGTGGGGCTTAGGAACAAGGTGCCAAACTTGGTTGCGCTCAAATTGATTGAGTTCCTTTTGCATGGCAAGCAACCAATAAGGGTCCGTCTCGGCTTCGAGAATGCCCTTGGGTTCAAAATGAGAAATAAAGCAAAGTTACCACATAGGTCATGGAGTTTGGAGCGCGTTGTGACTCCTTTAGATGCATCACCCAAGATGAGCTCCTTAGGAAGATTTGTAGCGTATCTCCAAGCTTTAGGAAGCGGTTGAGTACTTTCCTCCTTATCCTCTTGAACCTCACCAATAGGGTCTAGCTTTTCTTCTTGAGCGGGTGAGTCCTTCAAGGATAGTCTCTCCATATCTTCACCTAATGGTTCAATCTCTACAACATTCTCAACAACCACATTAGATTCTTCAAATTTAACATGCATGGATTCTTCAATGGTAAGAGAAGATCTAATGAAAACTCTATATGCTTTGCTAGTAGAGGAATATCCAACAAAGATAGCCTCATAAGCCTTAGCATCAAATTTACCCAAATTATCCTTAATATTCAAAACAAAACACTTGCATCCAAAAACTTTAAAATATGCAACATTTGATTTTCTAGAATGATACATTTCAAAAGAAGTTTTTGAAGAATTTTTGCATAAATAAATACGATTCGATATATAGCATGCGGTGTTTACGGCCTCGGCCCATAAATATTGAGGGAGGTCATACTCACTTATCATTGTCCTAGCCATCTCTTGAAGTGTTCTATTTTTCCTTTCTACAACTTCATTTTGTTGTGGAGTTCTAGGACAAGACATTTCATGCTTAATTCCTTTTTCATCACAATAAGTCATGAAGAGTTGGTTAACAAACTCACTACCTCTATCACTCCTTATTTTCAAAATCGGAAAACCTTTTTCTTTTTCAACTCTTTTTCGAAAAATCTTAAAATGAGAAAAAGTTTGATCTTTATGTTGCAAAAAGAAAACCCAAGTAAAACGGGAGAAATCATCAACCAAAACAAATGCAAATCTACTTCCATTTAAACTCTTAGTTTTAGTTGGTCCAAAAAGATCCATATGAATTAATTCTAAAGGCCTAGTTGACATGATATCCTTGATTGGTTTAAAGGAAGACTTGGTTTGTTTCCCAAGTTGGCACGCACTACAAATGCGGTCTTTCTCAAAATTCAAGTAAGGTATACCCTTCACCAATTCCTTTGAATTAATCCTAGAAATATGGTCAAAAGATGCATGTCCTAATCTTCTATGCCAAAGCCAAGAATTTTCATCAAAAGCATTCAAGCATTTAGTAGAACAATCTAAATTAAGCATGTCAATAATATAAACATTATTATCACGAAAACCGGTGAGAATACAAGCATCGGATTTAACATCAAAAATTTACAAGAAGTATCATCAAAAACAACTTTAAGTCCACGATCACAAAGTTGGCTAATGCTAAGTAAATTATGTTTCAAACCATCAACTAAAACAACATTCTCAATAATAGGAGATGCACCAATTTGAATGTTACCTATACCGATGATAGTTCCTTTGGAGTCATCCCCGAAGGTGACGGTGCCACCTTCCATGTACCTTGATAGGGTTGTGAAGTTGTTGATGTCCCATGTCATGTGTCTTGAACAACCACTATCAAGGTACCACCGCTCCCTACGTCTTGGAGCTTTGGTGTGTACCTACATCAAACAATTTAAGACTTGATTTTGGTACCCACATTTTCTTGGGTCCTCTAGGGTTAGTGTCATGAACCCAAACAAGATTATTTGTTCTATTTAGTTGATCATAGCAAAACTTAGCTAAATGTCCATTTTTACCACAATATGTGCATCTATACACTCTACCATATTTAAAAGCATAGTGAGTGTGTGATTTGTGAGCATGAGAAACTTTAGCATGGGTGGTGTGAGCATGAGAATTCTTAGCTTGTGAAGTGTTAGCATGTGAAGTGTGCTTTTTAGAAAACATGTTCTCAAGTTTCTTGGTGTTAAAAGCACAATCCTTTAAAACTTTTTCAAAATCATTTATTTTAGATTTAAAAGAGGAAATTTCTTTTATATCAATAATAGGAGATTTTGCCTTACAAGAACTCTTGTAGGCACAAAATTCTTTTTGCATGGAAATGAAATTAGAAGAAACATCATCTTTTTCTTTAGAAACAATGGCAAGTTGATTCTTAAGAAAAGCAACTTCTTTTTGTAATTTTATGCATTCAAGTTTCTTGTTATCATAAGTTTCAGAAAGTTCTACAAAAGCATGCACTAGAACTTCCTTACTTACATCATCATCTTCATCATCAAGGGATTGAGGGGTTACCTTGGGTGTGTTTGCCATGAAACACATATTAGCTTGATCCACCTCCTCTTCGGACTCGCTTTCCGAATCCCATGTAGCTTTGTAAGCTTTCTTTTCCTCCGGCTTCTTTGGCTTGAAGGAGGAAGTCATTTTCTTCTTGAACTCCGGACAATCCGCCATGATATGTCCGGGTTTGCGGCAATTGTAGCATATGATCTTCCGCTCCTCTTTGCCTTCAAATTTTCTCCGGAAGTTGAGCTTGTTCTTCCGGTACATCCTCTTGACGTTGCGAACAAGTAGAGTAAGCTCCTCATCTTCTTCTTCGTCATCTTCATCGTCATCATTGGTGGATGAAGTCTTGAAGGCTATGGATTTCTTCTTTGAAGTAGTGGCCTCTTCTCTTGCCTTCTTCTCCATCTCATGGGTCTTTAGGTTCCCAATGAGACTAATGAGGTCCATCTCGTCCTTGTCGTTCAACTCCTTCAAGGTGGTGGCCTTGATCTCCCATGATGAAGGAAGAGCCCGAATTACTTTCCGCACCTTTTGATCGTTGGAGATGTCATCACCTAAGGAAGAAAGACCATTAGTGATTTTAGTAAACCTTGTAGCCATACTATCAATAGACTCATCATCAAGCATTTTAAATGACTCATATTGGGACCTCAAGAGATCTATCTTAGCTCTCTTGACTTGTGAAGTCCCCTCGTGTGTGACCAATAAGTGTTGCCAAATCTCATAGGCGGATTGGCAATGAATTACCCGTGTAAGGTCATCCTCATTCAAGGCGGTTAATAGGGAGTTTTGGGCCTTGGAGTTAGCCTCATATAGTTTAAAGTCAAGGTCGGTCCAAGTGCTCTCATCACCATCGGGTGCTTCATAGGGTTTGGTCAAGGACTTGGCTACTAAGCTACCCAAAGATTGCAAAAATATAGTCATCCTAACCTTCCAAATTGGGAAATTGAGTCCATCAAATTTAGGTGGGGATTTAATGTTGTCGGCCATGTTTACTAGTGATGAATGAATGAAATGAAAATATTGATTAGTAAGTTTTAAGGATCTCTCTATGGATGTTAAGCCAAACCTAGAGTCCAAGCTCTGATACCAATTGAAAATCACCTAGAGGGGGGGTGAATAGGTGATAATGCTAATCAAAGGGCAATTTAAAAATTTAAAGCTACAACAATCACCAATCAAGAATCACAAGATGAATGCAAGCAATTAAGTATGACTATGAATATGATGAGCAATTAATAAGTGCAAGCAAAGTAGAGTAAGGAGTGTAAGAACAAGAAAAGTAAACCAATCGCAAACACGAGGATATGTTATCGAGGTTCGAGCACCCAGCTCTACTCCCCGCCTTCCCCAGAAGGATTCTAGCTACTTCCACTATCACAAAGATCTCAAATACAATGGAGTACCCAACTCCTACAATCTCAAGTACAAGTAATTTCCTTGGTAGTCAAAAGACCACAAAATCTCTCTTTCAAATATCTCTTCCCTTACAAAGGTCCTTAGAGAATATTGAGTAGGAATGAAGCTCTTGTTGTAAGTGAAGAAAGAAAATTAAATCAGAGAGTATTTAAAACCCTTCAGAAAATCAGTGAGAAATTCAGCACAAAAACCAAGAAACAAGTCTCTTTTGAAAGCCTTAAACTTTTGAATTTTCTAGCAAAAATTGTTGTAACCAATCTCTCTCCAAACACCCCTATTTATAGGAGAGGGCTAGGGTTTAGGGATAAAACATAATTACTGATGTTTAGGAGGTAATTAAATCAAAATGTATCCTTAAACGAATTTTTAAACACAAAAGACAAAAATAAACAGCTCACTTAAAATCTGCCCGTTACTGTTCAACGGACACATCGGTCGACTGGGCCGGTCGACCGGTAGTTCAAAAATCCGACCGTTATAGGCTAGCGGTCGACCGACCCGGTCGACTGAAAAAACCTGTGAGCAAAAACAATATATCGGTCGACCGCCACGGTCGACTGGCAGACATGCACACGGATACGTGCATCTGCCAGAACCGCGGTCGACCGGACCAGACTGACACAGACTCGGTCGACTGCCCAGTCGACCGGATCAGGTCAAAAGTCAGGTTTGGGAAAGAAAACAAAGGAGATTTTGATTTTAACAAGAATACTTTTGAACAGGGATTCAGTATTAAACATAAAGATGTATTTATAGGAAAAATCTTGTAAGCAAAATATTTTTGTATAATTTATAAGAAATTATTTTGGAATAGGCATGTGCGCAAAAACGTGTGTGATAGAGCTTCAAACCTATTCACTATTCTTTAACAAACTACAAAACTAAAAACAAAGAAAATAAAGGACTTCTTGAGCAATCTTGAGCCATCCAATGTCTTGCTAGAGCCTTTTCTCCTATGATCCTTCCTTGATGTGCAATATGCCTTCCTTGCTATATGGAACTTAGAGGTTTTCGCAAAAGCTAAGCAAATGGCCTCCAAACATGGTACAAACCTGAAACTTATCTTGAATAGAATCATTAGTACCAAATAGCACTAATTTGGTTTGTCATCATCAAAACACAAAACAATTGGAGAGTGTAACCTCTTGGGCCAACATTAACAACCATACTCAATCATATATGTAAGCATGCATCAACAACTGTACCCATTAGTAATATTGGTGATTTATTAATCATCCAGTTTACGAATTGTTAAGGCAGTTCTCGAGGGAATGCTTATAGGACTTTATACCCACACGCTAATTATTATATGGATTTGTATCCCCATTAATATTTTGCCAATGTTTGGTTCGGGTCATCAATATCTCAAGACTCTTGACAAAATTTTTCTTTAATCATTGATTAAACATGATGGTATCACTATTCTTGTCTAGGAGCGAAGTATGCTTCCTACAATACTACTTTATATATCACTAGTTATATCAATAGAAATCAACTTTTCACGACTTTTCATTTTCTTATATTGGTGATTTGGTTTCCAACATCACACCTTTAAAATTTATTAGCGAACTTGTTTGAGAGCTCATGTTATTTAACCAATTTTGTCTATGACCACCTCTAAATTGAAATTCCTTCGAAAGACAAATGAGCAGTTAATGATCCATGAACAGTATAAGCTTCATAATTGTAGTATTACTTATTAGAAAGGATGTGTTTAGTCTTTAGCTTGGCTTAACATACCCCTCATTATGACTATGAATCCACTATTGAACCAGAGCCTAATACACCCATCTCTACACATGTTTAATATAAGAGTGAACTTGACCGCAATAGGCACTCACTTCACAATCCAAGTAGTGAAAGGTATCCTTTACTTTATAAAGCTATATGTATTTGTTTATGTACGATATGATGTACCTTATTCTCAATTTCTAAATAAATAAAAAATGATAACCCGATGGAGATCCAATACATTATATAGCTTTCCTAAATAGAGGTTCTACTTGACGATCATTAAGGATTTTCCCAATAATGGTTTGCTTATAAATAGTCAACATGTGGGTACTCCTTGTTTATAATTTAATCCCATGACCCGTCTAGAAGTTATTAGATAACATCTCGGTTCTATTCAGTTGGACCAAAAAGAACTTGAACTCTAACTGAGAAAAATTAATATCAATTAATATCGGAACCCCAAGAATTTGATACAAAGTAATATGATATGATAATTTACTGGACCTAATTAAGTTCCACCTTAAATACCCATTCTAGTTAACCAAAATAGTTAAACCCACTGCAAGTTAGGTTTCAGACATCACTATTATCGTAGCGCATTATTACGTAAGACAAAATGAAAGAATTTCTCACAAAACTAGAAGGAATGACCTCATGTATGAAGGATGAAGACGGGGATAGTTCACTTCATCAATAATCAAGTGCACCTGAGCTTGCGGTAAAGTTGTACATACTCATTAATATAATAACCAGTATGGATATATATATAATATATATATATTCCCGAGACTCAAAATTCCCATTCCTACGACTTAGGTCCAACACGCTCAAGATTTCATTAGAAAGAGTAAAGTGTTGTTTCGAGGGTTGAATGCTCAAACTCAAGGGTTAAGTATATAACTAATCAGCATAGGGGATAAGATTGACTAGAAGCCATGGCCACGAAATTTAAACTATACGTATAAGAGGTGAAAATTTCTATTTCTGAAAATGGATACGCATATAGTGAAGGGCTACACATGGGAGTCAATTGAAACAACAATTTGGTTACGTTGCTAGAATTCTTCGGGAGAATTAATTCAACATAACTTGGATCAAAAATCATTCTCACCACGAGTTATAAAATTTTTGACAGTCTCAGAGTAACCTCACTTTGACATGAGATTTCCTTTTAGAATTTGGATTCAAAATGAAAGGAAAAGATCAAGGCAAAAGTCTTCCCCAAGACAAATTGTTAACATATTACCTATCATTATACAAAACTTTTCACCTCATTGACATCACAAAAATCATATTTACATATCTTCCCCAAGACAAATTGTTAACATATTACCTATCATTATACAAAACTTTTCACCTCATGGACATCACAAAAATCATATTTACATATCTTCTCCAAGACAAATTGTTAACATATTACCTATAATTATACAAAACTTTTCACCTCATGGACATCACAAAAATCATATTTACATATCTTCCTCATCTTCCATATGATTAATTAGCTAACCACCCCCATTATCTTAACTCCAACACTCTTATTTGTAGTCATAAGGGAGAACAACAGTGTAATGGTTTTTGATTAAATTAACTTTTCAACTTAAATCTTATTCCTTGTCTAAAATCCTAACTACAACAAATTCCACAAAATCATCTTAAAAGAAGCAAGAAAGCATGAGATCTAAAATTATCACCACATCAATTAACTTAATTGATAATTTTCAAGGGGATTAGTCAAGAAAACTCCCTCACAATAAGTTCAAGAATCTGAAAGCAAAACCAATTTGATTGAAAGAGCTTAAGCACAAGTTGATCATGCTCATGGATATTTAGAAATCGAAATCGAAATAAGAGGGGGAAAAAATGAATCAAGGCAAATTCTCCCTCACCTAGGGCTTCTCCTCTCTTTTAGGTAGCCACCCGCTCCGCCTTGAGTGCCGCCAGTGCCGCCGCGGCTCTGGCCGCTGCCCCGGCCGCGGCTCCTGCTGCGCCTGGCCGCGCCCTCGGCCGCCCGGCCGCCTGCACGCCTCGCGCGCCTGCGCTGGCGTCCGCCGCGCGCGTTGCCCAGCGCCGCCGAGAGAGAGAGAGGAGAGAGAGAGAGAGAGAGAGAGAGAGAGAATTTGAGAGAGGGAGAGATTGATTTGGGTGGGGGTCTGGTTGTTGCCGTCCAAAGAGGGAGAGAAAGATTGGAGAAAATAAAAGGGGAAGAATGAGAAGAGAGAAGGAGATAAGGGTTTCTTTTTACATTTAAAATATATTCCCAAAATTCTATATGCTTGCCACCTCACCCATTCTCAAATTCAATAAAATCTTCACCCTCCACTTCACTTCTCAAATTCCAAGATCTCATCTCCACCATTGATTTAAAGAACTAAAAAAATCTTTATTTTCCACTTGTTTGATGTATTATTATTTATTATTATTATTATTTCATAAAATACCATTATACACATACATATCCACATCCATGTACACATACACAATATCCATATCCTTGTATTCATAATTATCCAACAATATTTCACTTTCAAATTTTCTCCAATATATACAAACTTAATTCAATAATCACCCCTGATAATCTGTATAATCTCTTTAGATTAAGGATTTGAATATTAATTCGGGATTTTAAAAATTGGGGTGTTACAACTAGCCTCGCATGAGCTCAAGGTGACTAGCCTCGGCTAAGTTTGTCCAGCTTCACTTTGTGAAGCTCTTCATAGCTCCGTAGAGAGCTAACTGTTAGCTTCGTCTGAAGCTCTACACAGTCACGCAGAAGGCTAACTCCTAACTTCGCTTGAAACTTAGCACATCTTTGCTGAGAGCTTGCTTCTAGCTTCGACTGAAGTTTTACACAGCTCTGTTAAGAGCTAAGTTCTACCTTCGCCTGAAGCTTGGCACAACTCTGCTGAAGAGTTAAAATGCTTAGCGTCGCCTCCACTGGCTAGCCTCGCCTCCAAATGGCTAGCCTTGCATGAGGAGGCTAACCTCGCCTCCACTGGTTAGCCTCGCCTGAGGAGTTAGCCTCGCCTCCATCTAGCTAGCCTTGCATAAGGAGGCTAGCCTCGCCTCCACTGGTTAGCCTCCCCTGAGGAGTTAGCCTTTCCTCTAACTGGCTAGCGTTGCATGAGGAGGCTAGCCTCGCCTCCACTGGCTAGCCTCGCCTGAGGAGACTAGCCTCGCCTCCAACTGGCTAGCCTTGCATATCGAGGCTAGCCTCGCCTCCAACTGGTTAGCCTTGCATGAGGAGACTAGCCTCGCCTCTACTGGTAACCACCCCACTAAGTTAGGGGGGAATAATGGGTCGTTACACCCATGATCTCTCATTAAAAGGAGCCAATCAAGGAGATCCTAACTCCCTATTTTTCCTATAAATAGCCCACTAGTAGGCTAGGCTCGGGGGCTTGAAGAAATTCAAATCTAAGAGGGCTTCTAAAAAGTACAAGCTTCTTTGGTGGCTTCAAAGCTTAAGTTTATAAGAGGTCTACTCTCTCACTTTCAAAAATTTAGAGAATCATTTCTTTAATCCTACAAGTATAAATTAAGGGTGCTAATACCCTAAGATCTTTCTCTCTCAAGAAATCTCCTGAACTAGATGAGAAGAAATTCCCAAGCAGTAGCATTTGAAGATCGATCGCTCGCATCATCAATGGGACAAAGTGATCGCGCGCTGATCAGACTCCCACCGGCACACTTTCCCAAAATCTCAGAGGAGAGTTCAACTTGTAATTTTTCATTTTTTGTTTAATTACTTGTAATCTTCTCTTCAACTTTTGTAAATTTTTCCCAATCAATTTCAATGAAGATGGCGACTCCGCTAGGGAATGCATTCTCTACTGCTGAGAATCAAGTGTCGCAATATGACGATCAGATTCTCGGGTCTATTGCTGAGACACTGGTCATTCACTTTGACCAAGAGAGGTTTGAACAACTTCTCTCTGGGAGTAGCACAAGTCCCCTACATGTGCACAAGTACAGAAAAATCAGCATAGCCAGAGTCTGGCTACCTCTTGGAAGTAAGTGTCTATTGAGATAAGTAAGGTTCTCTGTGAACCTATCACATCCTCACGTGAGGCTAAACAGACTATGTTTGAGTCTAACATAGTCTCAACAGAGACTAACTTAGCCTCACGCCAATGTGTTAACATTGTACGCGAGGCTACAAAGGTTCCCTTTGAACCTAAAACAACCTCTGCTCAGGCTATGTGAATTGAAAAATCTGTAATCTCATGTGAGGTTCGAGATAAATCTCTTGATTCAGCTTCCTGTGAAGCTAAAATAGTCTCTGATTGAAAGACTAATTTAGCTCTCCACAGAGCTAAGCCTCGCCTGTCCCGCGAGGCTAAGGCTAAAGCACTTTGTGCTAATAGCGAGGCTACTACAGCCCCGCTTACATCATTAGCACTATTCAGCAGTGCTAAAGCAGCTCTTAGTCAGGAGGCTAAAACTAAAGCACCATTTGGTGCTAGAAGTGAAGCTATTATAACTTCAGTCAAGTCAAGAGTATTATTGGGCAGTGCTAGGCTCGTCGCTAGCGGCAGAACCAAAGCAATAAGTGCTCAAATAGTTTCACCATGCGAAGCTAATTCAACTCTTTGCAGAGTTCAGCCTCACCTATCACGCGAGGCTAAGGCCAAATCACTTCATATGCTAATAGCATTGTTGATTCAACGTCGCTCTCATTGCCAGCACTCAGTGCTAAAGATCTTTACCGCAAGGCTAAAGAAAAAGCACCAAGTGCTAATGATCTTAACCGCGAGGCTAAAGACAAAGCACCAAGCGCTAATGATTTTAGCCGCAAGGCTAAAGATAAAGCACTACTGAGTGCTAACAGAGCCTCGCTCAAAGGAGGAGCTCTACACAGCAAAGCTAAGATTGCCTTTAAAGGAGAGCTAAAATACTAGCTTCGCCTTGCGAAGCTACTCTTTCAGGCAAAGCTATCCTAGCTTCGCTTATAGCCAAAAAGAAAGACTTCAAGGTTAAGCCTAGGGTTTCTCAACCCAAGCGGGCTAACATCTAATTTTCTGGAGTCTTCATGTTGGATCGGTTGGATCCAGGTAACAGAGACCTGTGGGATTATCTGAGCTACAAGCGAAAACTCCGTTCCGAAGAGCCATTTCACATGTCGCCATCTCAATGCAGACAAACAGGGTGTCAAACCTGTGATGGTACATTCCGTCCACTATTGTTTTGGGTCAATCCCCAAAACTTCTCCTCCAAGCTAGTAATCGGTGTTCAACCGGTTATCAGTCCCAACTTCTAAGCCCAAGTCTCGAAAGAAGAAGACAGTGAAGGTGCCTCACCTCGTAGCTTCCTCTGTCAACATGATAGGCAGAGGATGTGATCTGTTACGATCTCAAAAAAAAAAATAGAGGGTTCGCACTCTCTCATTCAGTTCTTCAGGGCCTGACTATAGCCCCAGTTTAGGTTAGGTTCTGGTTGAACAAAAGAGTGCCTTCCAAGGTACCCATCCCAGGGTAGCTATACCCTATAATTATAGACAACCTTCTTTCTCAGAAGCTATGTTGTCAGAATCATTGAGATACTACTTCCAATAGTCTGATGATAAAGAAAAGTCAGCAGCTATGCTTCCTCTGCTACCATCAGCTCTATGCAGGCAGGGCTCGTATCAGTCAACATGGCTGATAACAATAATGATGATGATCTCCATCGTCGCATGGAGGCATAGGAGTAGACTTCTAAGGCCCAGCAAGAAGCTTTGAATAACATCAAGTAAATGTTGGCTCAGCTTCTGAGAAACCGGAACAATAATAACACAACCAGTAGTAACCACGAAAATGAGACAACAATGAACCTCCCAAGATCGAGCTTTCAAAGGAGGGCTCTTCAATCGATACCAAAGTTATCAAAGGCATCCAAGCTCAGATCGCATCCCTGGCCTAAAAGGATGAATTGAAGAAAGTAGGGGCAGTCTGTCCTTACCCCTTGAAATGGGATTTAGTCCAATATCCGCCAAAGTTCAAGCCACCAATACTGCACACGTATGATGGAAAGAGCTCGCCAAATCAGCACATTTACTACTTTTGATCACAACCGGTAATGTAGTACATAATGATACTATCATGGCCAGACTGTTCATTGGCACCTTCAAAGGGGCGGCCGTTGATTGGTTCAGGAGTCTCCCAACGAACTCCATCAATTCTTGACTCGACTTGAAAACCTGATTCCTCTCCCAATTCTTTGAGAATGATACCGAGGTGACCATGGACACAATCCTTTTGGTAGTCCGGAAAAGAGGAGAATTTGTAACGCCCCGATCCTGGCGGATACGGAGACATTACTGCAACGTATATACGCAAGTCAGAAGTACCTTCACGTATATACGCTAAGCATCAGTACAGGCAAGAATCAGAGTACGAAAGCAAGTGGTGCATTATACATTCCAACCATGAGTACAATTACAAAGTTATCACCAGAGGTGATCCAATATTACATGAATATTACATCACTTGACATGCGCAATTGCGAGATTACAAGGAAGTATACAAGAATGAATAGTATAAAGGCACTCACGAGTTTACAAAAGGAAACTCGAGAGGCACACAAGGGGGCCTGGAAGGATGGAGCTCTGAACGGTCTGCTGAAGATCCACGCTACCGCTGTGGCACTCTGATCAGCAACTGGGAGAATCCACACGCTCCAAGTTCTGACATGCTCCAAGCTCCATGACCTGGACATAAGGATCCAGGGGAGTCAGATGAAACTCCCCAGGCGAGTGTGATACAAATGCCAGGTGGCGAGCAAGGGTAAGTACATGTATAGCAGTAAGACTGAATAAAGCCAAGAACGAGCAAATCTGATTGTATACGCTTAAGTCACGGTCTCATGAGACTAGTACATCGAAGGAATAATCCAAACAAGGAACCCTCATATATATACCTTTATCTCATGTTACCGTAATCCAAGCGTATAGAATCAGAGTCACAAGGTAGTCATAACAGGAATACATAACAAGAGTACATAACGGGAGTCGTAACAGGAATCATAACAGGCATCATAACAGGAGTCCAAAACAGGTGCCACAACGCGAATCATAACAGGCATAACAGAATCTTATGTTATTATTACTCGTCTGACTCATATATCTAGGTATGTGTCCTGGTGTACATCCCAACACACATACATCCATATATAAGCAAGCCGAGGGTTGTTAACGGAAGCAGATGGAGAACTGATGGCACTTCTTATAGTAGTTCCCATACACCTGGGACCAGCTTGGAGGCCCTAAGTCCCCCTAACACGCATCTCCTGTAGGCCCAAAGTCCCACTAACACGAATCGTCAATATTTTATTCCATTACTATAAGCAAGGCATCATTCCGGCATCCATCACTTCCTCCCATTCCCCGTGCAAGTTGTAGCTTATCAATATTATCAAATTACGGGAATAACAGGTCATAACAGGAATAGCCCTACAGATTCAAGAGGTGGCCCCACAGATTCAAGAGGTGGCCCCCACCGAGTAGGGTGTGGCACTTTGCTCTGTGTGGCACTTTGTTCTGAGGGGATGGATTCTAGAGGTGGCCCCCACAGATTCAAGAGGTGGCCCCACCGAGTATGGTGTGGCACTTTGCTCTGTGTGGCACTTAGTTCCATACAGGATAACAAGGCAGGATTCCCGTAAACATGATAATCACAAGTCGAGTAGATCATGCTGGGTGTCAAGAGATAGCATGACAGGATGATGATATTAGCAGGTGACAAGACATGTCAAGAGATTGATATAGTCAGGTGGCAAGTCATGTTATATCAAGGGGTCTTGCCAAATAGTAGAATGTCTGGTGATGAATAATGTTAGAACGCAATCAAGAAAGTATAAGTACAAGTCGATCAAATGAAATGGGAAACCAAGAAGAAAGCGAGAACACTCGCATAATCAATGAAATGGGAAAGCCAAGACGATAGCGAGAACACTCGCCTAAATCACCGGAATTGCCGAAAGGTCCGAAATCCATGCAACTCGGAACGCGTCCTAAAGCACAGGTAGACGCGGGTTTTGAGAGTGAGACGCGAGGGTCGCAGACGCGGGAGTTAGCGTCGCGAGAAATAGCAGACACGGGAATAGCAGACGCGGGGTTCGCGTTGCAAGAATGGCAGACGCGGGAATAGCAGACGCGAGAAATAACATTGCGTTGCCAAGGTGCCACAACGCGAGGCTCGAGGCCTGCGTTTAAGTCAGGGCATGAGAATGCGGACGCGAGGAGAAACTCCGCGTCACGCCAATATAAATAGAACACAGACGCGAGCTTTAGCTTCGCGTCGTGTTGACGTGAGAAGGACGCAGACGCGAGTATGGCTCCGCGTTGCATCAATACAATAACGCGAAGGTCGCGTTAAGGGATGGCCTAACGCAGGAGGTAAACTCTGCGTTTTAACCGAAGGGATGGTCCAACTCCAAATCCAAACCATTAAATGGTGGAAGTGGAATACATATCGACCCGACGAAGGGAAGTTCGGCCCCAATCCAAAAGGAGGGTACCGGCCCTAAGTCTTGCCAACGGAGAAGAACGCGGCCCCATCCAAAAGGAGGGACCGGTCCTAAGTCGTGCCAACGGAGAAGAACGCGGCCCCATCCAAAAGGAGGGGCCGGCCCTTGAAGTTTGGTGGTGGGATGATGGTTTGGTGAAGGCTTTTGATGGTGGTGGTATTTTTTTGGAGAAGGTAAAGGAAGGTGGAAGCTTTGGTGGAGTTTTGGAATTTGTGGTGGTTTCCATGGAGATGGAGGAGGAAGAAGATGAAGGTAAGGAGTTGGAGAAGTTGTAGTGGTGGTTGTTGTGGTGGAGATGAAGGAGGAGTTGGTGGAGGTTAAGGCTTTGGTGAAGGGAAAGAAGAGAAAATGAAATGAATGAAGAAGGAAAGGTATTTATAGGATTTGGAATTGTGAAGGTGATGCCAAAATGTAAAATAGAGGGGGTTTTTTGTAAAAGAGTGGGATGAGGTGTTTCTCTTGGCCAATTATGCTTGCCAAGGTGAGGGGTGAGGTGGAGATATTTGTGGTGGAGTGTTGGAGAAGCTTGGAGAAGCTTATGGTGGAAGCTTGGAGAAACTTAGGGTGGAAGGAAAGGAATAAAGAAAATGGGAAAAGGAAAAGAAAATGGAAAAGAGAAGATAATCTCTTGGAAGAGAAAATGAAAATAATTATAGTGGCGGATTCCCGGGATTCGTTGCGGATGCGGAATCTTTTGGGAAAATACCGGAATCGTCCCGAAATCAAGTATCTCGGAACGACCCGAAATAATTATCAAAAATCAAGAATATTATACTAAGAATCATGGTGAAATCCTTTTTAAGAAATACTTTATAGTTATAAAACTAAAAATCCCGGAACCAGCCAAGATACCGACTTCGGTGGAATTTTCATAAATTCATAAAATCCTCAGAAAAAGTATTTAGGTAAGAATATGATTCTAAGAGGAAATGTCTAAAGACTCTTCGAGAAATTCCAATCTGTTTGTAAATTAAAAATCCGGAAATCGATCAGCGGCACTGGTCGACACCGGTTTGAAGATTTTCAATTTAATTCAGGAAAATTCTAGAAATTCATATAAAATCTAAAATATTGGAAAATGATATTTAAAACTGAAATCAGTCAAATACAGGAAGTAAATAAATAAATAAAAAATACGATCAAAAAATTGAATACGCGACTAAGTACGTATTCCGGGAATGGGGTATTACAATCCATCCACCTTACAAAAAATTGCGTCCTCGCAATTTCAATAAGGGGCAAATTGAACACAAAGGGGATATGGGTGGAATTTATACCATTACGATATGAAGCACTATAGGTAGGGCTCTCAAGTCGACTGAACAGTAATCAGAATATAGACACCTCCTGCACTTCCGGCTGTATAAATCTTCGAACAATGCCGAATAATACTGACTGATGACACAACTTTGCAATAGAATTCCAGTTGTACTGCATACTTGATAGCCCTCCGAGAATAAGCCAGAATTGAAGATAAAGAAAACCCTGATAGTCCTGAGCATAATAAAGAAGACCGATAATTAAGAATCCCGAATACCAGGCATCAATCATTCTAAAAGATATGGGCCGAGAATATAGAATGTCCGTAGAGAATCCCGAGTACTGACTTCTGAAAGATAACCCGATCGGATCAATTCTGAGAATACCGAGCTTCATAGAGTTGGCCGAATAGATCACATAATAGCTTCATTTAGAACCAGCCACTACCTTTCTAGTCTATCATATCTTAATGTTGGTATAAGGGCTTCATAAAACCAAACAGGAGATATATGGAAGGGATTAGGAATCAAAGGAAAGATGATCAAGAAAAATAGATAACTCTGCACTTGTAGTTGGAATGTATAACCAAGACTCAAGCATTCTGGACGTACTGAGGAAGTGAGAGCCTAGGCTCTGATACCACCCTGTAACGCCCCGATCCTGGCGGATACGGAGACATTACTGCAACGTATATACGCAAGTCAGAAGTACCTTCACGTATATACGCTAAGCATCAGTACAGGCAAGAATCAGAGTACGAAAGCAAGTGGTGCATTATACATTCCAACACATGAGTACAATTACAAAGTTATCACCAGAGGTGATCCAATATTACATGAATATTACATCACTTGACATGCGCAATTGCGAGATTACAAGGAAGTATACAAGAATGAATAGTATAAAGGCACTCACGAGTTTACAAAAGGAAAACTCGAGAGGCACACAAGGGGGCCTGGAAGGATGGAGCTCTGAACGGTCTGCTGAAGATCCACGCTACCGCTGTGCCACTCTGATCAGCAACTGGGAGAATCCACACGCTCCAAGTTCTGACATGCACCAAGCTCCATGACCTGGACATAAGGATCCAGGGGAGTCAGATGAAACTCCCCAGGCGAGTGTGATACAAATGCCAGGTGGCGAGCAAGGGTAAGTACATGTATAGCAGTAAGACTGAATAAAGCCAAGAACGAGCAAATCTGATTGTATACGCTTAAGTCACGGTCTCATGAGACTAGTACATCGAAGGAATAATCCAAACAAGGAAACCCTCATATATATACCTTTATCTCATGTTACCGTAATCCAAGCGTATAGAATCAGAGTCACAAGGTAGTCCTAACAGGAATACATAACAAGAGTACATAACGGGAGTCGTAACAGGAATCATAACAGGCATCATAACAGGAGTCCAAAACAGGTGCCACAACGCGAATCATAACAGGCATAACAGGAATCTTATGTTATTATTACTCGTCTGACTCATATATCTAGGTATGTGTCCTGGTGTACATCCAACACACACATACATCCATATATAAGCAAGCCGAGGGTTTTAACGGAAGCAGATGGAGAACTGATGGCACTTCTTATAGTAGTTCCCATACACCTGGGACCAGCTTGGAGGCCCTAAGTCCCCCTAACACGCATCTCCTGTGGGCCCAAAGTCCCACTAACACGAATCGTCAATATTTTATTCCATTACTATAAGCAAGGCATCATTCCGGCATCCATCACTTCCTCCCATTCCCCGTGCAAGTTGTAGCTTATCAATATTATCAAATTACGGGAATAACAGGTCATAACAGGAATAGCCCTACAGATTCAAGAGGTGGCCCCCACAGATTCAAGAGGTGGCCCCACCGAGTAGGGTGTGGCACTTTGCTCTGTGTGGTACTTTGTTCTGAGGGATGGATTCTAGAGGTGGCCCCCACAGATTCAAGAGGTGGCCCCCACCGAGTATGGTGTGGCACTTTGCTCTGTGTGGCACTTAGTTCCATACAGGATAACAAGGCAGGATTCCCGTAAACATGATAATCACAAGTCGAGTAGATCATGCTGGGTGTCAAGAGATAGCATGACAGATGGATATATTAGCAGGTGACAAGACATGTCAAGAGATTGATATAGTCAGGTGGCAAGTCATGTTATATCAAGGGGTCTTGCCAAATAGTAGAATGTCTGGTGATGGATAATGTTAGAACGCAATCAAAGAAAGTATAAGTACAAGTCGATCAAATGAAATGGGAAAACCAAGAAGAAAGCGAGAACACTCGCATAATCAATGAAATGGGAAAGCCAAGACGATAGCGAGAACACTCGCCTAAATCACCGGAATTGCCGAAAGGTCCGAAATCCATGCAACTCGGAACGCGTCCTAAAGCACAGGTAGACGCGGGTTTTGAGAGTGAGACGCGAGGGTCGCAGACGCGGGAGTTAGCGTCGCGAGAAATAGCAGACACGGGAATAGCAGACGCGGGGTTCGCGTTGCAAGAATGGCAGACGCGGGAATAGCAGACGCGAGAAATAACATTGCGTTGCCAAGGTGCCACAACGCGAGGCTCGAGGCCTGCGTTTAAGTCAGGGCATGAGAATGCGGACGCGAGGAGAAACTCCGCGTCACGCCAATATAAATAGAACACAGACGCGAGCTTTAGCTTCGCGTCGTGTTGACGTGAGAAGGACGCAGACGCGAGTATGGCTCCGCGTTGCATCAATACAATAACGCGAAGGTCGCGTTAAGGGATGGCCTAAACGCAGGAGGTAAACTCTGCGTTTTAACCGAAGGGATGGTCCAACTCCAAATCCAAACCATTAAATGGTGGAAGTGGAATACATATCGACCCGACGAAGGGAAGTTCGGCCCCAATCCAAAAGGAGGGTACCGGCCCTAAGTCTTGCCAACGGAGAAGAACGCGGCCCCAATCCAAAAGGAGGGACCGGTCCTAAGTCGTGCCAACGGAGAAGAACGCGGCCCCAATCCAAAAGGAGGGGCCGGCCCTTGAAGTTTGGTGGTGGGATGATGGTTTGGTGAAGGCTTTTGATGGTGGTGGTATTTTTTTGGAGAAGGTAAAGGAAAGGTGGAAGCTTTGGTGAGTTTTGGAATTTGTGGTGGTTTCCATGGAGATGGAGGAGGAAGAAGATGAAGGTAAGGAGTTGGAGAAGTTGTAGTGGTGGTTGTTGTGGTGGAGATGAAGGAGGAGTTGGTGGAGGTTAAGGCTTTGGTGAAGGGAAGAAGAGAAAATGAAATGAAATGAAGAAGGAAAGGTATTTTATAGGATTTGGAATTGTGAAGGTGATGCCAAAAATGTAAAAGAGAGGGGGTTTTTTGTAAAAGAGTGGGATGAGGTGTTTCTCTTGGCCAATTATGGCTTGCCAAGGTGAGGGTGAGGTGGAGATATTTGTGGTGGAGTGTTGGAGAAGCTTGGAGAAGCTTATGGTGGAAGCTTGGAGAAACTTAGGGTGGAAGGAAAGGAATAAAGAAAATGGGAAAGGAAAAGAAAATGGAAAAGAGAAGATAATCTCTTGGAAGAGAAATGAAAATAATTATAGTGGCGGATTCCCGGATTCGGTTGCGGATGCGGAAATCTTTTGGGAAAATACCGAATCGTCCCGAAATCAAGTATCTCGGAACGACCCGAATAATTATCAAAAATCAAGAATATTATACTAAGAATCATGGTGAAATCCTTTTTAAGAAATACTTTATAGTTTTAAAACTAAAAATCCCGGAACCAGCCAAGATACCGACTTCGGTGGAATTTTCATAAATTCATAAAATCCTCAGAAAAAGTATTAGGTAAGAAATATGATTCTAAGAGGAAATGTCTAAAGACTCTTCGAGAAATTCCAATCTGTTTGTAAATTAAAATCCGGGAATCGATCAGCGGCACTGGTCGACACCGGTTTTGAAGATTTTCAATTTAATTCAGGAAAATTCTAGAAATTCATATAAAATCTAAAATATTGAAAAATGATATTTAAAACTGAAATCAGTCAAATACAGGAAGTAAATAAATAATAAAAAAATACGATCAAAAAACTGAATACGCGACTAAGTACGTATTCCGGGAAGGGGGTATTACAGAATTTGTATGGGAAATACATAGAAAGATTATGTAACCTCTCTCTCATGTGCCCTACAGGCATGTCTTTGCCTATGTTGCTTCAGACATGTAGACATACTTCTTTGATAAGGTGAAAGTCAGCACGGGAGCCATCAAGGCTCACACATGGAAGGACCTTGTTCACATAGAAGGAGCTTGTTGAACAAGCTGAAATAGCCGAGTAATCAGCTAAAAAATTTGAGTCCCCCAAAAGCAGGTGGAGAATCAACTCCAAAGGCCATGACATGGCTAAATCTTTTGATACCGATACTTTGACAGTGGGAGTATCTGGAACTAAGGACTATTAGAGGCAATACTCCTTCAAAGATGAGCATGTGGTGACACTTTTTCACTTGCTCAACAAAAGCAATAAGCTCAAGTTACCAGAGGCTAGACCCCAGACGAAGAAGGACGAACGATCCCAACTATTATCTTTTTCATAGGATTGTTCATCATCCTACTTGCAGGTGCAATGTCCTTAAGGACAAAATTCAAGCGCTGATTGAAGCAGATGTTTTGACTCTGAAATTAGAACATAAAAAGCCACTGCCTAACCCTATCCTGAAAGGGAGTATGGAGGTAGTTAACTCTACTTCCAAAAGTCATGGATCTGATCCTATCAACAACTAAAGCAATGGGACTCAAGCCAGTCTAAACCTAAAGGCAAATCTTGCAATGTCTCTTGCAGTAAATGACACCGTACCAGCAACTACTCTCAGCAGCTCTGAAGAGGAGACAATCGTCTCAGCCGTTATTTGATAGCCGATAGGTACTAAGTCTGGCAAATATATTTGCGACAACATAACCAGAATCCCGACGAGACACAACAACCAACAATGTCGAAAAATGCGCATGGGGTTGGAATGTGTAATTCCACCAACCAAGTAGGGACAACCTTTTGTAGTAGAAGCAGTTTACTTGAGTGGAGCTTATCACCTAGCGAATCCAAACAGTGACACGCTCCAGATGCCAATCAACGACAAGTGTTATTCATGATCACGCTAACACTATACCTCTGATCAAAGAAGTACTATACATGATCATTTTAACATAACACCTCTGATTATCAAGTTGGACTTGTCTGACTGTTTCATCTCCTCAACGAGTCCCTTTCCCCAGGTGGAATCAATTTAAACCACCTTTGCATTCTTCCTTTGGCAAATCAGCTCGGCTTCACGACAATCTTGAATAAGCCGAATTCATTGAAGAAGGTTCGTGATGCATCATTGCAGGACCTTTCTAGTGTTTTCACATTCATATCCAGATTCGATAATCAGCTACGACTAAATTCTTGATTATGATGAACAAAAGTGACACTCCACGAGGATTCTTGACTTACTCGATATATTCCCTGTGAAATTTGTACTTCATATCTAGACTCGAATATCAGCTGAGAACCAGAGTCTTGATGAATAAAAAGTGACGCTCCACGAGGAATGTCGATCTATCGAACAAATTCCCTATGAAGTTTAGACTTAACTCTTTAATCCCCAACAAGATTTAGAGGTCATCAGTGAATACAGAAATGTTCAGTTCATGTGACACAATCCGAACCTTCGGTGAATAAGGCTAGAGGAAAACAATGGCTTCTAAGCCCATATAAAGTCCGCAATAACTCATCATGCTGAGGAGAATAGCATAACTAACCTAACTAAAATGGTACTTGGTAAAGGCATATAAAACCCGTTGATAGTTGAGGATTTGCTAAAGATCCTAAGGGACCTGATCCCGCCTTTCCCACCAAAGTCCCCTACAAATTTTCGTCTAAGGAATGGTAGAACCACATCAACTGAAATCATTTTCCAGTAACATGAACTACAGATCAAGCCTGTCAAGTTAAAATTAAACCTTTGACAGTAAAACCTTTTGAATATCTCTGGCGGATCTTGCTAATATCCTCAGTGGATCAAACTCCACTTGCCATTCTCTTCAATAGAATGGCAGGTCCACTCATGTTGTTATGTTCAAAACCCTCTGTAAATTAACCCTTGTCAAGTTAACATCACATTTTGACAGGTCATTTCAAATCCTCAAGCGGAGAAGTCACGATCACTTCGGACAAAATCTCCTTTTTTCCCCAACAGGAATTTTGTTGTTATGTTAATATTTACCTCTAACAACTTTTTAGGGAATAATCATCTCGCTATCGAATCCCCATAGAGTTATTTATGTCACATTAATGATTACCTCTGACATCTTCAAGAATGCTAAACTCTCTATATCTCTCATGGGATTCATTTTCTTACTTTCCAGCGAGTTTCTGATAGATTCTCCTCGAAGTCTATTAGTACCCTTTTCAGTCCCCAGTGAACTCTTCGGTTGTCACGTTAACATTATACCTCTGACAATTTCTTCTAAAAAATTCTCCAAGGAAGTACTAATTTCTCCATGGAGTTTATGATCAAGTCCTATTTCTCCTAAAGAAATTATTTCTTTTGCTGCCATATCCAGTTCGCCACCTTTGAACAGCAAGGGCTCTGGACTCAGTTGGTCATGTCCAGTCAATCACCTCTGAACTGACAAGTACCCAGATCTCCTCTCTTAGTCCAGTAGGGACTAGTCTTCTTACTGTTATGTCCAGTTCGTCACCTCTGAACGGCGAAATTATTAGCTTGGTGGCTTCTCTATCGGTTATGTCCAGTTTATCACATATGAACTGACAGATAGCCAAGTCTCATCTTCCAGTCCAATAGGAACTACTCTTTTGTCATTATGTCCAGTTTGCCACCTCTGAACGATAGGGCTCTGAGTCTAGTAACTCCCAATCGGTTATATCCATATTATCTATGAATCGACGGATGCCTAGATCCTCCCCTTGTATGGTACTCAAACTGTCTTGTCCAGTTTAACACCTCTGAACAGACGAGTCCATAACCTTGTTCTTCTTTTCCCCGTCAGGGCTGGGAGTTCTTTCTATCAAGTTATACGACTATCTCTGAATAGCGAATTGTAAGCCTGGTGTCTCTTAGTTGGTCATGTCCATATTACCTCTGAACTGATGGGCGTCCAGATCCATTCATCCTTGTAGTCCTCAGTGGGCTATTGCTAAGTTAATATGACTACCTCTGGCAATGGACTCGGAATTTAGTGTGTCTTAGTATATCATGTTCAGTTAACCACCTCTGAATAGGCGGGTCCCTAAAATCGGGTTCACCTTCATTTTGTCATCATCTCCAGTTTATCACCTCTGAATGATAAAATTCTGAGCTTGGTGGCTTCTCAATCGGTCATGTCCACATCACTTCTGAACCGATAGATAGCCAGTCTCTCCTATTTGTTTATTGTTTATCCCGTTAATCACCTCTGAACAGTAACACTCTGAGTTCGGTAATTCTAATCAGTCATGTCCAGTTTGTCACCTCTAAACTGATGAATATTCAATCTCATCCTTCTTTGTTATTTTGTCCAGTTCGTCACCTCTAAACGCAAGGTTTCGTGTCATGTGATTCCTAATCAGTTATGTCTAGTTCGTCACCTCTGAACTGACAGATATCCAGATCTACTTTCCAGTCTGGTTAGGACTCTTTTTGCTGTTATGTTCAATTTATCACCTCTAAATAGCGAACCCCTTTTCTAGTGATTCCTAACCTGTTATGTCTATATTACCTCTGAACAGACGGATTCCTAGATCTGCTCCCTTTGTTCCCAGTGAATTTTCATACTCAGACTGATTTTTATCATGTTCTTAACCTCTGAATATTTTCAGTCACAGTTCTAATTCCTTTGGAAATTCTACTTGTGAATGTAGACTATCCAAAAATCACTGAAGACAAGTCATCAGAAAGCAGAGTCCAAACTCCAGACGCAAGGCTAATCATAGCCACTGGCGCAGCACCAAGACACGTGGGTCGAAACCCGCTACTCCACTTCACTGCAATGACCAAGGCGCGAGAGCTTGAAAGCTGCGTCTCAGCATCACTACAGTACCAAGGTGCCAGGGTCGAAACCTGCGTCTCTGCAATGACCAAGACGCAGAACCCGAATCCTATGTCTCACATAGAGCTTGATGCAGACAGTTCACACCGAATGTGAAGCTCAAGCGTTACCTCAACGGCTAAACGCGAGGCTCAAAGCCCGCGTTTCAACTACAGAGGAACACTGCGTCTCAGTTATAACTGTCCTTATTACTGGGTCATCATTGCTCACGTAATGAGAGAGTTTGACCCCCATTATGGAGTGTTTTTAGGAACACTTTTACCCCCTGAAACCTCTATAAATAGCTCATTTTGCTATGGAAGAGGGGTCAAAAAAAATCTGGTCAGAAGAACTTCGGTTGTAAGCCGTAGAAGGGCCAAGATCTCCAGCTAAAAGAAAAGAGAGTTCAACTCTTCTAAAACTTGCTGCGTAGAAGTTTGTTCTTGCCTAAAATCTCTTTGAGATTCTTGTTAGACAGAAGCTGTGTTTACTTCATCCACCATCTAAAGAGAAGATTCCCAAGAGGTCTTGACGTTCACCCCGTCAACAAAAAACAAGATTCACTTTCCATCGCCACATCAAGAATCTAGCACTAAACAAAGGGGAGATTTGAGCTTAAATATCTTTTCTCTCTTGTAACTGGATTATTGATCTGTTGTAATTTTTTTTGCAATCAAATAAAAAATTTACACGCCCCTTCAATTTCCCACCAACAACGAGATCCGCGTTCAACAGGCAGATACAGACTCAAGTTGATGAAGTAAAGACGCGGATGTCGTCAAACCTGCGTCTTGCCTACCAATGTAAGAGCCGCGTCTGAAAATCAAACACGGGCATGAGCCTCGCGTTGGCGGTTTCATATTCAAAAGAGACTTAAGAGAACTCTTTTAAGCCTCTTCAATGGCGAAAACCAGTTCAGATACTGTTTCATTACCTGAATGGGGCCTCCTGCATGGGAGGACCACCCATTTGGGCCTCTAGAGCGAAAGCGCTCGAGGACAAGGCAACATGCTTGGCTTTTGGTGTCATTTCAACCGTGAAATCAGTGTTGAAGACGATGAAAATGGAAAAGCTTTAAGCTTTTCTTAACCCTCGATAAACCTCAACGAAGAAGAAGAAGAGTCTAATGATGACTCTTGAAAGACTGTTGTCTTTTATAGGCACAGTGATCCACAGAGATACGCGGTGCATGTCTCGAGGCCTAATCCCCGCTCGACGCGTGGCATCTGTCTTAAATGATGCGAATTTCGGGCATCAAAGGAAGGATGTCCTCTCAACTCCGCCAGACACGTGGCAACGCGCCCAAACACGCGGGAATCGCGTTTAACAAAAAATCGCGTCCCTCCAACGGTCACATCTCTTCAGTAAGACTAGAGCTGCGTCTAGTCAATAGGGTGAAAGTTGCGTCTTCACTTCAAAGATCGCGTTCCTCTAGAGGCCGTGTTTCTTCAGCAAATTAATAGATTCATCCCCACTCTGAGTGAGGACTGCGTCTCTAGAGCAACATGATTGACTGATAAATGAAAGTGATAAGAATTATCATGCAGCTTTGGGCTAACGGGTCGTGTCCACGAGGAGGAATGCGATAGAAGCTTTTCAGTATTTTTGTTTAGAAAGCTAAGAATGGTGCTGATTTTTTAGTTGAAAAGAGAATGGAGAGAGGGAAGTGATTTAAGAAAAACTTAAAACTTAGAGAAGGCTTTGGAAAATGTGATCTTAAAAATGATGAAGATTGTTTGGTTGTTTTTAATATAGGAAAAGATCTGGGCTGACTAATTTTTTACTCAACTACTTTCTTATCTCAATAACATTTTGGTGCATCACTTTTATCATAGGCAAAAACCTTAGTTTCTTTTAATGTCCAGTAAAACAAATAAGATGATTTTGAATTAAATCTTAAGGTCTTTCTTAACACAACATTAAAAATAGAATGTTAAACATCAGCGCGAAGAAGCAAGTATGGAATAAAAATGCTTTGAAAATATTGTGTTTTGAAAGTCCAAGTTAAAAGAAAAGCATCCTTATAAGCTTTCAAGAACAAAGTTTAACTCAGACATTAATATGATTCAAGAGAGTCGCTTTCTAAAATTCACTCGAGAGAAAGGAGGTAGAAGAGATCATTAGTGAGCCCAGAAGATGATTTAGCTACTCATGATGAGAGGAAAACAAACCAGAGAATGAAATCAACATAAACATACCGAATTTAGGTCGAGTTGATAAGCGAGTTGAAGCTCCTTTGATTGTCACTTCAAAGATGAATTACACACTCAATTCCACTCTTCTCTCTTTACTAGTCTAATTGAAAAATAAAGGAGATACAACTTCTCCGAACTATCTAACAATACTCCTAAAACCCTAAAAATTGAACAAGAATTCTAATTCCAGTCTTCGCTCCCTTTTTCAGTACAAAACTCTGCCTTTTATAGGCAAAACCCAAAGAGAAAGGAGTGAGGAGATAAGGGGAGCAAACGCTCCCTTATCTCTACCAACAGGCCGCAAATCTGTGGCTTTCGCCGAGGATCCGCGGCTAGGATGTGGCCAATTGGCCACATCCAGGTGGGGATTTGGTTGACGTGTGATTTGGCCCCCTTTTATCCGGCTGGATTTGCTGTTATTCTGTGATTCTAATGTGATCTCCGTGATTCTCAAGCCACTGATTTAGATTCTGATAAAACCAAATTAACTAATTTCCAACCTTCTTGATTTGCCATAATCTGCCCTGATTTACTAATTTTGAATTAATTCTGAATTAAATCAGAATTTGAAGGGTTTTTGGGCTCGTTTCTCTTCCCTTTCCTTAAGCAATGGGCCTGCACTTAATAAGAAAAATAAGACTTATTAATAGGATTTATAGATGAATAAACATGGTAATGTGACAATATATATGCAATATAGTTGACCGATCACCCCCACACTTATCTTTTGCTCACCCTCGAGCAAATATCAAAAACTAATCCTAATCAATTATTAGACCACTTTCGCAGGTCACTCGATTGCACTGAGATATGTAATAAGCCGTTAAATCTCTAGGTTACCCCTAGAGGACGAGTTTTGTCTCGTGAGGATTTTCAGTGGATTGCACCCACAAAATCCATAAAGAAAGAGAAAAATATGTTAGTATTTTCGAAAAGCATTTGGAAAAGAAAGAAATATTTGAAGTATATTTGTAAGAGTTCAAGTAATCTATAAGTTATAGGAATATCAAAATTTCATTCCTAAACTTAGTCTCTATTCAAAAAATGTCATCAATCAAAATAAGGAGTTAAATTGTATTTCCCATCTAGTCTATTACTTTATCCTGAGTCATATGCACCTTTGTGACTGATTAGTCACATATATTGCATATACATTGTCACCTTACCATACTTTTTAGCTAATAAATCCTAATAATAAGTTTTCTTTTTCTCGTTTAATGTAGGCCCTAGTGCTAAAAGAAAGGAAACAGAAACAAGCCCAAAAGCCCACCAAATTCTGATTTAATTCAGAAGAAATTCGAAGTCAAAGAATCAGGGCAAAATCTGGCATATCAGAGAGGTTTGAAAACCGGTTGAGAAGAATCCTCCTGAATCAAGCGGTTGAAGCCAACAATCAAAGGCTGTTTCGTCAAATCCTGGAGCAGAAACGAGAAAACCAGAAGATATACAAGAAAATCATCAAATAAGGGATCTCCACGACTGGGTGTGGCCACCTGGCCACACCAGGGCCACGAAAACGCGGCCTTAGCCGCGTTTTCGCGGCCATCTTGTGTCAGTTGGGGGAGCGTTGATTAGTATCCAATATTGCATATTTTACATCATAACTCCCTGCATATTACAAAATAAGTGATTTTTACTCCTCTTCTCTACTTATTTGCAGGTACACAATTAATGGAGAGATATTCAAATAATCACTTAATTAACACTAATTAAGTGATTAATTAAATAAAGATAAAGCCATAAGCCAACAATCCAGATCTAGAGAGATCCTCGCAACAAACCAAGATTCTAACCATACCACGTGGCCAAACTAACTTGCAACAACTGTACCAGAAAAATCTGGATCAACGGCCAGGATCAAGCCGCGGGAACGCAAGTGGGCGCGGCAATCTAGGGTTTTACGATCCCGGATTTTGTGGCAACAACCTACTCTCTAGAAGGATCTCATCCATGCTATAAATACTGCATCATCACCTGCGAGCTGAGACTGATCAGAGAAGAGAGAGAGATTAGTGAATAGATTGTAATTTTGTTAGGTTTTGTTTAGGATTTTTAGTTCTCTCTAGGATCTCTCCTCCCTAGATTTCATTGCAAGAGAGATTTGTATGAGAGAGAGAGCTTGTATCAACAAGGAGTGACAACTTGGAGCTATACAAGGATTGATCCATTCTCTACATATCTACTTGAGCTTGATTCTAGTTTGTCTTCTTCACTTGCTTTTATTTTGCTTTGTTACTTGCTTTGTTAATTTCTAGCATTCAATCATGCTTTGCTTTGCTTTTGTAATGTCTAGTAGCTAATTTCTTATTCCATGTACTAGCTAACCACTACTCTTGCTACTCCTAACTCATGGGTGATTGCTTTAACTTCATCTTGCAATTTGTATGATCTTCTCTTCTCCGATGGTTTTGTTTCATTTCTTGGCAAGAATCTTGTTGTAATTCTCCATATGATTCATGTGTGCCTCATGTAGAGCCTAGTCTTTGAACTAGTGCCTTGATGGAACATGGGATGGAGCACCAATATGCTATTGATGTACAACTTCACTACTTCCATTAGTGAAAGTTGTATGTTCTTCATTTGCATCCCTTGAGTGTATCTCTTGTGATTCCATTAGTGAAAGTCTATCTTGTAGGCCGATGACCATCTATGGAGGCTACAAGACAAGTCCAAGAATGAATCCCCATCATCTTAGTGGGAAAAGTAATTAGATCACAAGCAAGACAAATACATGCCGATGAATCAACATGAGGCACGCATCACTATCACGGAGTTTAGTTAGTTTAGCAAGGTAGTTAAGGTTAGCTAGTCATGATTTCTTGCATTCAAAGTTTTCTTGATTTTACTTTCTTTTTAGTTGTTAGTTCAAATCCATCTCAATCTTGATTTCTCCCGATTTCCACCATGAACATAGCCACTAATTCTTTTATTTGTTTTCTTTTGATTCTTTATTCTTGTAAACAAAGAAGAGTTCTCGTTTTATCTTCTCACGTGTATCGTAACGTTTCTACACTAGCTCTCCCTGAGATCCGACTCGGTATAGCCCTAGGCTATAGCGGAGACCAAGAAAAGGTACATCAATCACATTCTATACATATATAAGTACGCCTTTTCCGTCTAATCAATTTTTGGCGCCGTTGCCGGGGAGAGCGACGGTATTATTTTTAAAAGTGAGAAACTAACTATAATTCTTCTCTGTTGCAGTATAGGAGAAAAAACAGGAAAATATTCACAGCAGAATCATATAAGTGGACCTGGGACTCTGCTCAAGAAAGCAGAGCCCAGGATCCCTCTGGAGTGCCGCGGATCCACAGCTTTGCCGTGGAAACGCGGCACAACAGAGTGCACTTCTAACCAAATTTTTGCAGGGGCTTCTGCTCTGCAAGATACTGCTGCCTATATACTTCATTCCTGTATACTTCACTGTATTCCTGTTATTAATTCAACAGTAAGAAATTGGTTGATAATTGCTAAAAAAATTGTTAGACATCTTGCATTATAGGCACGTGTCTTTCAATTACTTTAAATTTACTGTTGAAGAGTGCGTGGGACAAGTACGTGATTCATTGCATATAGACTAAGACTCACTCTTTGTTTTGATTTTTCTTACTTGGAGTGAACCTTGTTTGTTTCTATATTGTACACTTGCACAATTAATTCTAAGGGCAATTCCTGTAATAACATAAGGTGGGGGAGGTCATTACCCTTTCCTTAGCCCGAAAATCATTTCCCCCGTACTCACAATCCCAAGCTTGTAACTAAAAATTGATAGACGTTGGCCCTAGGGACATCGGACTCGCTTAGAGATTTTCCTAAGGGGGAAAGTGTTGGAAATTGACTTCTGTAAAATCAGTGTCTAGGAAAGGGGTTGAGGGCCGAAAGCCCAAAGGTTGCTGGTTACTTAATTAAGGAACGTCTCGGACGGAAAACCTCCCACCAAACCTTACCCTTCCCTGGCTGATTTGCTATAGTCAGAGTCCACACCAAACCTCCTGTGGACAGTCTATTTAGGAGTCACCTAGGACCAGAAACCCTAGACAAGCTTGGATTGATTTTTCTTTTGTTTGTTATTTTTCTTTTTCGCTGGTGTGATCGGTGTACGTTGTTTTTGATTGTATATACGACAGTGGTTTTGTGATCCTAATTCTACACTTGCACATACACAACCACTTCACATCATGACCAACAACGTCTCACTTCAGATCGATTTATATCCGATTCGCACCTCCATTCCTTCATGCATTCTTCTCCCCGAGCCTAATGGAAATCATTTTGAGCTGAAACCACAATTCATTAGTACAGTTCCCCGATTCCATGGTCTTGAGTCTGAGGACGCGTACCTCTTTATTCGTGAGTTTGAAGAGGTATGCCAAATGATGAGAATATCCCAACTTTCTGAGGATGCTGTTAGGTTACGGTTCATACCGTTTGCACTTAAGGATTTAGCTAAGAAATGGCTTTATAGTCTTCCTGTCATTTCCATATCTTCATGGGATGATTTTGTTAAGGTCTTTCTTAGGAAATTCTATTCTATCCCAAACAGCCTCATGAGAAAAAACATAATGCAATTCAAGCAAGACACAAATGAACCTTTCTGGAAATATCTTGAGCGTTTCAAAGACCTCTTAGCCCTATGTCCCCATCACGGCATAGAGAAATGGCGGCTATGCCAGATTATCTATGATGGATTGATTACCAAACGAAACACTTTTAGAATCCATGTGCCAAGGGGAATTTCTGAAGAAAGATGAACATCAGGGGTGATCTCTTTGAAACCCTAGCGGAGAAAACCCTTCAGTGGGAGTCATGCCCTGATAAACCGACTCCCACCACTTCCAGAACTGGTACACAATCCAAGAATCCTCTCTAGCTGCAGAAACCAAGATCACACAATTAATGAAGAGGATAGAGTTGCTTGAGTCAAAAGGGAATTTTGTGGTCAACCAGGTCAACCCATTGCCTTTGATTAGACCAGGTTGCAACCAAATGTCAAGACCTTAGCCATGTTGTTGAGGAGTGTCCATTGTATCAGCCCACATTTCAGGAGAACATGAATGCAGCATTTACCAGACCTCCATATTTCAACACTTACAATTCAGGATGGCAGAACCATCCAAATTTTCCATGGAGTCAGTCTGGTACTGAGCATCATATGCCACCACTTCCACATCTGTACAATGCTCAGTTTCATCCATCCAGTTTCGATCAGAATTCCTGTATGTTCATCCATCTCAAGTCCACCACAGTCATATCAGTCTTATCATATGCCACCATCATATGAATCACATTCCAATCTCCATATTATCAACATCCACCCCAAAATAATTCCGAGATATCTGAGTTGAAAAAAATTGCTAGAAACCTTTACAAAGAACCAGCAGCAGGAGTTGAATCAAATGAAGGTCCAAATTGGGCATTGGCTGAGAATCAAAAAAGAATGTTCCAAACCAGCCATTGCCAGATTCCACACATCACTCCCTTTGAATGAAGTGGAAAGATTCAGGACCCAGTCATGTCATGCCATTCATTCCCTGAGATCTGGTAAACAAATAGACAATAAGGTTTCTAGTTCACAATCTCATCCAATACAAAGCCAACACCTCATGTCCCAATACAACCAACTTTTGACAAACCATCCTCTAGTACAGAGCCATCCACTTCCAAGGCCAAGGGTGAAGAAAAGGTAGATGAGCATACATACAAGCCTATAGTTCCATATCCAAATAGGCTTCTAAATAACAAGTCAAATGCTCACATGGAGAAGATAAAAGAACATTCAAAAAGGTCCAAGTCAATGTCCCTCTTCTTGATGCCATTCACAAGTGCCATCATATGCCAAATTTTTGAAGGAATGTGCACCAAGAAGAGAAAGACCCAAGTCCCTAAAAAAAGTCTTCCTTGCATCATCCATCAATGAGTTGCTCACTGGTCCAATTCCTGTTAAGTACAAAGACCCAGGGAGCCCCACCATTTCATGCATCATAGGACAGACTACAATAAATAGGGCACTTCTTGATTTGGGGCCAGCATTAATCTCCTACCTTTCTCTGTGTACCAACAATTGGGGTTGGTGATCTCCTCCCGACCCAAATGACCATCCAATTGGCTGACCGCTCTGTTACTAAACCCAAGGGGGTAATTCATGATGTCCTTGTGAAGTTGGAGAATTCTTTTATCCTGTTGACTTTGTTGTCCTTGAAACAACCAGTATCAAATTCCAATCAAAGGGCACAATTCCTGTCATTCTGGGTCGACCATTCCTGGCTACTGCAAAAGCAATCATTAATTGCCGGAATGGATCTATGAGGTTGACTTTTGGTAACATGACACATGACCACATGTCTTCCACACACAGCCTCACAAAACAAAAGATCAAACATTTGAGGTTAATTTCATTAGTAACAATTGTGAGGAGGAAGGTGAAGATCCAAAATATGAGTCACAACCTTGTGATTCTCTTATCCGGTACCCTTTCAAAAGGGGAAAGTTGATTTGGATATCTTCACTTTCAATGAGCCAACTGAGACTGTATTTGAACCTCCAATTGATATATCATTTGAAGACTTGTTTGCTGAAGAGATTATGTGCTTAGATGAGTCAACTCGGGGTAAGTTAGCTAATTGTCCACTTCCGGATGTTTGACTTGAGCTTTGAAGAATATATGGAGAGGAGTTAAAATTTCTAAACACTGGAAGTGATGAGATTCTGAGTGAGAGTGCTGATAAGGGCTTTGTTTGTGAACGATGTGGTGGAATGAGTTTGAATGAAATAACCAATTGAAACTGGAAACACCTAGGTTTAAATAATTCTCCAGACCGTTTCCCAATGGAGCTCACGAAAGAGAACACATTGGAACGATGGGAAACGGGCCAGAGGGAAGCGACCAAAAGCCCAGGTGAGAGTTACACTTGTATATTCCTTGTAAATAATTCCTTCCTCTTCCATTTTGTTTCATGCATACATATATCATTATGCATTGAGGACAATGCATGAAATACGTGTGGGGGGGGGTTTACTAACTTAGAGTTTTTAGAATTTCTTTCTTTTACACTTCTTTAGAGTTTTTAGATTTTTTTTATTTTACACTTCTTTTAAATAAAATAAAAAAAAATAAAAAAAATAAACTTT